>LPNX010406283.1:36380-56741 GCA_001517045.1 Pseudotsuga menziesii | reverse complement strand
TAAATAAGGTTATTTGCATACTGTATCATCCCTTTCTCATATGTATCTTCAGATCTGATAGTTCTGTATGCAGGAATTGTGTTGTAGCTTACAGGTTTGTTGTAGCTAGAAGATCAATGGTTCAGGTTTGATTCCATTGATTTCCAGCATATATTTCTAATATCGTGCCCCTCTGTGCTTCTCTACCAAGGTCCCTCTGCAGATCTGCTTCAACAACAAGCACCTTTCTTCCCCTTTCTCTCCTTTAAAATTATTAAACTTCCTTCAAACTGGTTACTTTAAGGTCTCTTTCTAAATATGATCTATCTCATAAAGAAAAGCATACATAGATATAATTATCAAGATCCCTTCAATTTTCTAGATCTTAGTTTCACTGTGCACATAAAGTTCAATTTCAAGAGTTCTAGCTAAAATTGCCTTAGTTTCGCAAGTATTTTAGTGAAGAATCAATAGCTTGCTGTTAAGGTAGTTTCATTTTCTGTTCAATAATTTCAATATTATGCAATATCAGTGCTATTAATTGGCTGCAAAAACAGCAGGCCAAGATCCCAAGGAAAGCTTGCTTTCCTTGGTTCCATTTTTGTCGGTTTAACTAGTCCAATTTCATTAATTTTTTGAGATAAAGTAGGATGACCCAAAGACACTCTTAAAGTGCTTTGGGGAATTTGTTATTCTAATTCATTCACTGTCATTTATCAGGTATGACAGAGAAGAAAAGAAGCTGCTGTCCAAAGTGGCTTTTGGAGCGCTCAAATCCCCCCAGGGGGCTCTCTTTTGTCACATAATTTGTAATTATTTTGCATAAACTGTAATATCTTGGTTTCAGCCTGTATAAGGACCAAGAAAGCTCTGTTTTATCAGTGCTTTGATATTGTAATCTCTGTAATAAAATCATCCTTTGAATAGGCTCTTTCGAGCCCATTCCCCATCCCCCCTGGGGGGATTCGCGTCGGTGCCTTTTTTGTCTTTTTCTGCTTATTTTCTTTTACTAGAATTTATCTGATTAGTAGGGTAGTATATTTGATTTTTTTGTTAAGTACATATTCCATATCTCATTTTCAAAAGTAATCATAATACTTACCCCACGATTTCCCGAGTGACCCGTAAGGGGAAAGAGATTCGTGGTAGGATTAATCAGAAAACCGCATTTATGTAGTTGTGTTATTTTCTCATCTTTTGTTTATCAGAATTTTAAAATTAACCCCTCCTTTATTCCCCGATTGAGATCCACTTGGATCGAAAGAGGTTCTTGGAGGCTTTTCTTTTAAGCAAGAACACATCTTTTAAAACTTATTAAAATTTACAAGATTCCAGTGTGTATGCTCTGCACTTGGCTGCGGTTCATCCGATCAGTCAAGCTATATCAAAAGCACTTGGGTGACTAGCATAATTAGGACTCACCTTCCCCAATTAACAAACCATCAGGTGAAAATCCAACACCTCGATCAAACCTTTACGGTGGCAAAATACCCAAAGGAAGCGGGAACCTACTGAAAAGTGACCTCGGGGCGCCGATCTCTGTCACACCCTAATGGGTGTGTTACGAACACAGCCCCAGAGACTCGATTTCATCCCACATATTCCTTGTGGGTAGCCGTATAGGATTTGTTTTGGACATACTCCAAGTACTCTCGGGTATATCTGGAGTCCCCCTTAAGCCTAATTTAAACAACTCATACTCCAATTTTAACTTAAAACGTACCAAGATGCAAACGCAAAAAATTTATGCTAGACACATGCAAGAACACTGATCTTTTTTGACTCCATTTTTAAGGCACTGGTCTTTTCTGCTTCATATATATATTGTGTATCAACTTTGTGCTTTTGTGTGTATCTTCGTATCTTGTCATCTTGATTGCTTATAGTTAAAATATTCAAACTCCTAAATAACTGATTCAGTACAACATTATTACACTAAGAAATCATCCTTATTAACTTAATAGGGTCTACCCCCCTTGGCTTCGTTAGGAGTTGAGCCTAAACGGAGGAGTCAAGAACAAGGTGACAGCCTTGACTCGAGACTTGCCCCCAAGGACACACCGAGTGGCTTGAATATTTCTGCAACATGATCCAGGCGTGTGAAAAGGCGGCAACATGTGTCAACCCCAACGACACATGAACCCCAATCTGAGGGATATAGTGAAGGAGGAAATCCAGAAAATTTTGGAAGCAGGGTTTATATATCCTATTTCGGATAGTGAGTGGGTTTCCCCACTCGTAATTGTGCCCAAGAAAAATGGTAAATGGAGGGTCTATGTAGATTATAGGTAACTGAACAAAGAAACCCAAAAGGATAATTTCCCTTTGCCCTTTATTGACCAGGTACTTGATACCCTATCAGGAAAGAAGTTCTTCTCCTTCGTAGATGGGTTCAACGGGTACAACCAAATTCATATTGCTCTTGAGGACCAGGATAAGACCACCTTCACTTGTCCCTGGGGACGTTTTCCTACAGAGTGCTTCCCTTTGGTCTATGTAACGAACCGGTAACGTTTCAAAGAGCTGTAATTGGCATATTCTCTGAATTAGTCAATGATAGTATGGAAATATTTATGGACGATTTTACTCCCTATGGCAGGGACTTTGAGGAAGCACTGGAAAATTTAAAGAAGGTTTTAATTCACTGTGAACAGACTCAGCTCTCATTAAGCACTGAAAAGTGACATATGATGATGAGTGAGGGGGTGGCATTAGGGCATTTCATCTCTGCCAATGGCTTTCAGGTCAACCCTTCAAAAATCAAGGTGATAAAAAATCTACCTACCCCTTCAAATCAGAAAGAGGTGCGAAGTTTTCTGGGACATGCTGGATATTACCGAAGGTTTATAGAAAACTTCTCCAAACTTGCTTCCCCTTTGTTCTCTCTGTTAACGAAGGATACAAATTTTGTATGGAGTGAAGCATGCTAGACAGTGTTTGATAAGCTTAAGGAAAAACTGTCCACAACTCCTATCCTAAGGGGACCTAATTGGACCCTACCCTTCCATATTTCTTCAGATGCCTCTGATACTGCCATTGGAGCAGTATTAGGACTGCGGGATGGTCAAGTACCTTATGCCATCTATTATGTTAGTAAAAACTTAGCCCTTGCTGAACTTAATTATACTGTTACCGAGAAAGAATTCCTAGCTATTGTATACTCTATCAATAAATTTCAACATTACGTTACTGGGTATCCTACATTTGTGCACACTGACCACTCTACCATTAAATACTTAATGAACAAACCTGTCATCAATGACAAAGTGACCAGGTGGCTCTTGTTATTGCAGGAATTTGATATTACCATTATAGATAAACCTGGGAAAGAAAATGTTGTTGCTAATTTCCTATCTCGTTTCACTAACAGTGATGGCAGTTTTCCTGTTGAGGACTCTTTTCCAGATGAACATCTATTCACACTTTCAACTCACTCCCCTTGGTATGCAGATGTCGCTAATTATTTGGTTGCAGGAAAGCTCCCGCCACATATGTCTAAATGAGAAAAGAGAAAAATCATTCAGCAGAGTGCCAGGTATTGTTGGCTAAATGGTCATCTCTTCTACACAGGGCCTGATCTTGAGATTAGGAGATGTGTGAGGGAAGATGAGATCTTTCATATATTGAAAGCCTGTCATGGTGAACCTTATGGGGGACACTTTGCAGACAAAAGAACAGGGCACAAAGCGCTGCAGATGGGTTACTATTGGCCGACTCTTTTTCAGGGATGCTAAAAGGTATGTTCAGTCCTTTGACAACTACCAAAGGATGGGCCAGCCCAATAGAACAGATCAGATGCCCCTACAACCTCAAGTAGTAGTTGAACCATTTGATAGATGGGCACTGGACTTTGTTGGCCTTATCAGCCCTCTTTCCAGACAGAAATCTTACATTCTTGTTTGCACTGATTACATGACCAAATGGGTAGAGGCTGTAGCTTTGGCTAAGGCTAATGACCAGGCGATGATTGATTTTCTATACAGTGAGATATTTACCCACTTTGGGGTACCGAAGGAAGTAGTTACCGATGGGGGACCGCAATTCATGTCACACCAATTTGAATCCTTGCTTCGGAAGTATCATGTGCAGCATAGGGTGGCTTCACCTTATCATCCCTAGGCCAATGGCTAGGTGGAGAGTACCAATAAATTTATTGAAGCCATCCTTACTAAAACAGTTAAGAGCCATCGAAAGGATTGGGTTGACAGGCTTCTGGAAGCACTGTGGGCATATCGCATGACTTGGCACAACACCACAGGTTTTTATCCTTACAATTTAGTGTATGGAAAGAGTGCCATATTTTCAATTGAGTTTGAAATCAAAACCCTGAAGACAACCACTGAAATGAATCTGGATGTAATAGAAGCCCAGAAGGGAAGATTGAATCAACTAAATGAATTGGATGCGAAGCGGTTAGCTACAGTAGATCAGACTGTGCTGCTTCAGCAACAGAGGTCCAATTGGCATGACCGATTTATTAAAAAGAAAGTCTTCTGCGAGGGAGATTGGGCATTACTATATGACTCCAGGTTCAAAAGGGATTTTAAAGGTAAATTACGTACAAGGTGGCTAGGTCCATACTTGGTCGATAGGGTCTTTGACAACGGTACTGTCCGTCTAATGACCATTGATGGAAACCGCATACCATTATTTGCTAATGGCCACAGACTGCGACTGTATCATAAGCCTATTTCGAAAGATGCATTTATTTCACAAATTCTCGCCGATCCAGATCTTCAGTTGGCACCAGGGAAGGAACTTCCCTCGGCCTTCGCCAATCCTTAAGCTGTAAATCGTGTTTGAGTTACTGTACATAAATAATGTGTTTTTTTTCTACCGCATCGTACATTGTTTTTTTTCCTTTTGCATTTGATCTTCTTGTTTGTTGTTATTTTTCAAAAAACAAAATCAGGGAAGTGCCAGGGGCATGACCAGATTGGGCCTATCAAGTGAGAGTCATTTTCCTATGCCTTCCTTTGCTGCCTTTCCTTTTCCTTAAAATAAATTTCCAGTCCGCCGTAAAACTCATTTCCCCGCAGCTGCGACATCTTTCCCGGCGACTGCGACATATTTCTCGGCGGCTGCCCCATCTTTCCCAGCGGTCGTAAACCTTTTTCCTGATAGCCGTGACCTTTTCCCTATGACCGAAACATCCTTTTTCCAGGAGCCGTGAACCACTTCCCAGCGGATGCGACATATTTCCCGGCGGCTGCAACATATTTTCCAATGGCTGTAAAAACTTTTCCCAGCAGCCGTGATTTTTCTCGATGCCGCAAATCCTCTTCCCGGTGGCTACAACATATTTCTCGGTGGCTGCAACATATTTTTTGGTGGCTGTAAAAACTTTTCCCAGTAACTGTGATTTTTCTCGATGCCGCAAATCCTTTTCCCGGTGGCCGTGAATCTTTTCTGGTGGCTGCAACATCTTTTTTCGTCGGCCGCGATATCATTCCTATTAGCTGCAATTCCACTTCATTTGGCGGATGTCTTCAGCGTTAAAGGCCGTATTTTGAAAAATTCCACTAGTAACTCCTGTATTAACAAAAAAATTGCTTCAACTTGCTAGATATGGCTCTGATTCATTCCACTCATGCCGACGAACTGGGCCACATGACGCCCGCTTTGTTCATAATTCCAACCCTAGCGATGAGATGGTTTGTGTTTAACCGACGGACAGAATTATTGCATTATCCTCATCATCATGATCAATTTAATGAAAGCGCACGAGTTTGGCTTCACAACGTCAACAACCGCACATTCCACCATTCTCCGTAGGATATCTCACGCACAGTCTCACGAGGTATGGCTTTGATTTATCACATGATTAAGTATTGATAAGATTTAACGATATCAGTCGTACCTTTATTCGTATCACCATTATGGCCTAATTAACTCCGTCCCCCGTGCGACGTAAAAAATAATAACCGCCACCTTCCCCAATTTGGAATAAAATTTCGAACGTTTTTTTGAGCTGAACTTTCCAAATTTTCCCATTTACTCAACATCTTCCCTCAGTGATTCGTGCATCCTCTATGCTGCAACCTCCATTCTTGGATTCTGTAATCTGCGAAGTAGAAATCTCAGTCTACAGCCAGGACTATGGGGATTCCAGCTCGCCATGAACCTTTGGATACACAGGAACTTAGGAAAAATCCCACAGTTCTTGCCATCTTTCAAGCAGCTGGCTGGCTCGAATTTTTTGAGCGACTGGATGGCTTTAACCGGGAAGCAGCCTTGCAATTTTCCCTAAACCTCATAGAAACTCACTCTGAGGTGTGGGGGCTGTGCATAGAAGTATCTGAAGCCATTATATCCGAGGTTACTGCTATCCTGCAGGTGGGAAAAGCATGGTTTAGACGACGAGTCCCCACGACAACCACATGGGAAGCATTTTTACAAGAAGGGGAGCAAGTTCAATCATCCAGAAGAGGGATTGCACTGCACTCATTGCCGCAGCCATGGGATCAGGTTTCTATCTTTCTCAAGAAGTACATCACTTGTGAAGGTAGGTACCAAACTGTTTATAATTATGAACTACCTTTACTTTCTCATCTCCGCCATGGAACTCTATTGAACATTCCATACTATTTGCTTCATGACTTGTGTCATATGGCGGCGTTCGTCCAAGCCGCTAAACATCCATTTGCCTCCCTGACCCACCATGGTCTCATCAAGTTAATAATTTTAAGAACCCTTGCTCAGCATAACATAACCTGGGAGCAATTCACAGCTCGACCTCCGCAACCCGCTCCCTTGCCGGGTGTCCAGATGGAACAGGAACAGGTTCAACCACAGTAGGAGGACCGGAGTCCCTCCAATATAGTTGGGGGGAGGGATGAAACGGATCAAGAAGAGAAACCGGGGACATAAGTAGAGAAATTGGGGGAGGGTGTAGATAAAAACCTTGTGGAAAACCTAGACAACAGGGCAGCTCTGACACCAGAAGGTGAAATTGGAGCAGCACTCAATGCTGCGACAATTGAACCTGAAGGTGACAGAGCCAGGGAAATAAAAGAAAATATTGAGCCGGTAACCATTGAATCTTCACCTAAGTGGGAAGGAGGAACTTTAATTGAGGAAGAACAGCTTGAGGATCAAGAAAAGATCCCTTCGACCTCAGCTATGAATCCCGATATCCCAGCTCCACAAAATAAAACACCACAAAGGAGAAGAAAGAGATCAATCAATGAACTTAGCATAACCCCACCAATAAGGAGGAAAAGAACTAAATCAGCTGCAGCAGCAGAGGAAGCTAGAAAAAAAATGGGCAACCCTAGAGGCATAGGTGGAATTCCCGATCCTTGTACCGAGGTCGATGGATGCTCCACAAAGGCCATTCGAGGAAGAACCCAGCATTGAAGGACTTCTGAATGAGAACACACTATTAAAAGAGGAGGTCCAAATACTTCGAGGGGAATTGGAGACATGGAAGGAAACCTGCAAAAAATTAGGTGAAAGGTAAATGTATACATTAGTGGAGGCTACAGACTAGTTGGAGGGATTGAACTCTACCGATCCTGGCAAGGAAGATGAGTGAGTGCTCTGTCCCACCTGTGGGGAAATATTCAAGGAGGCAGGCCACAAGATTATAATTCGCACCTGTACAACATAGCAGTCCAAAGCCACAATAGAAGAAGATGCGGAAAAATAAGATGCTGCCACACAAGAACCAGCATCTTTATCCATCCTTGCTGAAGTTGCCACCAATTCTGTGACAGAGGAGCAAAAGGATGAAATCATGCATGATGTCAGGGACAAATATTGCATTGTAACCCTAGAATGCTCCAACAACATAGAGATTGTAGAAGCTGAGCCACAAGGGCAGGACATTGATGAATTTGAACAGGGGGCTGCAACACAAGAACCAGTAAACCTGAATATACTTGTCCAATCGGCAGAGCAATTGGGATAAGAACATAGGATGGAGGACACTCTAGAACCTAATGAAGAGCTTTGCACTGTAACTCCAAACTGTTCCCATGATACAGAGTTTATAGGAGAAGAAGTGCAACAACAAGAGGATGAAGAGGTAAGCCAGGATGTTGCTGCATAAGAACCAACATCCTTGGAAGTTGCAGCAAGGATTCCTGAATTGCAATTAGAAGATAACCCTGGAATGGATATCATTCCTGATACACAGTGGAGTGAGGATGAACAGGTACAGACACAGTCCTTAGGTGACACCGAAATCCTTGAGGAGAAGCTGCACAATGAGGAAGATATCCAATCTCAGAGGCAGAAGGACAAGGAAGACACTGTCACACAAGAGCCAGTGTCTCTAAAAAAAATGAATATAGCTGCTGAAGAGAATCAAGGGGATGTTGCTGTCACACAAGAACCAGCAACTCTTGAAACAAATTCAGAAATGCAGGATGCCCAAGAGGAAGACAATGTTACACAAGAACCAGTGTCTCTAAAAGCCATGAATTCAACTGTTGAAGAGAATCTAGGGGATGTTGCTGTTACACAAGAACCAACAACTCTTAAATCAAATTCAGAAATGCAGGTTACCCAAGAAAAAGACACTTCCACACAAGAACTAGTGCCTCCAGAAGCAATGGATGTAGCTGTTGAAGAGAGTCTAAATGAAGTTGCTGTCACACTAGAACCAACAACTTTCATAGTAAACTTAGATGTGCAGGATGCTCAAAGGGAATACACTGTCCCACAAGAACCAGTGCTTCTACCCCTTAAAAACTTCATTGACTTAGACTCGGATCAAGAAGAGCATCATAAAAAGGAAGTCTTGAACCTGGCAGCCGAAGTCTCAAATCTGAAGATGGAGGTGATCAAATGGAAACGCCAGGTGGAGGAGTACCAGAAAGGGATGATTTCTCTCAGCGAGCATAGAAAAATCATCAGGGGATTGGAAGAGAATGGAGCAGAAGAACGTATGGCCCATAGAGTTCAGGAAGAAGAGCTGCAGAGCAAATTGAGAGAATTGAAAAAGTTCCAATCCATGCAGCAGGAGAAGAAGCAGATGTACGCTCTCTCTCAAGAACTCATGGGCACCAGGAAGCCTTCTTCCTCTTATCCAGTATTCCTGTTTGAAAATTTTGTCTGGTTTAAATTGAAGGCTGTACAGGAAGGGAGGTCGTTCGAAATCACAACCTCAGCAAATTTCTTGGAGACATTCTTTGGAAACAATTTTGAGGAGCAGAATTTGCTGTGTGAACTTTACTTACATGAGATAACTTGCCCTCTGGACCGCCACTCAAATCCTGTTCCATTTGCAGGGGATTTTTAGCTAAGAGCTTTTGCCTCTTTTCTGAGCAATCACACTCAGTGGGAAAGGTATTTTCAGACCTTTTCCCATAATGAACCTCACACTAACTTATGGATTCAGAGTGAGCCCCAGAATCCTAGCATTCTTTTGGCTCGGTATAGAAATTTCCTTTTAAGTCATCCCCAGGAACAGCATGTAATGAGACTACAGGAAGAAGTGATCTCCACTTGCACCAATAACATCTCCAAACATCAGCAGGCAACATTGGAGGGGAGTAAGCACAGATGGCAGGCTGCCTCCTCTGCACTCAGAAGCTGAGATCCCTACTGTTTCAAGAATTTCAAGCAGGAACTTTCAGGAGTCAATGGCTATGTGGGTAGTATGAGGGAGTGTGGGGTTAATTGGTTAGGTTTGAAATTCAAATTCTCTCTCATTTGGTGGCCAACAAAACCGTATAATGTGGATTTTTCCTTAACTAGGGCAGAGGAGCAGCGATGTTGGAAGTATTGGGTTACTCACAGACGATTTTTAAAAAAAGATGAGATGCCTGAGTTTCCCTACAACTTTTCCTCCCTCCATGAACAAAGCTCAGTACATGACTAAGACTCCGATTGATGAAGGATGTTGCATGAGGACATGCAACAGGATAGTTGGGGAGATATGTTCAGCCTAGAATTGGCCCCTTTTTTACCATCCTCGATCAGCTTTTCTTCCCCTGTCCTACACCATTCAGCAAGCTAATTAGACCTGTTGTCCTCACTTTATTCCCCAAACTACCAAGGTATGACTGATCATTGCTTTATCTTATTAATGCTTATGATTGTGATAATTAAGGCTATGTATCTCTCAAAATGTGCTAACATGTCATGATTTATGAAGGTAGTTTGAGATAAATGGACTGCAGGAATATGGTCCTGAACAAGTCTCAAAAGGAGGAATAATCACCGCTCAAAATGATACTCCGATCATTGATAAGGCATGTGGTTCTAATGCAACATCTCACGCAGGGCTGTGACAAGGAAGCTGTAACAGAATGCGCTACAATTGGAGATCTTTAGTGCATGGTTGCGTGAGTATGACGGCGGTCAGAAGAGATTGCTACTCTTGGGTCAATTAACAGCTCTTCCATATTTTCCATGTCTTTACCATGCCACGTTGTAACAACTAGTGTTATTTAGGGCACCTGAAGATCAGAGATCTTCATGGCTGCCCTTTGTAATAGGATCGGATGTTATAATCTGTATGTATAAATATGGGAAGCTGTCTCGACCCAGGGGGTTGGAATATAGATAATTTATTCATTGTATTAGCAGTGGAAGCAACTTGTGTAATCTTTCTTTCTTTAATATAAGGAGTTACCTCTGGTTTAAGGAAGCTTCACGTTGTTCAGCCAGCATCTCTGTGTGAAGGCTGGGCCCGCCTTCCACAAAGATTGTTGAGTTAATTTAGGACTGTTTAATTCAGTATTGTGTGATGTTTTGTTGATTCTATTTTTCTTGTATGCAGCCGTAGTAAGTGTGGATATGCAGTATAATTGTGATTACATCTTCTTGAGATCGGTAAGTGGTACAGAATGACAGTCGACTGAGTAGGAAACTTTCTTCATGCAATTCATGTGGTAGTTGTACACAGCTTTGTTCATCCTGTATTTTAAGTTGTTATCCCACGAATCCTTGCAATTTATCTTTACTGTTATGATGGTTGACTTTCATTCCTGTCATTTAATTCCTTAGAGTAGTTGAACTCAATCCCTTGCAATTGAATTCCTAGATTAATATTTGATTTATGTTTATGGCTTTCAAGAGTAATAAGACTGAATACGCAGTTTACTGGTTCTGGGATGTGAATAGGATTTCCTTTTTAATTGCAATTGTTGTTTGAATATTAGATCATTTTCCTTAAATACAGGGTAGAAAGTAATTGAACTGTAGCATCTAGAAGATGAATGGGATTACACAGATTCTTGGGATGAACATAGTTGTTAGAGGATAAGAGTGTTCAATTACAGTGATTTTGTGTTTAAGCATATACTGTGCATTTATCCTTTGAAATAAAAGACTTTCTCGGGTTGACAATAAATCTCGTATGCTCTGTATGTTGGTAATAATCTACCTGCATTTTGGGTGCTTGACAGCTTGCAAGATCAGAAGGAAGATACACTGATTTCAAATTAAACTCTCCGATGAAATTTACAAAGTAAAGTTGATAGTGATAAGGTTAGAGGAAATTGTAGCAGAGTCGCTAAATTTTAGGAAAAGACTAATAGAAGTCGGAGGAAAGGTTCAAAGGAGGCTGACTTGGGTAGAGGCTAATTCGACATTTCTAGAACACATGCCGTAGAAAACAACAAGAGGTATAAAGATAGAAATGGCACTCTTGGATTTTTGTAGAAAAGATTCTTTAAGGTTGAACAATGAAATCGACAAAACTATGGAAAAATGTACCGAGTTCTATAAAAATATAAGCCAAGTTCACGATAAATGTCATCTTTTTTTGGATAAAAAGATAATCAGTCTTGCATATAAGGATCAACATCTCGAGTATCTACGAGATAGAATGCAGGAGGATGTACAATACATATAGAATATGGAAGTTATCAATGAAGAGGATGTTAAAACTTGGATTGTGCAAGCTTCTGTCAGCAATCACATTTTATAAAATGTGTGCAAATCCTCTCCAGAAAAGGTGAAACGTGTGGAGACCTAGTTGGACATGCACGAGGTTACTGTGTAAGTGTTGGAGACCATAAATTACAAAACTATCACAGAAGAAGCTAATTCATGGGGAAATTATATTTCAAGTTTGGTTGGGCCAACTTGAGAACTTTTGTCATTTTCTAGTGCAAAGCACTAAAAGATGAAATTTTGGAATTCCTAGGGTTAGGGAATTCGATGAGTCACTAAAGGACAAATTGTAAATTGTAATATAAATAGAAGTAGAGAATAGAGTAAAAGGAATTTTCGCTAGCATAAGGAGGTTGGATTATTTTGTAAGCCTAGAAATCATTTTTTCTATGAATAAAGAAGGACCTACTTGCTAGGAAAGGACTGCATGGGATTTTGCATGGATTGTGTGGAATCTAAAATATGGAATTACTTCTATTTAGTTTCCGTACAACTGTGAGATCGTTCTGACTTTTATGAATTATTTCTTTAATGATGAATGGTTTTGCTTTCTATATAAAATTATGTGCATGAATCGAGTAATGAATGTTTTATTATTTCAAATCTATATCTGATAATATTTCTGTTGTAACTATGCATATGGAATTGAAACATTTATCTGCGAGATTTATTATGAATAATTACAGTACATTACTATACTTAATTTAATTTTTTCTCCCTACGGGGATATGATAGATTCAACTAGAATAAATTAGAATATAGTAGATTTGTTTATATTCATATTTAAAGAAGTGATTGAGGAATAGGAATGATAAGACAAGAGGTAAGAACCTACGTGCCACTTGTGAGGCTCATGTTCATCAATTAACTACATTTAGCTGAGGCATTTACATTTCATTCATTTAAAGAAAATCACATAAATGATGGACCATGCCGTAACCGATAATGATTTAAATAAACTTAATCTACGATAGTCGGACTGTGAACCAAATGGGTTCCCCATACCAAATGGTGAATGATCTAATTGGGATTGATTACCGAGGAGAATACCTATTGTCGGTACCTAGAAATATTCCAGGCACCGACCGATTTGGCGCTAGAAGGAAGGACGCCATTGCATGGCTGGAAGAGGAAATCCGTTTGTAAGAAATTATTCGGCTAGAAATACATCTGAAACTGCGTTTCCTAAAGATTTCATTCTTGAATTTGAAGAACAAGAAAACGTAAGTTATGAAGAAGAAGGTTTAGAATGTTTGTACGCAATCCCATTCGAAGAAGCTGATCACTTTTATAGGCATACAAGATATTACGTTAAGAAACTTGGATGATTGAAAGTAATCCATGCGTTGCCAAGAAGGAAGGCTCCCAAGAAAGCAATCTTTTATACTCAATATTCAATCCTTGTAGAAAAAAATGGAAGAATTGGCGGATCTATCTATCCAAGAAATCGTTCAACCTCTTGATTAGTTGGGACTAGAGTCTCCTATAGCTCATTTTTTCCCTCATTCTCCACTGCAATCTCCACCTCGAGTTATGGATGCTGCTGTTAATCAACTGAAATGGAGAAACAGAACACCACTTAATCTAGTTGCACCTTTTCATGATTTGCATAAGCACCCAGAACGAGTGTTACCAAATTTTGACCCTAGAAAAGGCATTTCTGTGGAAGACCATTGAAATGTTTTTATCTCGCTCTGGATATTTTAAATATTGAACATGAAGATGTTGTATGAAGGTTGTTTCCATATACTATTGAGCCTAAAGCATATTCTTGGTTCTTTAGTCTACAATCCAATTCAATAGCAAAATGGGATACTTTTGAAAGGGTATTTAAAAGCAAATTTGGTAACCAGCAAACTATAGCTACCCTTATGAAAGAGTTATTGTCTTTGAATATGGAGAAGAAAGAAAAGGTGTAATATTTAAATCAACAGTTTACTACTCTTTTGAGCAATTTCAGTGTTGCAACAAAACCAGTTGAAGAATCTTTGGTGGAATATTATACTACAGAATTCTACCCACCTATAGCAATTTTGTGAAAAGGGAAGTTAAGTCTACCCTGGTAGAATATTATGACGAAGCTAGTAGGGTGGAAGCCGATCTTGATAGTATAGCAAAGCACACTTCGGAACTAGAAGTAAAAAACACAGATAATAAAAAACTCTTTGTTGTTAACAAGACCCAAAGGATAACACTCGAATGAGTTAGGAAATGTGGTTAATATGACACAAACGTTATCAAATAAGATACTAGACTTCAAAAAGGACAAGGGATCTAGTTCATCCAGAAAGCAGTTCAAGCCTTATTTTAAGAAAAGAGAAGAAAGTGGACAGTATCAACCACTTTTAATTAATTCTGATGTTCTAAATTTTAATGAAGTAGGCATGGACCATTTATGTACTTTCCATCAAGACCATCATTCTGAAAAAAAGTTACCCGCAATGGATAAACTCGATGACTTTGGTTATGAATCAACTATTAGATTCCCAATTGACAGAGCTCAAGGTAGAGTAAGACCAAACAAATGATCCAGAAGAAACAAATGAAGAAACCACGATGGTACTATGGGATTGGGCACCCACGTTGGGGTTAAGCGAAGAAGAGCATACTGAGGAAATTCAAGTGTCATCGATAAATGTTACAACTATAAGTAAAGGACGGGTAGTGGATGAAATTTTAGTGTTTCCTAAAATAAAGAATATAAAATAAACAATGAAGAAAATTATTAGCACTACTCAAACATTAGCTAAGTCTAATCCGGTAAACATAAAAGAGACAATTCTAGTAGTTAACAAACCTGTGAAGGCCTTAAAAAATAAAATAGAATGAACTAAGAAAGATTTGATAGAAAATGACATGGGATATGATATCGTGGAATACATTAAGAAAACAAAATAAAACACTTCTATATTTGAATTATGTAACCTTCCTCAGCAACGAAAAAAACTTCTCAAATCCTTTGATCCAAACTTCCATCAGTACTTCTGAATCCATTGAATCTGACACTGAAATTAACAAAGCAAGAATTGGTGGAAAATCTAAATCTCATACTTTGTCTATTTGGGTACACAGGGTACTCCCAAAAGACCAGACACCTAGAGAAGCCAATTCACACAAATGAATCACAGATCAATACACTGATGTTTGTCACGTGGTTAAAACCATCAAGAGGGAAACAATCCACGGCCCCATCCAAATAGCTACTTGGAGCAATTTATTATGCAAACGAAATAAATTTACATGATCTTCTCATAATCGATCAACTAGCCAAGGACCCTCCATGATCTTTAAATAGAGATCATGGACCAATCGGGTGTTAAGCCACGGATCAATGGTAGGTATGATCTAAGAGTAATTTTGACCGTCGGATCAGTATATGTCTAGAACATATCGTGACCATTGGATTAGAATATTTACAAATGCATACTAATGCATACTAAAGAAACACACTTTACCTAACAAATATATTACACAAGTCAATCTTAACTAACTCCTAAGTGTCTAAATATCCTAACATCCCCAATTAAGAATAACTCGGGATAGGATTGAAGGATTTACAAAATTGACACTATTAGGAAAAGGAAGGAGGAATTAGAGCCTATCCCCCCCTTAAGGACACATTCCTCAACTCCTAACATAGATCAAATTTTAGAAAACTTTACTTCTGTAAGAGACTTGGTGAATATGTCTGCAACTTGATCATCTATAGTGTAGTAGAGCATTTCAAGAACATGATCATGAACAAGATTTTTGATGAAGTGAATGTGTATCTTAATGTGTTTGTTGCGTTGATGTAAAACTGGATCTTTGGCAAGCTTGATGGAACTTTGATTGTCGCACCAAAGTGGAGTAGGATGCTATTGCTCGAATCCAAACTATGAAAGGATCTGTCAAAGCCACAAAGCTTCTTGACTAGCATTAATTGCGGCTCGATATTTTGCTTCTGCTAAAGAAAGAGCAAGAGCTTGCTGTTTCTTACAAGCCCAAGTGACAGGTCCAGATCCCAAACTGAAAACATAACCTATAGTAGAATTTCGATCATCAGGATCACCGTCCAAATCTGAATCAGTGAAACCAACCAACAAAGGTTTCCCCCCTGTACTATAATGAATCCCAAACTGAATTGTACCTCGAATATATCGAAGTATTCTTTTTGCTGCTTTCCAGTGACATTTCATGAGGTGTTTTCATATAACGAGAAACATGAAAAATGGCAAAGGAAAGGTCAGGATGGGAATGTGTCAAGTATAAGAGACTGCCAACAAGCTGTCGATACAAGGTGGAATATACTTCAGGGGAAGTACAAGTGGTAGAAATTTTGACTCCAGATTGGAAGGGAGAAGGGGATGGTTTACAATCTTCCATGTGAAAATGACAAAGAAGGTCACAAGCATACTTAGACTGGGAAATAAAGATTCCTTCTTTGGTTTTCAAGACTTGGAGACCAAGAAAATAATGCAAATTTCCTAAGTTTGACATTTCAAAATTTTGGTTACGAATGGATTTCACGTGGGTTAAAAGTTTAGGGTTACTACCAGTAAGGATAAGATCATCAACATAAAGAACAATTATGATGAGATGGTTTCCTACTTTCTTGGTATAGACATTGGGGTCAGAATGGTATCTAGAAAAACTAGTGTCAAGGAGAAAGCTATCCATTTTGGCATACCAAGCTCTAGGAGCATGCTTAAGGCCATAGAAGGATTTCTTAAGGCGACAGACTAGACTAGAGTTATTCTGCACATATCCAGGAGGTTGTTCCATGTAAATTTCTTCCTATAAATCACCATGTAAGAAGGCAGACTTGACATCCATTTGATGGAATTCCTAGTTATGTAAGGCTGCAAGGGAAATAACAAGGCAAATGGAGTTCATTTTTGTGACAAGGGCAAAGGTTTCATTGTAGTCAATCCCTTCAACATGGGAAAAAACTTTGGCAACTAACCTTGCCTTAAGTATTTCAACATTTCCATCTGATGCATACTTAGTTTTGTAGATCCATTTACATCTAACAAATTTTCTTCTTCTTGGAAGAGGAACAAGATCCCAAGTATCATTTTCCATTAAGGAACGATATTCTTCATCCATAGTTGTATCCCAATCTAGATTTCCTGAAGCTTCTGCAAAATTTTATGGATCGTGATTCTAAGAAACTTGAGCCAAAAGAGAAGAGGCTCACTGAAACTGAGAATGTGTTCGACATTGATCTCTAGGATCATTGGCAAGATCACCAGTTGTTTCACATGTTGAACGGACCCATCAAGGAAGCATTGGTGCTGGTGCAACTGGCGGAACATGAGCAGGTGGAGGTGGATTTTCATCCTCACTGTCATAATCAGAAACTGGAGTTGGAAACCTATCAAGGAATTTGGAAGAAGAAGAAGAAGGCACAATCACCGAATCAGGCTCACAGGCCAAAGATGGCACACCCACCAAGTTAGGCTCACACGCCAAGAGATTTTCATCAAATTTAACATCTCTTCTAATGATTATATCATGAGAATGTACCTGAAGAAGTCTATAACCGTTTATATATTCAGAATATCCAACAAATATGCACTTTTCACTTTTAGGCTACAATGCTTTCCTTTTTTCATCCGGAATGTGAGCCCATGCTTCACAACCAAACACACGGAAGTGACTTACATCTGGTTTAATTTTACTCCATGCTTCTTCCAGTGTGATACCTTGTAAAAATTTAGTTAGTGTGCGATCAACTATGTAATTTGCACAATTTATGGCCTCACTCCAATATTGAAGACTTAGTCCCTTAGACTGGATCATACAATTTTCCATTTCTTTTAAAGTGAGGTTCTTTCGTTCAGCTACACCATTTTGTTGTGTTGTATATGGAACAGTGTGTTGTTGTTGGACTCCTTATTCAGTGCAGAAAATAGTGAACTTTTTGTTAACATATTCTCCTCCATTGTCAGATCTTAACTTAATAATTTGATGACTGGATTGTTTTTCAATAACGGCCTTGTAGGCCAAGAACATGTTAAATAATTCGCTCTTAAGTTTTAGGAAGTAAACCCAAGTGCATCTGGAGTAGTCATCAATGAAAGTTAAGAAATATTTGAAACCAGAAAAGGAAGAAAATGGAAGAGGGCCACACAAGTCACTATGCACAAGCTCCAAGGAAACCAAGGCATGCCAAGAGGCACATTTGTCAAAACTATCCCGATGATGTTTTTCAAGTACACAACCAGAAAAAACACCATCCTTGCAAGATACCACCGGAAGACCAGTCACCATATTGTATTTACAGTTGTTGCAATGAGTGATAATTTAAGTGACCAAATCGCTCATGCCAAAGTTTGATCAAGTTATCACTATGAGCAACAAAAACTGAAGGAAAAGGTGATGACCCAAAGTTGTTAAATTTGTACAACCTGGTAATATCATCAATAGTTCCAGTAGCAAGTACATTTTGAGGATTTTTAAAATCCTTGATTACAACTTGGTGAGGTGTGAACGTCACAGTTTTTCCTTCACCCGAATGAGTAATTTGATAGTCTGATAACAAATTGCAAGAAATTTTTGGAACACATAGTACATCATTGAAATGACCATTTTCTACTGGAATTGTTTCAGATCCTACAACACTTACAGATATATCATCACCAACAAATATTTGTTTGGTGTTACATTCATGCATAGTAGAAAAGATGTCTTGATCCTTAGCCATATGATAAGATGCTCCAGAATCAATGAGCCATTCATTTGAAGTAGAAGAATAAGATGCAGTATAAGACTAACCAAGAAGCACAAAGTGCATATCCATGAGAGGTAGATTTTGAAGATGAATCTAAGCTGATGTGGTGCTTATTTATTGCTGCTTCCAAGGCTGCCATATTCTTGAAACATTTATATTCATCGTGATTATATTTCCCACAAAAATTGCAATGACGCTCAGTCTTCTTTCCTTTTGTCTTGGATCCTTTGTCATTTATTTAGAAGGAGTTGATTGAGAGGGTTTGGGACCCTTGTTGTTTGACTTATTATTGCAAAAATTATGTTTCTTGGGAGGCTTGGACTTTTCTTTATGTTGGGACAATAAGGCTTTCCCAAATGTATCTGCATTGTTAAATATTCCAAGATGAATGAGCTTATCTTTCTCTCTAATTAAGGAATCACAAAAGGATTCAAGACTAGGCTCTTGATAGCTAGCTGCAGTCAAGTATTCTTTCATGGAGTAGAATGTAGATACAAAAACAGAATATGCAGGTCCAAGTTTGGAGAGAATATGATAAATACATTATTTGTCTTCTTTTTTAATCTTGCATTCTTCACGTAAGAGTCTAAGAGTTTTATACTTAGATAAATAGTCTTGAATGCATGAAAAATCACTTGGATTCAAATAAATCAACTCATTCTCAAGTTGATGACCTCGAATTTCATTATGTTTACCAAACACAGATTCCAACTTTTCCCATAATTTATCAGGTTCATCAATTCTAGATATCTGGAATCGCAAATCAGTATAGATTGACATCCCAATCAATCCATGAGCTTCATCACATCTATTTTCGCATTTAATTTTATTATCATCATCAGTGGGTTCTATTTTTTTCCCTGAGGTAGTTCTGAAAAGTCCCCTACTTCGTAGAACATCCTCCATACGATATTTGCATGAGAAATAGTTAGAGTTTGTAAGTATAATATCACAAGGGGTGGCCATACTATAAAATAATGGCTGAAAGAATAGAAACTAACTTTCTAGATGCAAAGAGCTTGAAAAATTAGGCTGGTTTAAAAAAAACGGCTCTAAAAAATGATTCTGTATGATGTAGTTATGGTTGATCAAAGAAAATGTTGAAGATGTCTCCACTAGTGACATGGCAGATATTAACTTCACCAACAAAAAAAAGAACCCCCTTATTCCCAAGATGAACCTTTGACAATCAGTTACAATAAAGTTTCTTTTTAAGTGAATCACTTTTGTAAAATAAGTGATGTTCACTTTTACAATAATGTTAATTTTAAATAGTGCGACAATAAATTTAAAAGACTTAAGTGGCTCACTTTTTATTTTATTTTATTTAAGTGAGATGCACTTTTACAATAACTTGAAAATAGAAATTGCATGCACTAAAAAGTAACTAGATAAGACTTGAACTCAAGAATTATTAAGGAATAAAGCAACTTTGAACCAAGTGAGCTAAGTTTAAAAGGTACTTAAAAGAATTGAAAGAGGAAGGGGGCTTGTTTTTTTTACTCTTCTCTCTCGTTTTCCATGCTTGCCTTTTTTTCCTGCAAATCACAAAAAAACGAAAAAACAAAAAACAAAAAAAACTTTTCCACACTATGGGTGGGGTTAGATCTTGGTTAGCTTAACCGGAAATTCTACGTTTTCAAGGTTCTCGTTGTTTTTTATTTGCCGCAGTTGGACAAGGTGCACGAAAAAGAGCATACGTAGCCAAGAATACAAGAAAAAAACTTTCCCTTACTGTTTCTGATTCACCGCGATCGCGCAAGGTGCACGACAAAGAGCATATGCAGCCAGGGAAGGCAATAGTCTAAGACTAAAGT
>LPNX010406283.1:3444-36124 GCA_001517045.1 Pseudotsuga menziesii | reverse complement strand
CATTATTTAATACTAAATGTAACAGTTAGTTGTGTTTTAGAACTCCAATTGTGATTTAGACAAGTCTTGGTTACCTACAGCCAAGTAGAGTCATCAATTCGAACTTACTCATGTGGATTCGAATTGCTTGTGGCTATTAAATCCATTTTACATCATTGTAATTATTATCTGGATTACTTTTTTGATTAATGAAAGAATTCACAGCTGCAAGCCTTTTGCACTGTTTCATTCTTCAATGGCTGAGTAAATTGTGAGATCTTCTTTGTGAGTTGTGTGTTTGTCTACAGATCTATATGCTCAAATTTAACATAAAGCAGTATAGATCTAATGATAAAACTGATAAAATATGAGATATTCAAAAATAAATAAAACAAATCCGTCACTGTAACATTATATCTTCAGATTTGCCGAAATGGGTGTTTCTGGATCAAATGAAAATGGGTTTCGATGAAAAAAAAACTATTTCCTAATGGAAATGGTGCTCTGGCCATAATGGAATAGCTCCCACATCCCACAAATGCACAGAAACTCCAGAACCAGAAACCCTTTTAAAGTTTTGGCAACACCGGTTCCAGATCTTGATCAAAACCGAAAGCGGCTCTTCAAAAACACTCTGATACCATGTTCGGGTACACATGGTACTCCCAAAAGACCAAAAAACTAGATTAACCACTTCACACAAATGAATAACAAATCAATACACCGATGTTTTTCACGTGGTTAAAACCCTCGAGAGGGAAACAGTCCACGGCCCCAACCAAATAGCTACTTGGAGCAATTTATTATGCAAAAGAAAGAAAGTTACATGAGCTTCTCATAATCAATCAACTAGCCAAGGACCCTCCATGCTCTTTAAATAGAGATCATGGACCAATCAGGTGTTAAGCCACGGATCAATGGTAGGTATGATCTAAGAGAAGTTGAACCGTCGGATCACTGTATGTCTAGAACATATCATGACCATCGGATTAGAATATTTACAAATTCATACTAATGCATACTAAATAAACACACTTTACCCAACGGATATATTACACAAGTTGTTCTTAACTAACTCCTAAGTGTCTAAATATCCTAACATTGTATTTTTTGTTATCATTTGAAATTTTTAATCACAATGTACATAATTTTTTGCTAGATTATGGAGCCTCATCCAATGTTATGCCAATTTCAATATTTAAGAAGATTAATGGTCAACCAACACAATCTCCTTCTCGAATAATTCAACTAGATAGGTATGTTGTTAAGGTTATAGGGGATATGAAAGATGTGTTGATCTGATTGTCTACAGATCCTAGACTTTGCTAGTTCATAGATATTATGGTAGTAGATATACTGGAGGATTATGGATTAATATTGAGCAGGGATGGGTCAATGAAACTTAATGGTTACTTTGCAACCGATTGGTCTCACATGTGGCTGCCATATCAAAATAGTCAAAATCATATTAAGATACTAAGGGAACCGCATATGAAACATAATGTAACTTAGTTGGAAGAAAAGAATGAACCTATAAATTTCTCGTCTTCAGTGTTGGGAAAATATTTTTTAGAGCTTGAAATAGGGAATTACCAAGCTAAAGAAGTTAGTTGTGAATTAGATACGCAGTCTGATCTCCTTTTATTTTCATGGACTGGTGATATTGACTATAACATAGTAAATTTAGTTACTAACATAGGAAATGATACTATCTGCATAGAGTTAGAAGATAGGTTTTAATTTTTATATTTTGATGGTTCTAAGACATAAGATGGATCAAGAGACAATTGTGTCCTGATTGATCTTAAAAAGAACTAACAATTTCTCTCTTGTAGGCTAGAGTTTGAATGCAGAAATAATACCACAGAATATGAAGCTCTAGTCCAGGGCTTGAAGAAAGCCATTGAACTAAATGTAAAAATTTTAAAAGTTTTGGTGATTCTGAGATAGTGGTTATGCAAGTTAGAGACACAATTCATTGCTTATATTCACACCTAAAAGGATATGAATCTGAAGTATGGAATTTGATAGCACATTTTAATAATTTTAATATAAACGTAATTCCTAGATTACAAAATGCTACAACTGATTTATTAGCTACTACTGCTTCCAGGTTAGTGCCAACTAATCTCAAGTGTTGCATTAAACTTATTTTCAGTCCATCGGTAGTTGATAATATCACAAATTTGAGGGTGTTTGATGACTATGAACAAATTATCGATTTTCTGACCAATGATGAAGTTTTCAAAGAATTT
Source organism: Pseudotsuga menziesii (assembly GCA_001517045.1). Taxonomy (NCBI): domain Eukaryota; kingdom Viridiplantae; phylum Streptophyta; class Pinopsida; order Pinales; family Pinaceae; genus Pseudotsuga; species Pseudotsuga menziesii. The sequence continues at coordinate 33,890 of LPNX010406283.1, read as the reverse complement.
GTAATTGATGATGAAGAACATCAGAAAGATTTACAAACTGGAGAACTAACCAAAGGAAATTTCATTCCTAAAGGAGTAAGGACACTTGAGGAAATGTTTGATCTACATATCAAATTTAGAAAAGCATCCAATGTCAAAACCAACAGTTCATCTATGCAATACGAGCTGATAAATTTAGGGACGGAAGCTGAGCCCAAGTATGTAAATTTGGGAAAGTGTTGCTCTCCTGTAGAAAGGAGTCGGTTCATTAAATTGTTTCAGCAATATAAAGATATCTTCATCTGGACATATGAATATCTCAAAACATATGATGCGTGCATCATTCAACATATAATTCCTGTTAGGACAGGCGTGAAACCATTTCAGCAACAAATCAGGAAAATGTATCCTAAGTTAGAGCCTTTAATCCAAAATGAAGTGAAGAAGTTACTAGATAAAAATATTATCTTTAGAGTTCGACATTCCGAATGGGTGGCCAATTTAGTTCCAGTAAGTAAGAATACAAGAGAGATAAGGTGTTTTGTTGACTTCCAAAATATGAATAGAGCATCGGATAAACACAATTATCTAGTTCCACTGATGGAGCAAATTATTCAAATGGTATCAGGTTCAGAATTGTTCTCCTTATTAGATGGGTTTTCAGGTTATAACAAAGTATTGGTGGCCAAACAAGATAGACTGAAAACTACATTTCACACTAAGTGGGGAACGTTCGCTTATAGGAGAATGTCGTTTAGCCTTATAAATGTTGGAGCTACTTTTCAGAGGGCCATGGACATTGCATTCTAAGGACTAATCGGCCATTTTGTAGTGGTGTAATTAGATTATGTGACAACTTTCTCTAAGAAAAGAGAATATCATGCTTTTCACTTGAATTTTTTTTTTAACCGTTGTAGAAAATATGGCATATCTTTAAATCCGAAGAAGAACATTTTTGTGGTCTTGGAAGGAAAATTGTTGGGTCACATCATTTCAAAGAAGGGAATATCCATACCCGAGAGACTTGAAGTTATATCTCAGATTCCCTTACCCCATAATAAAAAATATATTCAATTATTTATGGGTACAATAAATTTTGTTCAAAGGTTTGTAGGATATTTTGCACAATTGTAAAACCTTTGCAGCAAATTGTGAAGCAAAGCATACAATTTAAGTGGACTGATGTCAAGAAGGTTTCTTTTAAAGACATAAAAAAAATGATATCTCACACGCCTTATTTAAAGAGTCCTAACTTTGAAAATGATTTCGTTCTGTATACTTTTGCTTCAGACAACTCTCTCGCAACGGTGCTCACTCAGAAGGGAGAACTGGGAGATGAATACCCAATATCATTTATGAGCATTGGATTACAAGGGGATGAATTGAATTACCCTACTATAGACAAAAAAGCATATGCAATTTTCAAAGCAGTAAAGAAATCCAAACCTTATATTTTAAAAAATAGAACAAAAGTCATTGTTCCTCATCTGGATTTCAGGTCCCTCTTCGTACAGAAGGAATTGGGTGAGAGAAGAGGAAACTGGGTGACAACGCTACAAGAATACGATTTAGAATTCAAGCCAGATATCATCATCAAGGGTCAAGTTCTATGCATGTTTCTTACAGAAGGTCATGCTAATTAAGATTATGATTGGGAGAATGAAGCAGAGTTAAACTTTATTGATGTATGTCCCTTTTTCACCACTCCTGAGTCATGGTACTGAGATTTAGTGCATTATATTCAACAAGGACATCTACCTGAACATTGGAACTCCAAAAAGAGAAGGGTGCTACGATTGAAGTCAATCATGTGTCAAATAATTAATGGAGTACTTTTCAGGAAGAATTATGATGGAGTTTTTCTTAGGTTTCTTGAGAAGGACGATGCATGCAAAGTAGTTAAAGAATTGCATGATGACCCTGTAGGAGGACATTTCTTTGGAGATACTATTGCTCATAAGATTCTTAGAACTGGCTAATATTGGCCAACACTATTGAAAGATTCTCATGCTTACGCAAGAAAATGCAATGTGTGCCAACGGAGTGCTAGTAGATTGGCAAAAGCCGCAAGGCCTTTATAGCCCATTATTATTTCAGAACCATTTGAACAGTGGGGCATAGACATCATTGAGAAATCAATATGAACTCTTTACTACAACATCGATATATCCTTATGACTACATATTATTTCACAAGATGGGTTGAAGCGGTTCCACTGCACAAAGTGAACGAGGATGCAGTCATCAACTTTCTGCAAGAGAACATTATGACCAGGTTTGGGGTTCCAATTTCCCTTGTTTTTTTATAATGCATCTTATTTATCATCCATTAAAATAACTGAATTTGCTTGTGAAAAAGGAATAAAATTACATTATTCAACAAATGATTATCCTCGGGGAAATGGGTTAGCAAAATCAACAAACAAGAACCTCATCCTAATGTTGAAGAAAATCATTATTGAAAATCAAAGAAATTGGCACATAGCCCTTCCCAATGCATTATGGGAAGATAGGGTCACCCCAAAGAATTCCTTATGGGTTTCTCCTTATACTCTTGTATATGGGAAAGAAGCTATTTTACCCACAAACATTCTACTTCCCTCATTGCAGTTAGCTCAAGCCTCCCAAGGATCCGACATCGAAATATTACAAGCACGTATTAACAGTCTGTTGAAACTTGAAGAATCTAAACAAAATTCCAAAGATAGATTCAACCAAAATCAGGACATTGTCAAGAGATGGTTTGATAAGAGAAAATACTGTAAGGGAAACTTCAGAATTTGAGACTTAGTTTTAAAATGGGATCGCCCGCATGACGAGAGGGGAAACCACACAAAATTTCAACATATATGCATTGGCCCCTATCAGATTGTTGAGAATCTTGGCCCCTCAACTTACAAATTGAAAGATTCCAAGGGAAGGAAGAAAATCTTCCTGTAAATGGCCTTGTTCTAAAACAGTACTTCACTTAGAGTTTTATAACACTTCTGTACATAAATAAAACCTTTCCTTTATTTTCTTGTTTTCATTTAGTTTTCTTTCTTTTCTGCTTTATTTTGATTCGTTTTTTTTTGTTTTTTTCCTAGAATAAACCATCTCAATTTTTTACCCTTAAAAATCTATGAATCTAAATAATCTCAAAGGTATTTGAAATCAAGAGCTGCATACGAGAACAAATGTGTGGTAAAATTTGATCAAAGTTGAGATTCTTTAATTATTGATAGACTTTAGAAAGGGAAGCTAATTTCAAGTCCACATTGAAGTCATTTAAATCCTGTACAATAACTAAGGCTCATGAGGTCTAGAGTGATATCTTGGGGCTCTATCCATCCTCACACTAATATATGTCTTAGGAAGCTTACTATGATAGACCCATAGAAAGGAAGCAGGTGTGAGGGATGTATGGAATTCAAAATAATCCCATGCTACAAATTGAAATCCAAAATCCTTATAGTAAAGAATTAGAATTCCAATACAAACTGTCTACATCAAAGAAGATACGCTGAAGAAATAAACCAGCAGATCAAAAAATATTGCTCAGAGAGGTTCTTCTCTGTCCATGATCTTGAAACAAGTTTATCACTCACAAAAAAGGACATTATGGATGGAAGAACCCAAATCAATTTCTCAAAGTAAAAGAAGCAATCAAGGAAGACTCAAAAGAAAAATGTCATTAAAGTAGAAAGCATCACAAGAATCCTAATAAGCATGGGAATGAGAAACAAACGAATACATTTGTCTAACCTTGTTACAATCCTGTGGAGTCATATCCAATGGTGACCAAAAGACAGAGGAAAAATGAATATCATATTTTGGCCCCAACAGGGCTATCAAGACTTCTAATCCTAGTTACCCTACTCCCGAATAATACAATCAATGTCAGACACAAAATTTGACATCCTTTGATAAGTCTAGCTTCTTAAATGATCTCGGCGAATGCATTGAAGAAATTGTTGCATATCCATAATCTAGTACCATGTAGCAGTTTTTTTTTCCAAATATAGTTTTTTCAGATATCTGTGTTGGCTAGCCAATCGCCAATTGTTATTGCTGCAATTGCTTCCCCCAAAAATATTTTTTACATTTTAGGGCCCCTCCTTACTTTTTGATTTAAAGCTTACAGTAGAGTAGTTTTTTCAATCCCAGAGAATCCATATTAAATGCCCAGTTTCTTCCCAAAAGGTTGAAAAAGAAGTACTTTTGGCTAAGTTAAAAGTCATATTTTTCCGTCGACATATCGGAGTAACTTGGCGATTTTCTCCGACGTGTTAGAGGAACTCAACCAGTCGTTCCAACACATCAGCTTGGGAAAAATAAGTTTCTCCACGAAGGGTTGTTTCGACAAAAAATGGCAAAACTCACCGACACTGTTAGGAGTAACTCGTGAGTGAAATCCGACATGATCAGAAGAATCAAAGAAAGTTTATGATGTTTACTTATGACCCAGTTTTGGAAAGTTTCTAGTTTTTTCCTGATGTAATACTGATCAATAAAATTATAAGTGACAAAGAACTCATCGAAATATTTTGACGAGTTTTCTCCAATGGGATCGTAGAAACTCATTGTTTTCCACTGACATTTTTGAATAAAACTCATCATTTTCTTCCAACACGGTCGAATAAAACTGGTTATTGGTCACCGATACAGTCGAAGAAAATTATGTTTCACCACCAAAAATGTTAGACATGTTTGGAAAGAACATTCATAAAGCAAGTGACCACATTTTTTGCGCTAAACAGTGTTTGACCACCTACCGCAGTTAATTCTCTAGTGGCCACATTAATGACTCTTTTTCGATTTTTCATATAAATACAGGTGCGGTGTTATTTTTTTTTCTACCACGAACATCGTTTTGAAGAGTAGACAATCGCCAAGAGAAAAATGGAGGTTTCACATCTCATCCCAACATCGTTTCCATCACTATGATTGACAGGTAGGTTCTTTGCCCCGTACTCTTGCTGTCCTTTTAAAATTTTAAAACCTATATATATGTGGTAAGGGTTTTGGGGTTAGGAATGTCATAGATGGTTTTCACCATTGATTAAATTTTCCCTCTGTATTCCATAGCCCCTTTCCTAGTAAAAGAGAATCCACGACCCCTAGGGTATTTTTTGTTATAGTTTACACGGCTAGAATCACCCCAAGAGTGTTTTTGAAGAACACCTTGGCCTCACGGATGCATTCACGCCGTAGCTAATACAATGCGATCCTTATAGGTCATAGAGGTTTTTTACAGACCTTTCAACCTTCTAGTATGTCATTGATTAATCTTTTTCCCATTTTTTGTTGTTCGTTTTGGGTTCTTTTCCTAACAAGTGTTATGATTATTTTAAACCCCGGAGACTCAGCATTAAGGTCACAATAGGTTAGATGCTTCGCAGCCTGTGCGAGTACCAATTCATGTCTGTCAAGGGACAAGTATGCAGAAAATAATGGACTCATTATGGACTTAGACCCTAAACCTTGCTACACTTCTGAGTCTTGGGATAGTATTTCCTCAATGGGTGCATGCATGAGGATGCATTTCCTACGACACTTCCTAGGGTCGAGGCCATTATGTAGAAGTGTTTCCATGGTCTTGGTGCAAACCAGAGACTTACAGTACCTCGAAGATTCCTTGGTTTTTGGATTAATCCATTGTCGTGTTTCACTAGTTGTTCTTTTACCTTTGAAGGAAGCAGTGATTAGAAGCCTCGGTGCCTCAACGATTTTGAGCCTAATAAATAAAAGATTAAAAAACAAGCTTGCAAACTCTTTTAACTTGGATAATGTCAACAAAACTTAATACGTAATAGAACAAACAATAAAATGCTCGTTTTCTACTTTATTTTGACCGATTATAGCAGCATATACATAGGTGCTGATATTTGTTATTCAAACTCTGTAAATAAAAACCTTTTAGCACATCAAAAATGGCATTTGTTCTTTTCAACATAGAAGGATTCAGAAAAATAATGCATGATTTCATTACTCAAAATAGACATGGTATCACTAAGACACCTCTTATCATGCTCATGTCACAGGTTCTACTCTCACTGAGAAGGATTTCCTTCTGAGGCACATTTTGAAAAAGATAAATTTCCACAATGCCTAAAATGTGCGGCAAGAAAAAAGCTAAGGCAAGTGAGTTCGATTCATATGTGGAGATCATCTTCAAGACCGAGATCAAATTTGAAGACACTAAGGCCATTACAAGAGCTACCCCAGAGTTAAAATGGGGAGAGATCTATCAAATGATTAGAGAAAAGAATGTCCCCGATGTTGGTCTAGAAGAAATGTCCTTGTACGAAAACATTAAAAACTCGGGAATTACTAAGGCCGCTACACATCCAGAGTTGTTCCCATGCTCGGAGGTTATCGAGTGTATTTTGCCTTTAAAAAAATCCTTCCACAATGATTATTTATAATGTAGAGGGGCAAGCTTTTTCTTCATTCACTCCAAATTACATAGCCTTGGCCTCCAAGCTTCCCCCTACACAGGTTATGATGACTAATGAGTGGGTGAAAAAGGTAGATTTCGATCTTTTGGAGTGTGCAAACAAGATGATGGTAACAGGAAAACAACTGCGCCAAAATGCAATTGGCGAGTATGAGTCCTCAATCTTACGAACCCCTTTCAGGATCATAGATTTGATGCTGAATAGGATTTTTTGTCAAGAAAATGGAACACTGAGTAAATTAAGTTGGATTCCGCTAATATATTATGTGGCCTTTGAAGGAACAATTTGCGACTAGGGAGACATCATATCGAGCAGCTTGTCATCTTGTGTAGCTTCCACATAGGGAGGGATAACTTAGAAAAGGTCATAATTTTACATATCGTCCTGCCTGATTGACTGCATTCTGTACATACACCTTTTCACGAAGCTCGAGTGCACCTGGAAACACACCGAGACCCCTGTATGTTTCTTATCATATTCTTTGGGCGCATACGTATGCAATTTTCTACAAGCTTATCTATGATAATTTTCTGATGCCCCTTTACGAGATGATCTTCTTCAAAGAGCCCAATTGTTTGTCGGATAACATCCATGGACGTTATTTACGAATATGGGGACTATTTTTAGTCAAAAGAAGAAACATACTTGAGGATGTATGAAGGATCCAAAGCTCGCTCACTGCTTCCCAAATATGTTATGGACTATGTAGTCCATAAAGAAGTGGTAAAGAAATTATTCATAAATAGAGTAGGTAACTTCCTCTATGACATGAAAAAGGAAACCTTCCCACCACTACCTTTCTGCATAGGGATCTCCAAATTCACCAGAGTCAAAGGTGCTTATGATTTTGTAAAAGAGTTGGAAATTTTCCACTTTGGGGAGAAACGTTTGCATGGAAATGATAGTATTGGAAGAGTCGCAGAACATTGCGTGGTCATTGGGATACACTATAAATACTCAAATCACTTCGATAAGGACGAAGAGATGCATAGAAGAGCCACTAACATGACTAAGCTGAGCAAGCGGTTCAAGAAGAAAGGTAGCACTAGTGGGAGTAAGGATAGCAGTAGTGCAGTAGAGAGGAAGCTGCACAAACAAAAAGAAGAGGCCTTAAAGTTACAACAGGCCGAGGCAGAGAGAAAACAGAAGGAATAAGCTAAAAAGAAACAAGTATATAGGCTCAGAAACATAAGCAAGGAGAAGAGGATCAGAGGAAAAAATAATAGGAAGACATATTAAGGAAAGAAGAGGCAGAGAGGAAATAAAAGGAAGTCGAGGAGACAGCTAAAGAATTAAGGAAAAAGGAGGAATAGGTTAAGCTTAGGGAAGAATTGGACAAAGAAATAGCTTATAATGACCTAGTAGATCCTCATGTTTCATCAGGTAGCACAATCATAGGTGGCCATATTCCTTTTGTAGAACTTGGTCTTACTCCTTTCACTCCATCTAAGCAACACGCGATGGCATGCTTAGACACCATATTTTTTTATAAGACAAGAAATACTATTACTAGAAGGTCTGAAAAAGGGTTGAAAGTGGGATCACACACTGATGTGGTTACAGTGACCAAAAATACCATCATGGAGGGTACTCATAAAGACCCTAAGTTCATGTCCTCTGTGAATGTAGCAGTTGCACAAGCAAGTGCTGATAATGTTGATCATTTGATGGAAAATGTAGAGCATCAAAAGGAAAAAATGCTCAAGTTGAAATCCTAATTTGGTGAAGACAAGAGGAGAAGGCATAGAACTAAAAAGAAAGCATGAGGCTATCCTCTCAGAAAAATAAAGACTCCAAAGGGAATACCAAGCTTTGGAGGAAGAAAAGGATGCCTTAGAGGTGCAAGTAATGATTATGGAGGGAGAGAAAAGGGATTTCGAAGCCAGAATTTCAAAACTCGAATCAAGGGAATCTGTAGCAAGCCAACAAGTGAGGGAATTAAAAACCCAAGTAGAAGAGTTGGTGGTACAGAAGGGATCGATGGAGAACCAACTAAAAATATCTAATGAACTCAAATAGGGCATCACTTCATTCCGTGAACATGCTTGCAACATCAGAAGGAAGATACACCAAGTTCAAATTAAACTCTCGAATGAAATTTACAAATTAAAACTGATAGTGACAAGGTTGGAGGAAATTGTAGCAGAGTCGCTAAATTTTAGGAAAAGACTAATATAATTCGAAGGAAAGGTTCAAAGCTAGCTAACCTAGGTAGATGCTAATTCGACATTTCCCGAACACATGTTGTAGAAAACAAGAGGAGGTATAAAGATAGAAATGGAACTCTTGGATTTTTGCAGAAAAGATTTTGTAAGGTTGAACAACGAGGTCGACGAAAATATGGAAAAATGTACTACATTCTATAAAAAGATAAGTCAAGTTCATGATAAATTCCATCTTTCTTTGGCTAAAAATATCGTTGATATTCCAGATAAGGATCAACATCTGATGTATCTACGAGATAGACTGCAAAAGGATGTATAGTACATACAGAAGATGGAATTTATGAATGAAGAGGATGTTAAAAATTGGATTGCGCAAGTTTTTGTCAACAATCACATTTTGGAAAGCGTGTGCAAATCCTCTCCAGAAAAGGTGACACATGTGGAGACCTAGTTGGTCATGCATGAGGTTACCATGCAAGTGTTGGAGCCCATAAATTACAATACTATCGCAGAAGAAGCCAACACATTTTTTTCAGGTTTTTCTTATTTTTGGGGTAGCGGGGTATGTCAAAAGTATGCAGTGTGGGTACTCGATGGATGTGGAATTAAATTCCTCATCCAACGAGCTCTCCCACTTGGAATTTGAGTAAAAACATAGGGAGATATGTTGAAAATACGAACAAAAAAAGTAGTTTTCTTTATGACAAATATGTCAATTCAACCATTATGGTGGAATCATTTTATTGAAATTCTAGTGGTTCTTGAATTCCAACTCACAAAATTTATTATTGGTGCGTTTTCTTATAAGTCCCATTTTAGACCCCGAATTTCCTCTAATGGCAAACTTACTGAAAGACAATTTTTTGGAATTCCTAAGGTTAGGGAAGTTGATAAGTCACTAGAGGACAAACTGTAAATTGTAATATAATTAGAGGTGGAGAATAGAGTAAAAGGAATTCTCTCTAGCATAAGGAGGATGGATTATTTTGTAAGCCTGAACTCATTTTTTCTATGAATAAAGAATGATCTACTTGCTGGGAAAGGACTGCATGGGATTTTGCATGGATTGTGTGGAATCTCAAATGTGGAATTACTTCTACTTAGTTTCCATACAATAGTGAGATCATTCGGAATTTCTGAATTATTTCTTTAATGATGAATGGTTTTTCTTTCTATATAAATTTTTTTGCATGAATCGATTAATGAATTTTTTATTATTTCAAAGCTATATTTAATAATCTTTCTATTATAACTATGCATATGGAATTGAAACAATTATCTATGAGATTTATTATGAATAATTACAGTACATTGCACTTCTTCTTTTAAATTTGCTCCCTAAGGGGATAGAATAGATTATACTAGAATAAATTAGGATATGGTAGATTTGTTTATATTCATATTTAAAGAAGTGATCGAGGAATACGAATGATAAGATGGGAGGTAAGAACCTACGAATCACTTGTGAGGCTCTTGTTCATAAATTACCTGCATTTAGATTAGGCATTTTCATTTCATTCATTTAAATAAAATCACATAAACGGTGGGAAAGGTCGTAACCGATAAATATTTAAACAAACTTAATATATGGTAGTAGGACTATGAACCGTACGGGTTCCCCATACTAAACGGTGAACAATCTAATTTGGATTGATTACCAGGGATAATCCCTACTGTTGCTACCTGGAAATTTTCCAAGCATCAGCAAGGGGTTATAATTAGAATCATTGAATACCATGAGATGATAATTTGATCTATATCCAATGCTCTTATAGTAGAGCATCCCATGCATCCGCTAGTAAGTCTACTTTTGAAACTTCTTTTGGATAATTTCCACATTCAACTTTGGATGTTGCACATGGATATCATGGAGAAGAGAGGGAAGACACCATAAGATAAGATTTGAAGGCCAAAATAATCATTGGAAAAATCAATAAGATCCATTTGCAAGTATATAGGAGACACTGAAGAAGTCATACTATAAGTAGAAATTTAGGAATAACCAACACATAATTGAGAATTCATTCAAGGTACTACACCAATTTTCATTACACCTAAATAAATAAAAGATACAAATTCCTAGTAAAAATATCGAGGCTCTATAGCATGGTCTTATCAAAGAGTTGGAATAAGTAGGTTATAATGCCAAGAAACGAAATCTACCTTCATAGATGCACATTTACTTAGTAGTAAATGTAGAAAATATGAAACTATATGATCCTTCCATGCTAAATAAAGAAAAATATAGGAAAGTCTTTCCTACAATATTGGAATTAGAATTGGAATCTTAGATAGAGTTGTTAGAGGATACTATTTTCCAAAACAAGCGGCCCATGCAACAAGAAATTTTGTAGGTTGGGTTAAGAGGAAAATTTATAGGCAACTTCACATGGTACTAAAAATCCTACTAAATCGGGGAGGTATGATTTGAAACGGATTACTATATAATATCTAATATTGTTTGGGTATTTTTAGTAGATAATTTGAGGACTTGTAGATGCAATTGTAATGCTATATCATATTTGGGAAATATGGGGACCTATAATTTTTGGATCCCAATTCAAGCATTAAAATAATACATTTGGGAGCAATTTCAAATAAAATCCCATATCTCTAATTTTGTATGCAAATTGAGAGCTTTTGAATTATTCATATATATGGCATTCCATAGAGAAGAATGTTGGTTGTGCAGCCGTATCTTCCTTATTCAAGGATGTTATTGTTTCAGTCGTGTTTCGATCTTAGCACCTGATGGGGGGTGTGAGGGGGATTTCCCACCATTAAAGTCATCAGAGAGGTCTACGGGCAATAGTGACTATTTTGGGATCCCCCCCATGGTGGCAGTTCTGGGGGAGGCCTTCGTAGGGACTTGGTCAATAATAGGTGATTTACAGGCCTATGGTTTTGGGAATCCCATGCTATTTTCCCATAATATTTTCTTTATAAAAGGAATGCATTGTAATACGGTTATGTATTTTAGTGTAGCATTATGAAAAATGATCTCAGTGATTGTGTGAGAGAGAATATGAAAGAGTTAAGAGGAAGTGCAAGGGGTGTGCTCTAGGTTGTATCCCTTCATTTTTGTTGGATGCTGTAATAATAAATGATTAGCAGTTTTTGTGTGGACGTATCCTATCTTGGGTGAATCACATTATATTGGTGTCTCTCTTGTAATGTGTTTTAATATTTTAATATTGTTTATTTTTTATTGTTATTTCTCCGCGATCATGTTTTCTAACAATTGGTATCAAAGCCAAAGGTCTATTTGGTTATAAACTCGCAGGAATGAAGGGTTCTTGGTTTAAGTGGGAGCAATGGAAGAAGAAGCAAAGTTTAGGGTCGAGAAATTTAACAGCCAAAACTACCAATTATGGAAGATGCAAATGCAGGACTATCTATACCAAAATGATATATTCCCACTGTTGGGCGAAAAACCAAAATAGTTAGTGACTATGAAGAATGAAGAATGGGAGGTTCTTGAGAGAAAGGAACTATGAACAATACGGATGTGCCTGGCTTCGTCAATGGCTTTCAATATTTCAAAATAAAAGACAACATAGGTTGTGATGAACGCATTGCCTAAGATCTATGAAAAACCCCCATCTTTCAACAACATATTTCTAATGAATCATTTGTGTAATATGAAGATGTTAGAAGGTGGATATGTTTCTAACCATTTAAATGAATTTAATACAGTTACTAATAAGCTAAGTTCTATAGGGGTGAACTTTGATGATGAGGTTAGGGCTCTTCTAATCTTGTGCTCATTTCCAAAAAGCTAGAATGTCTTGGTCATGGTTGTAAGTAACTCTTTCTCTGATTCAAACACTTAAATTTGATGATGTTGTTGGTGTTATTCTTGGTGAGGAAATGCGAAGAAAAAACACAAGTGAGACATCGGTTAATGCATTGAACATGGAGAGTAGGTGAAGACAAAGGAAGAAAGGAAAAATATCAGGTAATCATAGCAAGTCTAGAAAGGGAAGATCCAAGTCCAGACTGGGAAAGATGGAGTGTTGGAACTATGGTAAGAGAGGGCATCTAAAGAAAGACTATAGAGCTTGAAAGAAGAAAGGGAACAGGAAGAAAGAAACTACTTAGGAAGCCAATGTAGGAGGTTATGTGCTACAAAAGGATTTGATTCTAGAATTATATAATACTAGCAATTATTGGGTAGTATATTCAAGGGATTCATTTCTTGCTACGTCCCATAGGGAATTCTTTCATGATAATGTTCTAAGTGATTTTGGACATGTTTAATTGGGGGATGATGAACCATGTAAAATTATTGGAATGGGTACGGTATGGATTAAGTTAAATAATAGAAATGAATGGTTGTTAAAATATGTAAGGCATATTCCTACTATGAAAATAAATATGATCTCAATAGGGTAGTTGGGAGATAGCAGTTATTTGTCTACATTTGGAAAAACGTGGTAGAAGATCACTAAAGGAGCATCGGTAATGGCAAAAGGAGATAGGATAGGTATTTTGTATTTATGTTCTCATAATACTGATTATTCTATATTTGTGGAATCATAGGATTGGCCACATGAGTGAGAAGGATATGCATATTCTTCACTTGAGGAAATTGCTTCCAAATATGAAGAAGGTGAGTTTGGAATTCTGTGAGAACTATGTTTATGGGAAAAAAAGAGAGTTATATTTCTCAAGGTTGGGAAATAGAAGAAGAGTGAAAAGTTAAATCTTGTGCATACTTATGTATGGGGACCGAATCAAGTACAATCTCTTGGGGGCTCTCGTTATCATGTTTCTTTTATTGATTATGATTTTGATGTATTTGTAACTTCAAAATATATTATGATGTATATTAGCATTGTATGTTGTTGACCCCCATTGGGGATTTGTGTTACCCCTTTAAGGGATGTCTAAATTATTTCTAGACCTTGAGGTACAACCTCCATTGTAAGTCGAGGAAATAGTCCCCAGTGTAACATCATGTAATATGTACTTGTAGTCTCTCTAGAAAAAGTGGGCCCCATGTGAGATGACATGTAGGCCCGAATGTTATATTTGGTCAATGGCTTGAAAGGGCATAAATAGGAAGGATATCTACATCATTTACACATGCCTCACACACTCTCAAAGGTGCATGAGATAGAGAGAGAGAGATAGATGAAGAGAGATAGATAGTTGTTGAATACTTCTTATTGCTGCTTTTTATCATATTACTATTCTAAAGAAGTTTGCAGGGTTTTCTCCTTTATGGTTTCCCCGATGAAAATCTTTATTTATCATGTATATTTTATATCTTATGCATATTATTGTACTTGTTATTCTTTCAGATAAAGATCCTATATAATCTAATCATATATTAAGAAAAACTAACATGGTATCAGAGCCTCTCTGAAAGAAGGAACTGTAAAGCTACGGGAACTAGGGCTTCCTAGTTGAAGGTAATCTCTCCACATATCATCAAACAAAGAGGGCTAGGATAAATCACCTCACTAGGGTGCATATTTTGGTGGTAACAGCTTTTGAATTGGAGAAGTTTCAAGTTTTAGCCGCAACTGTTGTGGGGAGGAACTAAGGCATCAAGTATCAGAGGCTTCCCACCTCAGTTTTGAGAAAGTGACCTATGTGGGAAACTCTCCTCAAGGAGGAGCATATTTCTGTACTAACAGAATTACCAAACTCCAAGTTTGGAAAATTAGGGTTTCTCTAACAAACCCTAGGTCATCTTGCTCCGGAACCTGGTAAGACACCTCAAATTGGTAAGATCCAAATCTTTCCTATTTCCATTTGACGTTCTCATTTTAAGATGAATCATCATACTAACAGAATTACCAAACTCCAATTTTGGAAAATAAGGGTTTCTCTAACAAACTCTAGGTCATCCTGCTTTGGAACCTGGTCGAAAACCTCAAATTGGTAATATCCAAATCTTTACTATTTCCATTTGAGGTTCTCATTTTAAGATGAATCACCATACTCAGCTTTAGGAAAAGATTGGAGGGGATTATAACTTCCAGGCATGGAAGTACAGTATCTCCCCGATCCTTGGAGAATATGACTTGGATCAGTTTATTTCTAGAGATGTTCCAGAACCAGAGGTAGATGAGGCTAAGGATGCTCATAAGAGAAGCATGGCTAAGGATAAGAGAGTCATTGCAGATTCTATTAAGGAACACCTCATCCCTCATGTGTATGCATTCAAGACACTGAAGGAAATATATGATTCTTTGACAAAGATGTTCGAAGGAAAGAACATTAATCAGAAGATGAATTTGAGGAACTAGCTAAACAATGTGAAGATATAGAACTCCGAGACTATATAGTCTTAATTCACTAGGGTTTCTCAAATCAAAGAACAACTTGAATCAGTTGAAGAAAATGTCGAAGAAGGAGAAATTGTAATGACTACCCTGAATGGTCTCCCTATATCATGGGACTCATTCATTAGAGGAATTTTTGAAAGAAGGAAGTTGATCTCTTTCAGCAGACTTTGATAAGAAGAAGATAGACTTGTGACAAGAGAATAAAATATGGGAGAAATTGACGATCAAGCTCTTGTATTCTATACCAGGAAGAAATTCAAGAAGAAGGATAAGAAGGAGAACTTTCATCACAACAAGAAGAAAGAAAAGAAATTCAAGAATACTAAAAGAGATCTTTCACATGTGTGATGTTATACTTGCGATGAAAAGGGACACTTGTCAAGAGATTGTCCCATCCAGAAAACGAGACACCAAGCTCATATTGTCAAAGATGATGAACCAAAAAACAAAATATTCAAATGAGAGAAGAATGATTCAGATTAAGAGTATGTGGTAATATCAACACTTACTGGCACTATCACACACGGAATAAATGATTGACTCATGTATAGTGGAGCTTCCAAACACATGACAGGATATAAGGAATCATTCGTAAATATTTATGAACATGAGTCACCTCACAAGGTGAAACTTCAGGATGATTATCAATACCCCATAAAAGGGAGTGGTGAAGCTTCATACAAGCTTGACTCCAAGAAATCCTTAAAGATAAAGGATGTGATATATGTTCCAAGATTGAAGAAGAATTTCTCCCCATATCTGCACTAGATGCAAATGGAATTAGGGTTGCATTTGTCAATGGCCAAGTTCTGATGTGCCCTAGAGGAAAGACAATAGAGTATGCAACAGTGATTGGTGAAGAAGAAGGAGGCTTATATAAGCTGAAGGGACAGCCTAAACAAGCATTGGTTCATGATTCAATTGAACCAAATGAGCTATGGAACACAAGGCTTGCACATGTGCACTATAGAGCACTATCGATGGCAAGTAAAGTAGTTTTACAAAACAGAATTTGAGCCCAAAATACGACGATTTCCATGTTTGAAATTCGACAGATGCTTGTCGGTAATTCAACAACAACAACAAAAAATTTCTTCAGAGGCATATCATCGGATATTCGACCACATGCCAAAACCCGTCGAATTTTTGACATACTATGCCGAAGTCTTTCACCACTAAGTCGTTGAATTGCTGACTCCCGGGTTGTCAAAAATCCGATGTCTCCCTGTCGAATGTGAGACAGTTCTTGACCTTATGTCATTGAATGTTAGAGGAATTTGTTGTCAGATTTCCGACTGCGATGGGTCAAATTTTCAACGACTCTTAAACGAAGATTTCTCCATTATCCGAGTTCACCTTGTCGTTTGTGTGATGCCCTATATGTCAAATTTCCAACGGTAATGGGGTCGAATTTGCGACGGGGGAATTTCGGTTTTCCGATGGTCTTAGTGTAATGTCCAATGGATCATGCTTGTTAGATTTATGGTTACCTACTGGCCTGATTTTTTGACTTGGGCCACCTAAGGAGAAATAGTCGACACAAAGTGCTTAAAACAGCCCTCAGTTTGTTTGGGATGACTATATCTCATAGGTTATGGTTTCCTGCTACCAGTTGAATTTATTCTCTTAAGGAGAATATAAAAACTCAGCAAAATGTATCTTATGCTAATCTAGAGTTTATCTAATCCTAATGTCAGTTTTAAAATTCTAATCATCCTAAAATTTCCTTCTTAATGAAAGTCTATTGTTTTAGTGTTTTGTTTTTCAATATTTAACTAAAGAACTAATTTTAACATAAAACCAACTAATGTAATAAAATCCAATTTAATAACTATCCAGAACAAACTAAAATTATGAATAAAAACTAAGTGACTACCCTATCTCAGCTGAGAGCAACTTTGAAAACTATATTAATTATCAATTAATAACTTAAATTAACAAAGAAGTAAATGATAATAATTCAAATGAAAATACTTCAATTATTATCAAAAATCACTTTGTTGAATATGCACAACAACAAAAAATAAAAATAGAAAACTATTTTTATTTATTCTGTGATGTCCTATTAATCAATAACTAATGTTCAATACTAAATATTTGAATAACAGGATTATATTCATTCATGAAAACATTGTAGAAAATACAAATGAAATCAGAAATAAATATGAAATGTATTTTACTAAATCTCAATTATCAATAAAAATATTAACTAACTAGACTCAGTAATACTTTCAATCAAACATCAATATTGTGCAAACTGAGTATATTTTCATATAATAAACACAAATATATCACAGTACAATTGCTTAAAATGTAAGACGAGAAAATAGTATATCGAAATATATATATGATGTTTTTAGAAATAGTAACAAGAAATGATACCAATTTGAGAAATCTAGTCACAATTATCCACGAAGGTAAAATCCAGCAGAGTAATCAAAACCAAAATTTGTATTATACTTTCAATAAGTATTTTCTTCAATACTACATTGACCCTTCACTCATAATTTCTTTGGGACTTATATACCTTAAAAGATTAACTGTTTTTTGAGTTATTTTAGGATCTCTTTAAAAAAATAGTAAAAATAGTCTCTTAACAGCTGTTAAGATAAATCATAAACATCCCCGGATTCTTTCAATTGTCAACAAGACTCAATTTACACCAAAAGAGGCACCTAGAAAAATGATCTTCCAACACAGCAAATGGAGCGCAACCATCCATAATATATGTCGGCTATCAATGCAAAAGCAACTTCAAAATCGCATACCAGTTAGCAAAACCATCTCCATTAGATTCAATGTATTTATGTCATAGGTACACCTGTAGCAAATAGTTAAAATATAAGTTTCTCATTAAATTATGATTAAGATTATAACAAGAGAATAAAAATATAAAACAATCCTACAGAATCTTCGATTCTGTAGGATGTTTATTAAATTTCTCATTTACTTGTCGCAACCAAAATCACAAAAACAAACAGAATAAATTATTAAGTTGCGATTTGTAGCTTGATGGATTTCCTTGCCTCCGATAGCTTAGCTCTGAGTCTTAGGATTTTTTCTTCATAGCATTTTTCATTCTTTAGGAATTTCTCATTTGAATCAGCTAACAACTTCTTCTCTGATTTATATATGTCCTTCTTTTCCTTCATATGTTACCATCTATCCACCCACATAAGTCATTCATTATTCTATTGCTGTAACTCTGTTTTAAAAATAACACGAGCTTCTTCTTCTTCTTTTAACTACCTATCCTTATGTTTCCAGGAAAGATTGATTGACTATTGTGTCACCTTTAAAATCTCTTCTAAAGCACACTCATCATCCAATATGGGCTTAAACTGAACTTCATGTCCTGGTTGCACCGATAAGGGTGAATTATCCATAGAATTACCATGATTACTACTCTGTTCATGTTCAAACTCTTTGAATGAGGTTTCATGAGGAGGATATTCATTCTCTTCTTCACTATAATCCTTAACAAAGATAGGTTCACTATTATGTTCCATAGTCTTTGGAATTGAAAGACTGACCATACTCTAGTAAATCTTCGACTTGTTGTTTCAGATTTTCCCATAACTGGTTCAAGAGGTTTATTGTCATCTTTGAGTTTTTCTCCCCTTAATTCGTTTTTACCCTCCCTTGACATTGTCTTAGGATGCGAATCAAAGGATAAGTTAACAAAGTGAGGTTTGAACAAGATTTTACCTTTGTCTTTCACTTCATTGTTTTCCTTGGGTTGCTCGGTAGGGTTTGAAGCATTGAACTCATCAATTTTAGCTATCATACAGATTTTATCAATCCCTTCATGATCAGCTACAAGGTCAAACTCTTCATTTACTTCTTTTTCCGAAGGCCTCCTTTGTTTAATGTGAGTCTTGGGTAAGCAAGTAACCCAGAAGTCAGTTAACCCAAAACCATTATCCCTTAAAAACTCATCCCATGTTCTGCTCATCATGGCTAATTGATACTGAACCAAAATTTTAATCAGGCCATAATGAAATAAACTATGACTTTGATTCACGGTAGTTCGTTGGATTGTTACAGCCATTCTATGTAGACTATGAAGCAGAAAATAGGTTAAGTTCAATTTCAAACCAGTTAAAGCCATTAAAATCCTAGGATGGTATAAATGAAAATTTGAGTAACAGCGATTGCAAGAAATATACCTGGAAATACCCTGAAAAAGGGAGACACTACTAAAACTTCAAATATTTGACTGGAAAATAGAGTTTAAGATGTGCATCATCTTTGGATACTGGAAGAAGAAATTTTTTAAACTTTTTCTTGTCTATTTTCACCCCTTTAAACCAGTTTTCTCCACATCGAGGAAGCTTCGTGGCCTTGGAAATAAACTCTTCATCCACAACTAATTGTAAGTCACCAATTTGAGCGGTATTTCCATCAAAGGATAGCACAAATTGTCGAGTGACTTCTTCATTATGGCCATTGAAACTCCAAAATAATGGTTTCTAACCAATCTTTTCAAATAAGGTCGTAGCTACAGGATCCATTTCCAACATTTTCGCTCCTGAAACTTTGAAACAACTTAGAGGTCCCATTAGCTCAAATACAGGTTCTTCTTTGGATGAAGGGCTAAAGGGTGTTGTGAATACAAAAGGAATGGGTATACACAGTTCATCAAGCATGTTGAAAACCCTCACACGCTTCAAAATCAAAACCCCGAATAATTGCATGACTATCATAACTTTGCTAAAATAAAATCAATTCCAAAACATAAGGATTTGATATGCGAAATCATAATTTTGAAAACAAATCATAACACATCATTAAATGGACTGTCCTTTCAAAATCTTATTGATACGAAATAAGGTACAGAGTTATCAATTCATAGTATGGAAATCGACAAGTGTTAAAATGTACAAAATCATGTCGAATCTATTCATCTCCAACTCTAAATTTTGTCATGATTTAAATTAATACGTGGAAACTAGATGAACTGTCAGCTGCAGTGATAGGAAGCTTTTTCATGAAACATTATGGTTCATAGAGTTTTATGAAGTCGATGAAATCATCAAACTCTATACCAATGAGAAAAAAAATCAAATCTCTTGAAGCTTAGTTCATAATAATTCAACTCGTGATCAAGTCATACCAGCACCATGAATCCATATAACATGAAATGTTGATTCAAACCATTAATTCACTATAATGAGGATCATTTAACTAATTTCAATTTTCATTATGATTATCACATAATATTTTGGATTAAATAGTTTGACATGAAATCAAAAAGCAAAGATTAAAATTATATTTACAATGCTAAGTTTATTTATTTACAAAATTAAAACATGTCTTATATATGACCATTATAACATGAATATTTACCAAGGATTAAAAAATATAATAAAATAATTAATCAACCCTAACCAAATATATATAAACATGTAACTTAGCCATAGAAAATCATATCTTAAATATTTCAAAAATGAAAAATAAAAGGAATTTAATAGAAAGCAAACAAAATGAGAAATTATAAAATTTCATTCAAGCATTGTGAATCAACAAATAATAATGATAAGCAGCACATCAGTTATATAAAAAATAGTAATGAAAATTGATCATATTTTATCAACTGCTAGATAATCAAATTATAGAACACCCAGCTTGAAGCAAAATTATTCCCTAAACTTACTTTGATGAGATTATCCCTTGTAATTAAGAGTACCTTCAGAATCAAAGATTCTAAAGGCACTCTTAAATAATTTTGTGATAAATTATAAAAGAGAACTAATCAATTTTATTCAATCAAAGTAGAAAGAATTTGAGAGGGTTGTTTCCTACCAACAAATGGCGACGACGTGGGCAAACCAGTTATCTCTTCTCATATAATTTTCAAATTATTGTGCAAGCAAAATCTTAAAATCTATTCACAACTATAAAAAATTCTCAGTATAATAAAAACCATTGTCTAATTTATATTTGCAAATATGATTCAGAATTATTCTCATCTCTCTCAATAAAGATCTTGTTAAATATAAGCTTAAGAATATCCCAGTCAAAACAAAGTACTCATAGTAATGATAATCTGAACCATTAGTATAAGATATAGAAATTTACTTCTCTGAAAATTATTTAGAATCTGCTCCATTTTTTTTAAATCAAAACCAGAAACAATTTCTTGGACTAAAGACTACTATCTAGGCATGATAACCATTTGTGATAGTATCATTCACGAGAACTACCTAGAATAAGAAATCCGGATCATGATGAGACCTCTTGTCTCTTAATCTTTTAACCAAGAGCCATCACTATGATGATCAGAAATGAAGTTATACTAGATAGTACTGATGATCATGATTAGGATGGATCATGATGAGACCTCCTATTCTTCAATCAAAGTTATGTTTCACTTTATTGAGTTTGAAAGTTTAAGTTTTATAAAATAAGAGACCACTACCTAGCATGGTAACCAAATGCTAATGCCAGTCACTAATATCACCAAAAAATGAATCAGCTGGCTCATGATGAGACCCCCTATCTTTTGAACTTATGACCAAGAGCCATTATTAGTTTCCTAATAATGTCATACCGATGATATTTATGATCCTAATCGGATCGGCTTATTACTAATACCTTTTATCTCTTATTTTAAACTTTAGAATTTTATTGAATGGAACAGATCTTAAAAAAATTTCAGATTGTAAACAACTTTAAAAGCAATGATTGATGATAGAGATCCATAAAGATTTTTCCAAGTACAAAGTTTTGAAAAAGACATTAATCAGCCATCCTAACTGTCAAAAGAAATAGGTGAATGAGGAATAATCTAAACAATATTTACAA
The DNA here is from genome assembly GCA_001517045.1 of Pseudotsuga menziesii. Classification (NCBI taxonomy): domain Eukaryota; kingdom Viridiplantae; phylum Streptophyta; class Pinopsida; order Pinales; family Pinaceae; genus Pseudotsuga; species Pseudotsuga menziesii. The sequence goes on along the minus strand of LPNX010406283.1, from coordinate 12,201 downwards.
ATGTTATCAAATAATGATAGGTTCTTAACAGACTTAAGAAACTCTGATCATTCTAAACCAATTTTTAAAAGACTTAGATTAACACCGCAATTCTAAACTAATGAACAAACTGAGTTTAAGCCACGGGACTTATTTATTTACAAATGTCCTCTCAAAAACATATGTACATTAGCGACCAATTATCTTAAAACATATATACAGATATTTAACAATGTTATGTACAAATGATTGACATATTACGATATTTGACTAGAAGGATCTATCAATTTTAAATTTAAGAAAATCAAAGTTGGATTTCAAGATTATTTACACAGGAATCAAATGAAATTTGAATGTACATAAGAATTAGGAATTTATCATAATTATTTTTTATAAAAGATTTGTACAGAAATATCAATAATATTATAAAATTTTGTGATAATAATATATACAGAAAATTCAGAAATTTAGAAATTATTTACAAACTAAAACTGGTTGAAAATAAGGGAATAAAAACTATACAATAAGCAATCCCATATACAAAATTATATACATATTCAGAGCCTGAAGAAGTCAGCAAAAATATTTTTTTAAGATTAGTCCATTTACTAGGAATGTTTCAAACTGACCTTCTAAGGTTTGCAAACGGAAAGTGCTTGGACCTATCTTCTCAGCAATGACAAATGGTCCTAACAAAAGTTTTTGGAACTTAGTATGATCTCCTTTCTCCTCATGGGATTTGTCCCATTTTAACACCAAGTCCCCCACCTAGAAATCTCTATTAGAACTTGAGGATTGATCAAACCAAGACTTAACAATTTGTTGATGTTTTATAAAATGTTGTTTTGACCCGTCTCTTTCCTCCTCTAGTTTTATTAAAGTGTTAATCCTCTTCTCCATAGATGGACAATCCTCATCCTGAACAAATTGGGCTAGCTATAAAGAAGGTAAAAATAAATTTGGCGGTAAAATGGCCTCAGTTCCATAAACCAAGAAGAAAGGTGAGTTACCTATTGAAGCTTTAGGAGTTACTATGTCCCCCCAAAGAGATTTAAACAATGTTGTGTGCCAGTCATGATGGTGAATTGAAATAGTTCTTTTAAGAATTTCCAACAAGTTTTTATTTGTTGATTCAGCTAAACCATTTCCGTGAGGATGATAATCAGCCGAATATCTAACCATTATACCTTTCTCTAAGGAAAATTGAGTTAACTCAACTGATGAAAAATATGAGGCGTTATAAAAAACAAGGGAATCCAGAACACTAAATCTTGTTATGATAAAGATTCTAAAAATAGGATAACCTAATTGGTGTTTACAACCCTTAAAGGTGTAGCTTCTTCCCAAAGGGTAAAATAATCAGTTGCAATTATAATGTATTTGTGTTGCATAGAGGAAGGAGGATTTATTGGTCCTACTATATCAATACCCCATTGCTGAAAAGGCCTTTCTACTAAAACAGGTTGTAAAGGAAAAGAAGACTTCTTAACCCTACCTGCAGCAAGTTGACATTCTTGACATTTTTTGACAAAATCATAAGAATCTCGAAATAAATTAGGCCAATAATAGCCAGCCCTAAGAATATTATGTGACGTAGTCTCTCTACCAAAATGATCACCTGCTGGGCCAAAAAGTAGTTCTTTCAAAATCACTTATGTTTCATCTTTGTCTAAGCATCGAAGTAAAACACCATCTGAATTTCTCCTAAAAAGAGTATTATCAATTAGCAAATAAGGAACAGATTTCAATCTAAGCACTCTCCTTTTTCTTGGTTCAAGATAGTCAGGAGCAATTCCTATTTCCAGAAGTGTCCTTAAATCTATATACCAAGAATCCTGTGGTGGAGGATAAAAGTAAATTTCTCTGTTTAATAAGACTTTGTCAATGACAATTTCAAAATTGTTATTAGGCAGATGAGTTGCTTTAGCAGCAAGTTTACATAATCCCTGACCCTTTACTACCGTTGAAGGTTTAATTTCCAAGTCATACTCTTCAAGAGCTATCATCCACGGTGCTCTTCTTTCACCCAAATCTTTCTGTACTAACAGATTTCTAACTGAAGGGAAAGGAACTATCACTTTAGTTATTGATTTCAATAAATATGGACAAAAGTGTTTGACAGCTTTGAAAACAGCAAAATCTTGTTTATCAACCTCTTTGTAGTTAAGTTCAACACCTTTAAAATTTGAGCTCATAAAAGAAATTGGTACTTCATTATTTTGTTGGTTTAGTTGAGTTAAGACTGTTGCATATGATCTGTCAGAAGCGAAAGTGTACAATATAAAGTCTTTGTTAAAATTTGGACTCAAAAGACTAGGGGCTTCTGAAATGGATTCTAATATTTTTTGGAAATATTCTTTTTCAGTTTGTCCCCAATTGAAAATAACATCCTTCTTAATCATTTTTTGTAAAGGACAGATGATTTCCGAAAAACTGGGGATAAATCTCCTAACAAAGTTTATGTTACCAAGAAATGATTGCATTTCCTTTTTTCTAGAAAAGTAAGTTTTTTTTGAGATGGCTTGGGTTCGTTTAGGATCAATCACGATCCCATGTTTTGAAACCCCATAGCCTAATAAAATGCCTTGTATAGCAACAAATATTGTTTTCTTTGGATTTAAAGAAACTCCAAATTTCCTACAATGTTCAAATACTTTTCTAAGATTATTAATGTGATCATGTCGACATTTAGAAAATACAGTGACGTCGTCTAGATAGACAACTATTGAATGATTAATTAACCCTCTAAAAGCAATATCCATTGCTCTTTGAAAAGTTGCCCCGGCATTGACTAACCGAAAGGGCATATTTCTGTAAGCGTATGTTCCCGATGGAGTTCTAAAAGCTGTTTTCAATTGATCATCTGGGGAAACCAATATTTGGTTATATCCTGAGAAACCATCAAGAAGTGACAGTATCTTAGACCCAAAGACTTTATGAAGGTTTTGTTCCATGGGAGGAACTGGGTAATTATATTTTTCAGAGGATTTATTAAGATTTTGAAAATCAACATATAGTCGAATATCATTGTTTTTCTTCCTAACTGGAACCAAATTAGCTACCCATTGAGCATGTCGAATAGGAAAAATAATCCTAGCAGCAAAAAGTTTATTTAATTCCTTCTTAATTGTTGGTTCTAGTGATGGATGATACTTTCTAAGTTTCTATTGGAAAGGTTTTGATTCTTGTTTTATTGGAATAATGTGTTGCATAACTTGTGGATTGAAAGTTTTTAAATCATCGTATGTCCATGCAAAAACATCCTTAAACTATTTAAATAATTTTATAAATGCTGATTTTTCTGTAGAAGTGCAATATATTCCTAAATTCACAGTTTGAGGATTAAGTTCTGTTCCTAAATTTATAGTTTTATATTTCATTTGTCAAATATTGGTTTTACAATTAGGAATAGACTTAAATTTATCGTGAAGATCAAAAAAAATTATAATCTCAAAACTGAGTTAGGAATCGGTTTTACCTTCTCAAAAGATTTTTCAATTGAACAAAAATCATTTATTACCATAAAGTCCTGCAAATTTTCATCATGTGTAACTTCATCAATGGTTCAATCTTTGAAGGTATCATCATTAGTTAAGAAATTCAGAACCTGCAAATCATTATCAAAAACACGCTAGTTAAAGATATTATCTAGTATGGAAGGCCTAAAAATTAATTCAACTAAAAAGAAATCAGGTGTAAAATTCTCAGATGGAATCAATTTTGATGCTACATTTGCTAATAAATATGCCTCTTGATTCTAGAATCTAGGAACTGACATTATATTGAATGCATCAAAATGCGAAATGAGATTCCATACCTCTCGTTGATAATTCTGCAAATGTTTAGAAATGCAGTGGATAGAATTACGGGCTTGCTTAACGATGATTTCAGAATCACCATATGCAACTAGCACTTTAATACCCAAATCAATCACTTTTTTCAGACCCTAAATTAGTGCTTCATATTCTACAGTATTATTTGTACAATTAAATTCAAGCCTACATGCTATACATGTTTTGTTTCCTTTTGGGTCAATTAATAGGCAACCAACTCTTGCTCCTTCTTTATATTTTGACCCATCAAAATATAAAGTCCAAGTAGAACTATTTGCAACTACTTTACTTTCAATAATATTTACATAATTATGACAATCTACATTATTTACAATTTCTTTAAATGAATAATTGTGAGGAATAGTTGTAACATTTAGAATTTCAGATTGCTTTTTATTATCATAGAAAGCATAATTTTCAGATTTAAAATTTCTGAACCTATGTTCAAACATATAATTCCCCATTATAGAATCTGAAAATAAAACCGGTTCACTGGGATCATGTAATTATGTCACTGTGTGTTTCAGATATCTTTATTTTTTTTTATCTTAATTTGATTTGATTTTCCATTTTTAGGCAACCATAAGGTTGACCAATATGTAGCGAAAAATCCATTCAACTGCTGAGACCAATCCCTACTAAAAAACATCCCATATGCATCAAGAATGTCTGCAGCCACTATATCTATAATTTGAAAAACTGAAGGGTTACAAGCAATCCTGACTAGAACATATTTCATCTCTCCCAAAACCCTCATATTAGTTCTATCTAGTTGAGTAATCTATGAATTTGATGGAACATACTTTGCCATTAACCTTTTGCACACAGACAAAGGCATTACAATGGAAGATGCTCCAGAATCAACCATGCAATTATGAGCGTTCCTATTGAAAATATCGAAGGTAAGAAGGAATGGAGGGGTTGTTGATTTTGAGTTTTTTCCTATTAGTGAAACTTTATCAGCTGTTGATTTTCCTTTATTAGTAAGTGTTAAATCACTATTATAATTATTAGTAGTTATAGTTTGCTTAGTATTAGAAATTATTGAACTCATGGAAGGATTTATAATGGGACTATTAGGCATTGGATAAATTTGAAGAAGATCATACATACTAATATTTGCACGTGCCTTTTTTAGATCTTCAATTATGTCATATTGTAAATCTAACTTCGGAGCACTTTGGAGAGAAGTCCTCACAGGTTGAGTTTGTTTGACAGATTGAGTCTGTTTATTAGGTTGAGAATTATTATTATCATTACTCGGGGTAGAACTTAATGATTCTCCAGGAGTATTTTCAAATGTTCTACTCCGAGTATTATAGGCATGTTGTTCTGAATGAGGAATTCTACTTTCATAATCTTTCACTAGACTATCCCAAAAATGACCATTTAATTGTTGAGCTTCTTCCAATTCTTCTTCCTCATCATTATCTATAGTTTCTTGATTTGAGGGAGTTTCGGATAAAGATAAGACTGCTCGAATAGTATTGAAAATTTCTTCATTTACTGCTATATCAGGAGGTGAACTTGTTTTATTATTAGTGTTAGGATTTTGTCTAAACTGATTTCTGAAATACCCTCTAAAAGAGGAATTTTCAGAATTAGTTTTCTTTAATCCTACGACTTCATTAGTTAATGCCCGAATAGCATTCTGCAATTGTTCTACATAAAATGCCTTATCCTTATCTGAATTAGTTCTTTCAATTTTCTTATGAGGAAAAGTATCAACTTTTCCACTTCTATCAGGTTCATAAGACATGGAATCCTTCTCGACTTTAATAGCTTCCTCAAAAATTTCAACAAGTGTTGTTTTACTATCTCTTTTAGCAAATATCCCAGGTATTTTTGGTAAAGCTGAAGTATAATTTTCTATGATTATAACCTTAGGTGGTTGAGAAGTAACAGGAATTTTCCTTTTTAAGGTAAGAAATCTTTGATTAAAATATTTTATTCTTTCTTTAGGTTCCATTTTAATTCGAGACAATTCAAGAGCTAAAAGAGCAAGTGTTTTATCTTCCCCAAATTTATCTAGGAAATCCTTGTTGAATTCATCCCAATTTGTGATTGACCCTTGGACTAATGAAAAGTAGCAAGTAGATGCTTTTCCTTCAAAAGTTAAAGGGAACAAATGAAAGACTATGTCTTCATCCTGAACGTTCATGGTTTGAACAGCTAAAACGAATTTATCTACATGCACTTCTGCAGGTTCTTTATTATCTGGATTAAACTTTGGAAGAAGTTTGTATGAATGTTTCGGCAAAGTATGTTGAACACCAGGTACATCCACAGTAGTTGTTCTTAGCCAAGGAATTTGTGGGTTAGGTGGATTAGGAGGGTTACCCCCTCCTCCTCCTCCTACAGGTATGTTTCCAGCCATAGGACTTTCTTCAGAATCTGAAGAACTCCCTTGATTGGATGACCTTAGACTATCCGGTGGTAATTCCATAGGAGAAGGTGGTTGATCAAAACCGCCTACAGAATTCAAGCTTCTATCAATATTTGTTCTAGTATTTTCTCTATGAAGACTTCTGACTTGATAAATTGGAGTTCTATCATCTTCTGTTGAATCTTGAGTAATTATATTCAATTGAGGACTACATCTTTGTTCTCTGGGTAAAGCATAGTCTATTGGTGTTAAACCAATTTGCTGATCATAATCTCTCGTAAGAATATGACGTGATTCTTCTAAAGTTTGAGTACTCTGTTCAGGAGTAAATAGAGATGTATTATGGTCACGTTCAAGAATGCTCCTAACAGTTTCTATGAATGGTGATCTGCTAATTTCATGTTGTAATGGAGGTTGTTGGCTGGTTGAATATTTACCATTAGCTCTATCAGCCATTAATCATTATCAGACCCTCCTTCTAGCGCCAATTGTTGGCTTGCTTTTCTGACTTGGGCCAACTGAGGAGAAATAGTCCACATAAAGTGCTTAAAACATCCCTCGGAGTGTTTGGGATGACTATGGTCTCTTGCTACCAGCTGAATTTATTCTCTTAGGGAGAATATAAAAACTCAGCAAAATGTATCTTATGCTATTCTAGAGTTTATCTAATCCTAATGTCAGTTTTAAAATTCTAATCATCCTAAAATTTATTTCTTAATGAAAGTCTGTTGTTTTAGTGTTTTGTTTTTCAATTTTTAACTGAAGAACTAATTTTAACTTAAAACCAACTAATCTAATAAAATCCAATTTAATAACTATCTAGAACAAACTAAAATTATGAATAAAAACTAAGTGACTACCCTATCTCAGCTGAGAGCAACTTTGAAAACTATATTAATTATCAATTAATAAATTAAATTAACAAAGAATTAAATGATAATAATTCAAATGAAAATACTTCAATTATTATCAAAAATCACTTTGTTGAATATGCACAACAACAGAAAATAAAAATACAAAACTATTTTTATTTATTCTGTGATGTCCTATTAATCAATAACTAATGTTCAATACTAAGTATTTGAATAACAGGATTATATTCATTCATGAAAACATTGTAGAAAATACAAGTGAAATCAGAAATAAATATGAAATGTATTTTACTAAATCTCAATTATCAATAAAAATATTAACTAACTAGACTCAGTAATACTTTCAATCAAACATCAATATTGTGCAAACAGAGTATATTTTCAGATAATAAACACAAATATATCACAGTACAATTGCTTAAAATGTAAGATGAGAAAATAGTATATCGAAATATATATATTATGTTTTCAGAAATAGTAACAAGAAATGATACCAATTTGAGAAATCTAGTCACAATTATCCATGAAGGTAAAATCCAGCAGAGTAATCAAAACCAAAATTTGTATTATACTTTCAATAAGTATTTTCTTCAATACTCCATCGACCCTTCACTCAAAATTTCTTTGGGACTTATATACCTTAAAAGATTAACTGTTTTTTGAGTTATTTTAGGATCTCTTTAAAAAATAGTAAAGACAGTCTCTTAACAGCTGTTAAGATAAATCATAAACATCCCTAGATTCTTTCAATTGTCAACAAGACTCAATTTACACCAAAAGAGGCACCTAGAAAAATGATCTTCCAACACAGCAAATGGAGCGCAACCATCCAGAATATATGTCGGCTATCAATGCAAAAGCAACTTCAAAATCGCATACCAGTTAGAAAAACCAAATCCATTAGATTTGTTAGTTTTTCATCATTTAAGCTAGCATTATGATAAGATCTTTTCACTGAGAGAATAACAAGCACAACAATCACATAAGCACATCACAAGAGACAAGAGACACAAATATTTTAGGAGGGGAAACCATAAATGGAGAAAACCCCTCAACTTCCTCTAAGATAGTATCACCACAAGATGTGATCCAAAAACAGTAAGATGACCTCCCAACACAACAGCAGCCTTCTGTCTTCTGTCAAGCCAAATATTTCCTTCTCCAAAGGTGCGCCACACTTGAGAGAGCAAGTGATGTAATTCACAAGTGATAAATAAAGAGACTCTCACTCTCTATTTATATTCTTCGGTTGACTTGAAGTGCACTCAACCTAATAATTACTACTCGATCCTACACCTTAATTAGTGTATAATAACTCAAGTGCCCCTAAACTGTGGGGACTTACCTAATGACTTGATATGACTTGTTTACATTATTAATCCTCCCGATCGAAACATCGGGGCATGACCACATGACTCAAATACATAATAGAAACATCCCGGAATAAACATCGGGTTACAATATATGAAATATATAGAAGAATACATTCCGAAGTTACATATACATCAACACTCCCTCTTAACTAGGAAGGTATTCTTTCGACACAATTTTCAGCACTGGTCTTCTTCTCTGTATCACTAGATCATGTTCGTCTTCAATTCATCTCTGTCATCAAGTCTTCTTCGTCTTCAAGTCATCTTCATTTTCAAGTCATCTGGATCTGGATCATCTCTCGATCTGGATCATC
>LPNX010406250.1:132646-162003 GCA_001517045.1 Pseudotsuga menziesii | reverse complement strand
ACTCATGGTTCTATAAAAACAATTCAACAAGAAATCATAATCTAAATGTATTATATACTGAGGCACTTATATCTCGACACATACCAAAATATAAAAATAAGGGATTGAACTTATGGCATGTAGGAATAATCAAAGGCCTTTATTAGCCTTCATCTCACTGGTGATACCTGATCATCAAACACGCAAATAAGGGATTGTCTCCCGGTCTCCAAGAATCTTCACTCCTCCATCAACGCTCATTTCATTGGCGATTCCAGAAATATAATTAAGGAATAAATCTCTGGCTCGGGATCCTAACTAAGGGGTTGAAATCCCTGAACAAAATAAACTAAAGGATTGGACCTCCACGACCCACTCCTATGCACAACCTATTTTTCCATTTTCCTCTCTGTTGAGGCTTGGAAAATCGTAGGTAACAACAGTTAGGAATTCTCCCTAGTAAACGTTCCCAACTAGCCCGTTACTGTTTGGTATGGGGAATCCGTTCGGTTTACGGTCCGACTACCGTAGGTCAAGTAACAAAAATAAAGGGTTTTACTGGTTATGTCCCGGTCCACTGTGTATGTTTTTAGTTTTTTATATTTAAGTATGAGATGCAAGTGCATATCTAAAAATGCAGATTGATAGAGAATATGAGGAGCGGTCACAATGTGATGCATAGGTTCTTACCTCTCGTCTTAACTCTCTCGCATCTAAACCACACACATCAAGAAAAAAACTAAACTTACTATCTAACCTATCCCTAGGGAGAAAGATTATCATTTATCAACGAGTAATGTATTTTGCGCATGCATTAAGAAAAATCACAAATAGCTGTTACTCCTTTCAAAACACATGAACATTTATAGATATATGAACAACCAGATAGCTAATTGTTTATGAACAACATTCATTACTCATAGTGGAAATTTCATAGAATAAACTAGAGCACATTCATAACAAGAACATAGGTTCAAAGAGTTAGAATGATCTCACAATTAGTGGATAACAACTGAAAACGAAATAGTTCACATTCAACAAATCCATTGCACAACATTTGAAACCTTCCACAAAGCTTTCTCCAAAAGGAAATAGATCTTCTTACATTATACTCTCACAAATCTATCTGGAAAAATGTCCCTACTTCTATCTAACTCTCCTATATTTGTGACTATAAGCAAAACTCTTGGGCTTCCCCTCGGTGACCTTTGGGCTTCCCCGAACCGTTCAATCCCACAATTTGTCCTTTTGTGAGTGCTCATGATTTATGCAATACGTTACATTTCAACTTAATATTTTAAGAGCACTTTATAAAAAAGGGACCAGATTGGTAATTGATTAACTTCTCCCAAGCCTAGGCCTCTGCTTCTATCGATCTGTTTGAGATCTCAGACCCCTACTTCCTTCTTCTCTTTCTTACTACCTCCTTTCTTCTGCTTCATCTTCTAGACATATTTTCTCTACAGTAGCAATCACCCTGTCATGAATAGCCAATTCTCAGATCACTTAGCCTTTGACAAAGTAACAGAAACTGTATTAAAACATACATCTTGTAAAATGAACTATTAAACAATATTAATGCATGAAAAGAAAACATGATGATGCAAAGAAAAATCCTGCAAGCTAGGTCTGAAAATCCTCTAAGCCCATTGTCCGACTAAAATCACAACCCTGATAGAATATACTCTTCATATTAATTCAGGCCGTCTCTGAGCTAATTCGAAACCTCCGAAGAAAGCATGAAGAATGAAAAAGTAACCACCATCGAAAAACAGAGTAAAAGCACATGAGAGAGGTGGGAAAACCCTCACCGATGGGAAAAATACTAAGCATCGGACGAAAACAAACTCTCATCGGTAGGCAGAAACACTATAAATCAGATGGTAAACTCATTAAGCGACCACAATGGTGAAGACCACACAGCCTAAGGGTTCCGCGACAAAATAAAACTTCAGAAAAAAAAAATCTAAAAAGCTGTAGCATTGGATGACTAGCTCGATGAGGAGCCGTAACGACGGAAATAACATGAACTAAAGGTTCCACAGCAGTAGAAAACATCAGTGAAAAATCATAACAAATCATCGGCGAATGGAAAACTCGGAGGACCGTGAATTGGCGAAGCAAAGGACTAGGCTTCCGATCAAATGTCAAACACAGTCCTGATAGCGAAAGAAAGGAAATCATTTAAAAGAAAAAAACCCGCGGAATCGACAAATATATGGGCTTTCCTCGGGGTGCTTGCAATCAATCATCCGAAACGGCGGCAATGCACAGGACTAAAGCTCTGATAGTGATAAAACAGAAAACATCGATAGTCAAAAGTTTTGAAAAAATAAATAAAGGAGATAAAAACATCAGCGAAAAACATGACTATCCATCAGGAAATTCATAATTTAGCTTCCGCAACGGCGGCTGCGTAGAGGACAACGACCCCAATTCATTGTTCAATAAACTTCTGACAGCGAAAAGGAAATTATCTACAGACCAAAACTTCAAATTCAAACCAAAAGCATCAGCAGACAAAAGATAGTCATTCAACTTCCGAAAATGCTAAACACTTAACCTCAATCCATCCTCAAAAGATCCAAACTTGTAGCAGAGGAACAACAAAGTTCAGCAATCCCAAACAAATCCAGGCAAGATAAAATTAAAAGGAGGGTCCAAAATTTTAAAAAATTTGGGAAATAGTTGCAGCTGCAACACTCCCCAAATGTAAATTTTGAAATGAGAAGCATTCCCTCTTCGATTTTTACCTCTCTTATTTATACCAAAAAGAAATAACAATCAATCCCATGATTCTCTCCAATGACTTGATTGTAACGTCCTAAATTATAGATAAATCATAAGTTTGTGCTTGGTGTTGTGGGAAACAAACCCCACACAATCTGTTGTTTTTATTTCTAAGACTCAAAGAATGTGACACATACTCATCCACTTCAGGATTGAAATTGATGATGTTATTTGTTATTCTCTAGGAAATCAGAGATGACAAAACTTATGGCAAGATTGGTGTGTCTCATTAAGTCTGAGATGGAAAAAATTATGGCAACATTGGCGTGTGTCATTAAGTCTAAGATGGAAAAACTTATGGCAAGATTGGCACATCTCATTAAGTGGAAAGACAACCTAAGGTTTCTGACTCCTCCACCTGTACACATTTACCCAAAAGAATAAAAAGATAGCGGCTTCTTAAAAGTATATAACTAACGCGTGTTTTTAAACAGCCAATTTATTCACTTGTTAAATATTTATGTTTATAAGTAAATCAAATTTTAAAAATAATTCAATCATATTTAATATATATATATATATATATATATAGGGATACTAGAGTTATGGCCTTTATACATATAAAGAGACAACCACCCTTAGCTTATTAAAAAATGTTTAATCATTCAACAAGGTGTGATTTCATTTATCGAAAGAAAATATGTTGAAGATTTTGACCAGTGTAACTAGTACCTATAACCATTTCTTTAACTATGTCATGGTTCTGATAATTACTTATACATACATTTAACTTTGTGTTTACTAAAGGTTTCTCTCATCCAAAGTTTGAAGAGCGTGTAAAAATACCGTTAGTTATGGTGATTAGCTTCCAATCATGACGATACTTGTCTAAAATTTACTAGATCCCAAGGTTTTAGTACCCATTAGTCTCTCCCCCTAGTGAATCTATCCCCAATCATCGTCTTAGTTGCACACGCTTTCAGTCTCTTAGAATCATTAAATTTCATCTATAATTTTGATCAGGATAGGGTTTGCACTTACAGTTCTCTTTACTTACATTTTGTCATTTTTCGGTCACGTACTGTGGGGATGTTACATCCTCTCCCCCTTAGAATTAACACTGTGCTCGGTGTTCATTCTTTTAATGGTTTGTATTCCGCTCCTGAGTTCATCTTCTGTTCTATTTTTCCTCTTTTGCTTGATCATATTTAATCTTTAGAAATACCCACAAGCTTTTATCCTTCATAACCTGCACTTTTGTGCAACAACACTAGGTCTTCCGCAATTTATTCAGTAAAAATGTTATTAATTCATAACCCAACTTAGAACATAAACAACAAGTCCTTCACGTGACACAACAATTGCAATTCATGGAACGTATTTTATCCTTTGTTTGTGCTTTTTTTCCTCACAACAAGGCTTAGTACAACATTACCATTGAAAGAATTCATATGTAATTCAAATCCACTTATCCTTTTTCCTTTTTGTTTTGTTTGAAGAATGTTTCTCACCTATGGTACTTGGATTCTTTAACTAGTACTCAACTATAGAAATATATTTCTATCACAAGTTAGCATCATTTATGTCACATAATTTTAACCAAAAAATCATCATTCCTTCCTTCCCTTGAGGGAATTTTTACTACTCCAGTATTTCATCACATTCAAACATTCAGTCATGCAATACTCTAATTACTTCGAAAATTCGTTAACACATTTTTCGTTCTTTATTTTTCAAACTCTCCCTTGAGTTCTTTTACCAATTCCTGTGTGGACTTACGAGCTAAATCTGAGGTTACTCTTCCTTTTGACTGCTAGTCAAAATTTTTCTCCTCAATGACATCAAACAACTTCTTGTCGTGTAGATGTCAATATTTTTCCTATGTCTTTCCATTGATATCATAAAATATTTCATGATTCCCCTCAAGCCCCCTCTCTTGAGTCCAAGAATTCCTTTTCCAACCATCCACCTACTTGAGTCAAGGAAAATCAAGGTAGATTTAGATCATCAAACCTTTTCCACTTCAATTGCCTAACACCAATGTGCTCACAAAACAATTTTCTTCCTAACACCTTTGTGCTCCCACAACAATTATCTTTCTAACACCATTGTGCTCCCACAAGATATATTTTCCTTGTTTTTAATTACCATTAATTACAATCTTTGACTATTTGCGATACACATGATTTGATGATTAACACAATTTCACTGTCATTGTCCCGTTCCGTGAATTAACTTCATGGTTAGCTGTAATATATTCATCATCTATCAATAAAAAATAACTTCATTAATTTAATTATCAACATTTCATAAGTCGTAATGATTTGTACCTATACTGTCATTCATGATTCATGCAATCTTGTAACCTATCCAAAAATAACTCCTTACTCATTTTTTAGCAATGGAACTCAACTTATTTCCGTAACTAAATTTATAATCTATGTTTTACATTAATCATGACAATAGTCATAATCATGGCAAAACCCTGCAATGTTAGTACATAAATAACATAATCCACAGTTAATCCTTGGTTCATAAAAACCTCGAAATCCGACAATTATAATAAGATAAAAAGAATAAAACATCGCTCATTCTTGAGTGGTTTAACTCCACTTTTTAATCCAGTGAATTTTGTAAGTAGCACTCCATTTCGATTGGCAGTGTTCCTAGCATAATCTTGTAATGTTATTACATAACTTTATATGACGTACATTCACTTATCATTTGCAAATACTAATAGTAACTAAACACCTTTACAAATCTTCCTTTAAATAGTTACAAGTGAAGGGACATCCCAATTCTACACAACAATACTGAGTGGTAAGCTAGAGACGTAAAAAACTCAAGTGATATTTAGTTCTATTTTCCTATTAGGTTCTTTGAAGGAAACATTATACTCTTTGTTGGGACTCTTGTACTTTGAATAACCCCCCTTTTAATAAGGCCACGCAAGCCATGAATACACACATGTTAAAACTTTGATAAAACAATAATGGATAATGTTCATTACACGTAACTGTGGGTTTAGAAAACTATTTCTACAAAATTAACCCACTCTTTTCACAAGAATTTCAACATTGGTGCAGCACACTTTATCCAACATGTTTTCAAATATCCAAAATATTTTAACATGGTGGGATGTATTATGATTCATTATATTATATCTCATTACTTATATACGAATAATTCCTAAGGTGGTAATCACATAAGCCTAACTCACCCTTTAACACAAGAACAAAATCATAAAAGCATACATCCTTATACTTTACGTAATTTTCCCAATTACCTAACTCCAGTATTAGATACTAAACTTGTGTTATCACACATTTCATGGAATACACCAATACCCTATGCGGTATTGTTTTGCTAGGTTTCCCACTCTACTTCTACTTGTAGCAGTTTAGGTTTGGCCTAAAGTGAGGTTTTAATTTATACTTCCCTTTAAATTATAGTCGGTGTGTGAGAATTTTATTTAACCATACATTGAACGATTAGTTTTGAACCAAATTTTATGAAAATCCTAACATTCTCATTCCTACAACCCTCTTTATAAATGAAGGGTGTCTTTCAAATTTTTCCTTGAGCAATGATTATTTCTGCACTTCACTATACTTTAGGGTTTTGGGACTCTTTGCAATTATTTTACAACATCGCCTACTGTTCATAAAGCATAGTAAACACATGGATTCCACTGGTTCCTAATAATAATTACTACCATTTATGCATTCTTGTAGCTTTTACCATTTATTGCTAGCAACCCATGCATTTCCTTTTCCTAAGGAACCCATAGTTCATTACCCATCTATTTGGTGTCCTATGTTTTAAAAATTTTCCATTAGGATGAGTCTAACCATGCCACACACACACACACACATGGATATCTATCTATCTATCTATCTATCTATCTATCTATATATATATATATCACTACATGCAATTCTTAGAAAATGACTATACTTCTTCCTTAATGTACGAGGAATAAAATTTATAGTCCAAACTCCCATTTGAATGGGTAAACATAAACATAACCCTTACAACAAGATGGAATAATTACTCTCAAACTTTTTTCATACCTTTGCCATGATATTTCTTTATCCTCTTAGTTACCTCTTCTAATATTCGGAGGCCCACTTAGATAACTTATTTCCATCATCCATCATTGTCATGCATCCACAAAGAAAACCATTTGATTCGTTAGTTTTTACCATCTTCCTTATTTCTAATTCAACGTTGAGCCCAAATAGGCCCAAGTGTTGTCACTTCAGCTCTGATACCATTTGTAATGAACCTGAAAATCCTCAACGTAATTCTGAGAAAATGGGGTACATTTTTTCGCTTTACTATTTTCAAATAAGTCATCTATGTTAGTATTTCAAGAGTGTGTAAAACATAATGGTACAATCGTTAGGTTAAGTCTGATAACTATCCCTCGAGTGGGATAGAGATTACATAATTTCCCTTTTGTTTTTTTTAACGTAATTAACATCCCTCATGGAAAAGTACCATTCATGTACTTGTACTTCTGGGTGCAACCATCAAGAATGATGCATGGTTCCCTTGAGTGGAACAACAACAAGTTAGATAAACCATGCAAGATAACAACAACTAACTAACCGATATGCACACACACACACACATACATCACTTTTATTCTGCAGTGTCTTCCAAGAAATCATTTTCGATGCCTCTCGCAGTCCCTGTAAGCAACACTTGAGTCATGTCACTCATCATAGGTGTTAGTACTATACATCAGCCCATAATCATCCAAGAGTGCATATTTTTACTAACAAAACAAAAATCATAAACAAAGCTAACCGTTGAAGAAAAAATTAAAACATGTACTCTAGTAAACAATTGAATTACTCTACACTATCTTTCTAGCCATCCCGATGCCCTTCCATCAACGAGTCATAGATTTTGCATCCAACACTCAATATACATATTAGTGCTATAAAACATGTAAGTTGCATGATAATTTCTATAAACAAAATTAAACATTGTAGGTACTTCTTTAATGCTACTTTAGCTTGGGAGACTAGAAGCGTGTCTATGACTTTCCTCCCAACCATATGTTTCTTGTCTAAAGCCACCCCCGAGCTGCGCGATGAATCCACTGAGGCACAGTTCTAATGAGAATCCCTCCATTCCAGTTTTTGGGTTTGAAATCAAACCAACAATATCATAACAACCACTAGGAGTCTTCAAGTGTAATTCCTCAAGTCATATAGCAATCATGCTATGACTTCCAATTCCAAACAAAAACTCAAATTGCTCTTATGTATTCAAATTTTAAGGACATAACCATAATTATAAGCTGATATCATTAATTCAGGTATTAAGGGTTTAACATCAAACCAAAAATTATACCAAGCTTCGAATAATGATCTCCTTCTTGACAGGACATACCTTTCCTGTAGTTTTCAAGCTTGAAACCCGATAACAAATCACGAAATTATTTTTTTTGAAACCAGTTAACAATAGAAGGAATTATTTGTCTTGAAATTAGTTAACAATTCAATAAATTTCTTTGTTTGAAGCCAGTTAACAATTCCAAAAATACTTTCTCTCTCAACAAAAGACTTTCGAACTATCCAATATCATAGATTAAAGAGAAAATTATACAACTAGGATCTTGAAGAGTCAATAAATCTTTTGATAGTTCAAGTAGAATTTTCTGAAGGCTTTAAACTCTGTATGCGTTCTTGAACAATGGCTCGACTTCACATTTGTTTATTGGTGCATTAATTTGGTTCAAACACAGTAATCAAATAATGAGAATAAGCTCTAATAAGTTGAGGGAAAGATTGGTAGTCATTAAGTTACATATTGAACCATTCCTTTACTAAAGGACATCATACACTTCATTTTAAAATAGATAATGACATGCAAACTAGAAACAAATAATACTCAACAATTTTCTCACCAATCGCTTAGGATAGAGTGCATGAAGATAAATAGATGGTAGAAAACGAGGACGGTTTTAAAACTGTAGGTCTGCGATATCTCACCAAGTATTAACCATTAACGCTTCAGAGTGTTAACTATTAAAATTTCAAGGTTTTAGCCATTAAAACTTCAGGTCTACAATATTTCACCAAGTATTAATCGTTAACACTTCAGAGTGTTAACTATTAAGACTTTGGGGTCTTAGCCATTAAAACTCTAGGTCTGGGATATCTCAGCAAGTGATAAAGTTAATGATACTAAGGATAATGATAATCATGGTAGCAACTAAGGTATAGAACAACATGCAATAAAAATGAAAGACTAGTCGATAACCAAGTTGTCTTTGAATCATAGAGTATCTCATAGGCCTCACCTCTATAGCGATTCTTAGCCATCTAATGGCCCAGGTTACTAATCCAGAATATGAATGCATGATTTTATCATTATAAGTGACACTGGTGATAGGTGACCTCTCGCCTCAAAAAACAAAATGATTGCATTATAAAAATGTAAGAATTGAACTCATAGTTCTATAAGAACAATTCTACAAGAGATCATAATCTAAAGGTATTATATACTGAGGCACTTATCTCTTGACACATACTAGAATATCAAAATACGTGGTTAAACTTATGTTGTGAAGGAATAATTAGAGTCCTTTCTCAGCGTTCATCTCACCGGTGATACCTAATCATCAAACTCGCAAATAAGGGATTGTCTCCCGATCTGCAAGAATCTTCACTCCTCCATCAACGCTCATTTCATTGGTGATTCCAAAAATATAATTAAGGAATAAATCTCTCACTCAGGATCCTAACTAAGGGGTTGAACTTCCTGAATAGAAGCAACTAAAGGATTGTACTTCCATAGACCACTCCTCCACACAACCTGTTTTTCCCTTTTCCTCCCAGAATGTAAATTTTGAAATGAGAAGCATGCCCTCTTCGATTGTTTCCTCTCTTATTTATACCAAAAAGAAACAACAATCAATTCTATGATTCTCTCCACTGACCCAATTGTAACATCCTAAATTATACATAAATCCTAACTTTGTGCTTGGCGTTGTGGGAAAAAAACCATACACGATCTGTCTTTTTGATTTCCAAGACCCGAAGAAGGTGACACATACTCATCCACTTCAAGATTGAAATTGATGATACTATTCATTCGTCCCAAAGAAATATGATATGGTAAGACTTATGGCAAGATTTCTGTGTATCATTAAGTGGAAAGACAACCTAAGGTTTTTTACTTCTCCACCTGTAGACCTTTCCCTAAAAAAATAAAGAGATAGTGGCTGCTTCAAAGTATATAACTAACGCGTGGTTTTTAACCGTCAATTTATTCACTTGTTAAATATTCATGTTTATAAGTAAATCAAATTTAAAAAATAAGTCAATCATCTTTAATAAATATATATGTGTGTGTGTGTGTGTGTGTGGATACTAGAATTATGGCCTTTATACATATAAAAAGACAACCACCCTTAGTTTATTAAAAAATGTTTAATCATTCAACAAGGTGTGATTTCATTTATCGAAACAAAATATGTTGAAGCTTTCGACTAGTGTAACTAGTACATGTAACCATTTTTAAAAAATATGTCATGGTTCTGATAATTACTTATACATACATTTAACTTTGTGTTTACTAAAGGTTGCTCTCATCCAAAGTTTGATGAGCGTGTAAAAATACCTTTACTTATGGTGATTAGCTTCCAATCATGGTGATACTAGTCTAAAATTTACTAGATACCAAGGTTTTAGTACCCATTAGTCTCTCCCCCTACTTGATCGGTCCCCAATCATCATCTTAGTCACACACCCTTTCAGTGTCCTCGCATTATTAAGTTTCATCTATAATTTTGATGAGGATAGGGTTTGTACTTACAGTTCTCTTTACTTACACTTTGTTGTTTTCTGGTCGTGTACTGAGGGGATGTTACATAAACACTCCATAACAGTTTTTTTTTATAATTTATGAAATTTTGGAGTTGGTACATGTGGTATAAGAGCACGATTTCAAACACTAGGCTTGAAGGTTGGCTGAACTCGCATTCTCATTACAAAAACAGGAAAACAAAATATTGACTTATGTTTAAAATTTGTTTCTATACATAGATATAAATATTTATTTTGCAGGAAATGGAAGGAGCAAAGGCATCTGCAGAAGATGGATTACATCATAATGAACACAATAATTTAGATAATTTATATGTGGAATTAAGTTATCAACCATATGAATTACTCCGAACCGTAAGAGACTTAAAGGTTGAACTGCAGTATGCTAAGGAAGGTAATGAAAGAATACTAAGAGCATAGGAATAATTAAATAAAATATTGTTGGATAAATTACATAACGACGGAAAGGATAAAATAAAAGAACATGAGTTTTAATGTGGAACTATATCCTACAAGCGTAAAGGTAAAAAGTTAAACTTCTCTGATAATGAAAGTAATTCTTGTTAAGGAATTAATGTTAGGTAACACAGAGAGAAATATAAATATTTTAGTGAAAGTAGTGATAGCGACACCAAACCTAAAAAGAGGAAAGATAAACCTTACGGAGAAATTTTAGTAGACTTTAAGAAGGTAAAACCCCCAATGTTTAATGGTGAGGTGGAAAAAGGGGCACAAGTCGAGGCATGGCTGTCCAGGATGAAAAATTATTTTCGAATCTATAATTACTCAGACAGGCTGAAGGATAGAATGGCTATTTATAACTTAACAGGAAAACATGATATATGGTGGCAGGATATAAAAAGAGTGAAAAAATTAGAGAAAAGCATGTAACTTGGAGGACTTTTAAGAAATACTTTTTCCTAGGACTTGATCATTTATGAGCCTCCTGCTCTTTAGCACTCAACTAGGAGTTGTGAGCTGATTTTTAGGGATGATGCCTCATGCATCCCGAGTTCTCACTTAGTCATTTTTTCCACTTGCATTTTTCTTCTTTTGGGACAACAAACACTCTTCAACATCTATATCCACTTTTTTCCCTCCTTTAGTATATTTTATTAAATAAATTTTTTTTTATTACAAAATGTTTTATTCTTGAATTTTCTGTCAAAAATAATAAAAATAATAAAATAATCAATAAAGTATTCTTCTCGCATAATTAATAATAATTATTAATTCAGGGGGTATTACAATAGATCTGATTAAATACTTAAAAGTATGTTTGCATTTTTTTTCCCTTAAAATATTTAGGCTCTTTGCATACAGAGTTTATCTTTGTTTTCTAGATTGTATTACCTTATAACCTATTCCTATTTAAAAAATCTGTTTCAAGAATAAATTTAGTTAAAAAACAATATTACAGAAGGAACTATTAATGAAATAGTGAATCAACTAACCTCAGAAAGAAACCAAAGAGTATAAACAGTAAGCAAAAGGTTGCATATCGTTGCATAAACTATCCTAAATATACATAGTAGAGCCGAACAGATTTTTTCATCCAAAAAACACATTTAAATCACAGATCTGGATTGGAATTTTGTCGCAGCAGTAATCATTTATTTATTTTACAAACAACCAATAAAATTCCAGCTCGCATATCTGATTAATAAGTTAAACAACCAAAAAATCCAATTAGCTACAGAGTAAAAAAATATCAGTCGTTAAACTTAAACACACACTTTCTAGTCATGAGTGTCTATACCTCGTGCTACATAGCTATGTCCAAAAGTTATTCAACACAATCGAATCTAAAAGGAGATTAACATTTGAATTTCAATCAGCAAGTTTCCAACTCATAAACATTTTGTGGCTGCAATCCCATTAAATGAAATCCATCGTTTAAAGAATGAACAACATGCACATCCAAATGGATGGTATGACAACACAATAAAATAAGAGTGGATGTGAAGCCATTTCTACAAACTAGTGCATACCCATAAGGGTTTAACTAAAACATTTGGACTTATCTTTGCAGGAGGGGAAAAATCCCTATCCATATGTCATCTTCCAACCCAGTGGGGAACCACTGTAACCATTTTTTTAATTCAACCTTACCTTTTGACTGTCGGCCGATTCATTGGTTCAGATTGAGCACAACCACGCCGGGGAGTACATGGACCTCAAACAAACTACGTAATGTTAGTATGACTCTTATTAACAAAGCTAAGACTACATTTATTTCTATTTAAAAAGAGTGGGAGCAAAATAACCTCACCTTTGAAAAGGAGAAAGGAGGCCTAAGAGGAGGTGACAATGTCGCCACTCTCGTTGACTAAGATTACAACCTGCATTTCTTGAATCATTACATGGTTAACATATGTAATTGTAAACTGTAACAAATAATATGCATAAGGATAAGAGGGTCAACCCTTACCTAAACAAACAATGCATGGGTGGGAAGCTCGAAGATAGAATTCATTGAAATATCCTATATCCACCCAAACTCCACTTGCACTTTAAAAGGGAGGAAGTCTTAGTTTTCTTAGGAAATCTAATTGATCAAAGCAAATAAACATCCAGGCAAAAATTACCCTAAACAAAGGAAGAGAGGGAAAAGGGTTGGCTCCTCCTGGTTTCCCTTATTTATCCCTTGCTCGCATAGCGATAGAGAGAGCCACAAGTTAAAAGGTATAATTGTTTTCTTTTTAATTTAAAAATCTGTAACAAAAAAACCAGAACTAGAACTTGTAGAACTGGACTTTAAATATCTTACCTCGAAAAAGGCGTGGTAGGATGAAGGGCTTCACAAAAGCTCAAAGAAGGAGTTGTTTTGTTCCTTACCATGATGAACCAGATAGGTCAAGACCGTAATTGTGACCATTCTTATGATAAAAACTTTCAAGTAAACCTTAGAAGACAGCATAAAATTTTCATTAAGATAGTGTGCATAGGATTGGAAAGAATGAGCAGCGCAACCATGAATGGATGAGCTATATCTAGTGAAGAGTTATAGACCAAAACTAATGCACAAAAAAAACCCTTAAACAAAGTAAATCGCGTTGAAACCCTTGGAAAAACCCTTGCAGGAAATCATGATAAGTGGAGGGATGAGATCCCTCTCAAACCACTTTGCATGCATTAAACTTGTCATTGGATGCTCCTCGATGCACTATCAACTCAGAGCCAGATCATATTTATTTCCCATAGCCCAAAACTTAATTGTATGCGCTGGAAAGCCTTATATGTCCCTTCGAATTTTCGGCATAACTATAGTATAACATAGAAACATAGAATGCGCAAAGGTTGTGGCTAGGGTCATGACCATGGTGTTTATCACCATAGTCCCCAACAACTTAATGAAAGCTCAAACCATATCATGCGCTAGGGTTTCAAATAGTTTAATTCTTTAACAAAACTTTTTATTATTACCCCTTGCCAATATTTAGTAAGAGGGTAAGCTGGGACTAAGCCATATATTTTTAGGCTTAGGTCTCTAGCAACATAAATTTAGATAATTAAAATGCAGTAAAAAACCTCACCTTAGTGAGTTTCTATAGGGTCGCCGTCACCTGTTGCAACGCCACATGTGGCATAACTTGTCCATAACACATAGAATCAAAGCAAGTTAATTTACACACATAATTACTTATGACGGCAAATTATTTTATGTTTGACTCTCTTATGAACATGAAGAGAAGAATAACCTTGTTTTGGGCTGGAAATTATGGCAGATGTGGGAATGTTTGCGGAAGAGGAATCACATCCTAGGAATCCAATAAACAATGACGAAGGTAACCTAAGGGATGGTGAAATTTGGGTAAATCTAAATGAAACTAGAAATGACAATCCATCTGAATTATTACAAACAGTCAAGGAACTAAGAGCATAACTAAAACAAGTTAAAGAAAATAATAAACATATTCTGAAAGCACAATAAGAGTTAAATAACATTCTGTTGTCTAAACTACATAGTAATGAAAAAGGGAAAAAATATGAACCTAAACTTAATATGGAAAAAACTACATCTTACAAACATAAGGGAAGGAAATTGGAGTTTTCCAAACATGATAAGTTGGATCTTCAAGTAAAGAATCAACAAAACATGATAATGAAAAACATAAAGAATCTAGTAAAAGTAGTGACAATAATCAAAAGGAAAAGAAATATAAGCCTTATGGATAAATTTCAAGTGAATTCAAAAAGATCAAACCTCCAATTAAATAAAATATATACTATAATATTGTCTCATGAAAAATCTAACCTTTTGTTTTCAAAAACATTTAATCTAAAACTTTTCAAAACATTAATTTTAAAACTTTATTTATATGGTTTAAAAACTTTTTAAAACACATTAAATTTAATTTTTGTTCAAAACATTAATTCTAAAAACTTTTTATTTATATTATTTAAGAACTCTTTAAAAACATTGAATTTATAAATGTAATGTATATTTATTGTAACATTATTAATCACATAGTCCATTATGAGGTAACTAACTCCATTACGAGGTTACTAACTTTCTCTTTGTATTTTCTAGATGGAAGGTGTCATTCCTTTGCTAGAAGGTGTTGCATCATCATGAGCTTATTGATCCATAACATAGCAATGCCATCGGTAAACACACAATGATGCGACACCTTCTAGCAAAGGACTGACACCTTCCATCTAGAAAATACAAAGATAAAGCTAGTAACCTCATAATGGACTATGTGGTAGCTTACTATTAGTACTGATCCATAACATAGCCAATTCCATAGTCACGCACTTGAGTGGGCCTAATGGTTAAGAACACGTGTGATCTCCTTGGAGGTCAAAGGTTCAAAACTGACGTGGGGTATAGTTTCTCATTGACCTGTTGTGCCAAGGCTCGAAGGGTACACAACCTTGGGATAGAGGCTCACCCCGGTGGTCTTCAGGACGTTTCGTCCCCTACTTAGTCACAAATTATTTGTATATCTGGCTTGCAGGTCGTTGGATATACTCTTGGGAGGTTGTTATTCCCATGGATAAAAAAAAACATAGCCAATCCCATCAAAGCCTTGAATTTTTTGTATCTAGATACATGTAGCTACTTCTCTCATTAAACCACCCAGTGCTCAACAAAATTATTTGAATTTTCTCACATTTCATATCACATTTTATTGTTGAAACTAGAACTATTCGACATTATGGATGTGAATGAAGTGAAACAAACTACATATAGAAATTAACCGAAGAAGTGGAAGATGAAGCATTTCTTCTAGATTCACCATGAAAGTGATAACCATTGCAAGTGATAATCTCATTACTAAAAAAGGATTTGAACAATTAATCTCATGGGAGAAAGAAGTTTCTTTGGATTAAGATCGCTTGGTGTTCAGTTATATTCTACCATATCCATTACAGATTTCCAATTCTATGGTGTAGTCTTAGAAACAATTCTAATGAAAAATAAAGGTCATGGGGCTCTGCCACTAGAAATATCGGCACATGTACAGCATATGGTATCATCTAGATCCGGTAAGTATTTATGTCATAATCCTCGAAGTAGCTGGAAAAGAAGTTTTTGAGGCAGTAATCAATTATAAGCTATATTTTTTCACACATGGGTTAACTAATTTTTTTCACTGATATGCAAAATAAAGGTCATGGGGATTTCCCACTAGAAATATCGACACATGTACAACATCGACACATGTACAACATATGTTCTCATCTGGGTAGGTATTATGTCATAATCCTCGAAGTCTTGGAAAGGAAGTTTCTGAGGATCTAATCAATTCTAAGCTGTATTTTTTCACACATAGGTTAGCTAGTTTTTTTCACACATGGGTTGGGTTAGTTAGTTTTTTCATCTACGAAAAAGACAAAATAACATAACCTTTTAAATATATTATTCAAAAATTAGAAAAAAAAAACAAAAGCGGGAGCAAGGCTGTATATGAATTTTAAAATATATTTTTGTAAAGAAAAAACAAAAACGCCGTATTATTCAAAAATTAGAAAGAAAAAAAAAACAAAAAACAAAAACGTTGAGCAATGCCGTATTATTCGAAAATTAGAAAGAAAAAAATACAAAAAAAAGGCCGAGCAAGGGCTGTATATGAATTTTAAAATATATTTTTCAAAAATTAGAAAGAAAAAAAAACAAAAAACAAAACCCCGAGCAAGGCTGTAACAGTAGCGTGCCAGGCTGTATATGAATTTTAAAATTTAATGGACTCGACTCATTGGAAAACATGCCGCAATATGCCACGTGTAAAGGTTTTAAACAAGGTAAATTTATATCTAATAAATATCGGGTATATCCTGTATCATTTTTTCACGTTAGTAATCAATTATAAGCTATATTTTTTCACACATTGGTTAGTTAGCTTTTTAACATCTATGGAAAAGACAAAACAACACAAACTTTCTAAATATATTATTCAAAAATTATAAAATAAATAAAATAAGTGGAGAGATGAGATCCTTAGACAAAGTAAATCGCATTGAAACCCTTGGAAAAACACTTGCAGGAAATCATGATAAGTGGAGAGATGAGATCCCTTTCGCACCACCTTGCATGCATTAAACTTGTCATTGGATGCTCCTCGATGCACTGTTAACTCAGAGCTAGATCATATTTATTTCCCATAGCCCAAAACTTAATTGTATGCGCTGGAAACCCTTATCTGTCCGTTCGAATTTTCAGCATGACTATCTTATAACATAGAAACATACGATGCACAAAGGTTGTGGCTAGGTTCATGACTATGGTGTTTATCACCATAGTCCCCAATAACTTAATGAAAGCTCAAACCATATCATGTGCTAGGGTTTCAAATACTTTAAGCCTTTAACAAAACCTTTTATTATTACCCCTTGCCAATATTTAGTAAGAGGGTAAGCTGGGACTAAGCCATATCTTTTTAGGCTTAGGTCTCTAGCAACATAAATATAGATAATTAAAATGCAGTGAAAAACCTCACCTTAGTGAGTTTTTATAGTGTCGTCGTCACTTGTTGCAACGCCGCATGTGGCATAACTTGTCCATCACACATAGAATCGAAGCAAGTTAATTTACACGCATAATTACTCATGATAACAAATTATTTTATGTTTCACTCTCTTATGAACATGAAGAGAAGAATAACATTGTTTTGGGTCGGAAATTATGGCAGATGTGGGAATGTTTGCGGAAGAGGAATCACATCCTAGGAATCTAGTAAACAATGAAGAAGGTAACCTAAGGGATGGTGAAATTTGGGTAAATCTAAATGAAACTAAAAATAACAATCCATCTGAATTATTACAAACAGTCAAGGAACTAAGAGCAGAACTAAAACGAGTTAAAGGAAATAATAAACGTATTCTGAAAGCACAATCAGAGTTAAATAACATTATGTTGTCTAAACTACATAGTAATGAAAAAGGGAAAAAATATGAACCTAAACTTAATATGAAAAAAACTACATCTTTCAAACATAAGGGAAGGAAATTGGAGTTTTCCAAACACGATAATGGATCTTCAAGTAAAGAATCATTGAAACATAATAATGAAAAACATAAAGAATCTAGTAAAAGTAGTGACAATAATCAAAAGGAAAAGAAGTATAAGCCTTATGGATAAATTTCAAGTGAATTCAAAAAATCAAACCTCCAATTAAATAAAATATATACTATAATATTGTCTCACGAAAAATCTAACCTTTTGTTTTCAAAAACATTTAATCTAAAACTTTTCAAAACATTAATTTTAAAACTTTATTTATATGGTTTAAAAACTTTTTAAAACACATTAAATTTAATTTTTGTTCAAAACATTAATTCTAAAAACTTTTTATTTATATTATTTAAGAACTCTTTAAAAACATTGAATTTATAAATGTAATGTATATTTATTGTAACATTATTAATCACATAGTCCATTGTGAGGTAACTAACTATGATTACGAGGTTACTAACTTTCCCTTTGTATTTTCTAGATGGAAGGTGTCATTCCTTTGCTAGAAGGTGTTGCATCATCATGAGCTTATTGATCCATAACATAGCAATGTCATCGGTAAACTCACAATGATGCGACACCTTCTAGCAAAGGACTGACACCTTCCATCTAGAAAATACAAAGATAAAGTTAGTAACCTCATAATGGACTATGTGGTAGCTTGCTACTAGTACTGATGCATAACATAGCCAATTCCATAGTGAGCACTTGAGTGGGCCTAATGGTTAAGAACACGTGTGATCTCCTTTGAGGTCAAAGGTTCAAAACTGACGCAGGGTATGGTTTCTCATTGACCTGTTGTGACAAGGCTCGAAGGGTACGCGACCCTGGGATAGAGGCTCACTCCAGTGGTCTTCAGAACGTTTCGTCCCCTGCTTAGTCACAAGTTATTTGTATATCTGGCTTGCAAGCCGTTGGATATACTCTAGGGAGGTTGTTGTTCCCATGGATAAAAAAAAACATAGCCAATGCCATCAAAGCCTTGAATTTTTTGTATCTAGATACATGTAGCTACTTCTCTCATTAAACCACCCAGTGCTCAGCAAAATTATTTGAATTTTCTCACATTTCATATCACATTTTATTATTGAAACTAGAACTATTCGACATTATGGATGTGAATGAAGTGAAACAAACTACATAGAGAAATTAACCGAAGAAATGGAAGATGAAGCGTTTCTTCTAGATTCAACATCAAAGTGATAACCATTGCAAGTGATAATCTCATTACTTAAAAGGATTTGAACACTTAATCTCATGGGAGAAGGAAGTTTCTCTAGATTAAGATCGCTTGGTGTTCAATTATATTCTACCATATCCATTACAGATTTCCAATTCTATGGTCTAGTCTTAGAAACAATTCTAATGAAAAATAAAGGTCATGGGGCTTTCCCACTAGAAATATCGGCACATGTACAACATATGGTCTCATCTAGATCCAGCTAGGTATTGTGTCATAATCCTCGAAGTAGCTGGAAAGGAAGTCTTTGAGGCAGTAATCAATTATAAGCTATATTTTTTCACACATGGGTTAACTAGTTTTTTTCATTAATATGCAAAATAAAGGTCATGGGGCTTTCCCACTAGAAATATCGACACATGTACAACATATGTTCTCATCTGGGTAGGTATTATGTCATAATCCTCGAAGTCTTGGAAAGGAAGTTTCTGAGGATCTAATCAATTCTAAGCTGTATTTTTTCACACATAGGTTAGCTAGTTTTTTTCACACATGGGTTGGGTTAATTTTTTCATCTATGAAAAAGACAAAATAACATAACCTTTTAAATATATTATTCAAAAATTAGAAAGAAAAACAAAAGCGGGAGCAAGGCTGTATATGAATTTTAAAATATATTTTTGTAAAGAAAAAACAAAAACGCCGTATTATTAAAAAATTAGAAAGAAAGAAAAAAAACAAAAAACAAAAACGCCTAGCAATGCCGTATTATTCGAAAATTAGAAAGAAAAAAATAAAAAAAAACAAAAACGCCGAGCAATGCCGTATTATTCGAAAATTAGAAAGAAAAAAATACAAAAAACAAAAAAACAAAAACGCCGTATTATTCGAAAAGTAGAAAGAAAAAAAAAAAAAAAAGCCGAGCAAGGGCTGTATATGAATTTTAAAATTTAATAGACTCGACTCATTGGAAAACATGCCGCAATGTGCCACGTGTAAAGGGTTTAAACAAGGTAAATTTATATCTAATAAATATCGGACATATCCCGTATCATTTTTTCACGTTAGTAATCAATTATAAGCTATATTTTTTCACACATTGGTTAGTTAGCTTTTTAACATCTATGGAAAAGACAAAACAACACAAACTTTTTAAATATATTATTCAAAAATTATAAAATAAATAAAATAAAAAGAACTAAATATATTATTCAAAATGAAAAAAAAAACAGAAAAAACGCTGTGCAAGGCTGTAACGGTAGCATGCCAGGCTGTATATGAATTTTAAAATTTAATGGACTTGACTCATTGAAAACGTGCCTGAATATGCCACCTGTAAGGGATTATAAACACTGCTAAATTTATATCTAATAAATATCGGGTATATAGGGTATCATTGTTAGGTTTCTTTAGAAGAAAAGACTCGTGATCTAATAAATATCGGGTATATAGGGTATCATTGTTTCGTGTCTTCAGAAGAAAAGACTGGTGAGGTGTTTTGTTTGAAAAAAATGAGCGGCGTTTCTTGGCTTGGAGAGAAGTAGAGAGACAGAAAAATGGAGTACAGAGGAAGAAACTGGAGAGTCGGTTTCTTCGTGGACAAAGAAAATTGGAGGGGAGCCGATTGCATTTTTTTGTTTGTTTGAATTTTTTGTGTCATTTTCAGCATGGCCATGCATTTTTCTTTCATTTCTGTCTGTGGTTGTTTTTATTTTTCGGAATTACTTAGTTTATTTATTTATTTAAGTTTATCTTAGGCTTCGATTTGGTTTTGGTTTTTAGTTTTTGTCGTGGGTTTGGATTGTTTGATTCGAGAGGGAAGATATGTGGTAGAGAACAGGAAAATGAGACACAGAATTTGTGTATGAGCTTGGAGAGGGAAGATTATGTTGCAGAGAACACACAAGGAGATGCAAAACTGGATGGATGAAGGTTTATATGTTGTATTTTGTTATTTAAATTTATAAATGGCAAATGGATATTTATTATTGAACCTTGCGTCTCCCAATGGATATTTATTACTTATTACTGATATTTTTTTTTGATTGGGAGAAAATCAGATGCCAAGGGTTTTGGAAGAGCAGACCACACTACCTGTAGGTGCGGATTGCAGGTGCAAAGCACAAAAAACACAGATGCACAGGGCTTTGGACATCGATGGTAAGCTTTCTAATTTGGTTTACTTATTTTTCCTGATTTACGTTTAGTTATTTTTCCTTATCTTTCTTGAATTACTTTTATTTATTTTTCCTTCCAGGGTTTTATTTGTTCTTGTATATGTCAATTCCGTTTACGTTTATGGGTTCCGGGTTCTGAAATAATGAAATGAAAGAATATATATTAGTAATATGTTTTGGTATTTATTATTTGTTCTTGTATCTGTCAATTCCGTTTACGTTTTTGTGTTCCCGGTTCTGAAATAATGAAATGAAAGAAATACAAATTATTAATATATTTTGCTGTTTATTGGGTTTTATTCCCTTACATTGTTTTTGGGATTTATATTTTTACACGGGTTTTCACTGCAAATTCACTACAAAATGATGATGAGTGGTAGCCTAAAACCATCTTTCAAACCCAAAACTAGACGATAAAATTTAGTACGGCAGTTTATTAATATTACAGTTTTTATCTGTATTTTCTGTCATTTAACGGTTTTTATCTGTATTTTATTTTTATTTTCTGTCATTTAACAGTTTGCCTTTGTATTTTATTTTTATTTTATGTCATTTAAATAAGTGGGTAGCATAAAACCCATATATCTACAAGCTAAAAATTTCACTTAATGGTTATATTTTTAATAATCGTATCTGTGTTTTATTTTTATCTTCTGTCATTTAAATAAGTGTGTAGCACGAAACCATCGGCCAGATCTACAAGATAAGAATGTCACTTAGTGGTTATGTTTTTAATAATATTACTTTTTTTTAAGTTTTTTTTTTCGTTTTGTCATTTGATTTTAGAATTAAAAGATATAAAATATAAATCCCTCAGGTATTATGTTTTATAATAGTGCTTGCATCTTTATTATTATTTTTTTTGTCATTTGATTTAAAAATCAAAAGCTTTAGAGGATAAAAACCTTATGTATTATGTTTAATATTACTATAGCTTGCATCTTTATTAAGTTTTTTTAAACTTTCTGAATGACCTTTGATTTAAAAATCAAATTTCATACAGTATTTATATTCTGAATAGGTTGTCATTTTAAAGTTTATATATTTTGAATAGGTTTTGTCATTTTTAGGTTTATAGAGTACCCATGTCAGGGCTATAAGATATAGTTTGTTACTTTAATAATACCAAATGAATAGATTGATGAATCCAAAAGCTGAAAAATGTTCTTCTTTATAAAGAAGGTACATGAAAAGTGTTTTGAGAAAAGGAATTTTATATAGAGAGTGTTTTGAGAAAAAGAATATATATAGAGAGTGTTTTGAGAAAAAGAATGTACATGAAAAGTGTTTTGAGAAAAAGAATATATATAGAGAGTGTTTTGTAATCATATTTTTGTAATTGTAGTTTCAAACAGTATATATCAATAAAATCATTGAGAAAAGAAATATATAGAGAGAGTGTGTTTTGCAATCATATTTTTGTAATTGTAGTTTCAAACATTATATATCAATAAAATTATTATTATTTTCTTTTAAAAAGAGACAAGCTCCTTTTTTCACAGACTTTAATGAGAGCTTGGGTTAAAGCTATCTTGGAAGGATATATATATTCTAATCTTCATATTGATCAATTTTTTTGTTCACAAATATATATCTTCTTTTTTACTTTAAAATTCTATAATATAAAGTTCCCAAAAACATAAAAATAACACATTTTCCTCAACATCTTCATAATTTTATGACTTTCATTTTTACATAAAAGTTCATATATTCATAAAATCATTTCTTTCTATAGTTTTACAATTGATAATTTCTTCGTTTCACTTGAAAATTTTTGTTTTAAATTTCATATTATTATAATAGTAAAAAAAAATTAAAATCAATTTTATTTACAAAGTTCATATTATTCACAGATGTAGATTTTATTTTCACATAAAACAATTTTTTTCACAAATATAGTTTTTTTCACTTTGAAATTTTAATAAAACATTTTTCAGAATAAATTTTTATTTTCCAAGTTAATCACAAATACAATTCTTTCTTCACTTTACAAATTTATAATTTTCATACTATTCAATTTAAAGTTCATAATATCATAAGAATAACAAGTATGCACAAACATTTTCAAATTTTCAAATTTTTCATTTTTACAAAGTTCATATTATTAATAATTTTTTTTTTTTTTGCAATTTATAATTTCCATATTATACTCTAAAATATTTGTTTTAAATTTCATTTATCATAATAAAAAAATTTCAAAATTTAATGCAATTCATAATTTCCATATTTCACTTTAAAATCTTTGTTTTAAATTTCATATTATCCTAATAAACAATTTTCAAATTTAATACAATTCATAATTTCCATATTTCACTCTAAAATATTTGTTTTAAATTTCATATTGTCATAATAACAAGTTTTCAAAATTTAATTCTTAATTTACAAAGTTCATAATACCCATAAATGTAATTTTTATTTTTCATATTATAATTGTTGCATTTATCAATGTTTTTTTTACAAATACAATTTCTTTCATTTTATAACAATAATATTTCATCATTGATTTTAATTTATAAAGTTCATATTAATCACAGTGTTTTTAATTTATAAAGTTCATATTAATCACAGTGTTTTTATATTGACAATACAATTTTACAATTTTTAATTTCATATTATTATAATGAATTTTTAAAAAATAATTTTTATTTACAAAGTTTATATAGTTATTATTTTTCATTTTAATTTTTTCATTAATCAATTTTTTATTTGCAATTACAGTTTTTTTCTTTTCATAATAATAAATTTTCACAAAAAAATTTCAAAAAATAATTTTTATTTACAAAGATTATATTATTCACAAATAATCAATTTTTTATTTGCAATTACAGTTTTTTTCTTTTTATAATAATAATTTTTCACAATAAGTTTTCAAAAAATAATTTTTATTTACAAAGTTTATATTATTCACAAATGTAATTATTATTTTTCATTTTAATTTTCGCAATGATCAATTTTTTATTTACAAACACTGTTTTTTTTATAATAATAATTTTTCACAATTATTTTTTATTTATGAAGTACATAAATATAAGTTTTTTTTTTTCATAATACAATTTTACAATTTTTACATTCATCATTTTTTTATTTAAAATTTAATTTTTTATTTACAAAGTTCATATTAGCCACAAATGTAATTTTTATTTTCTATATTATAATTTTTGTTTTTCATTTTATAATAATATTTTTTTACAATTAGTTTTAATTTATAAATTTAATATTAATCATAAAAATAAATTTTTATTTTCATAATACAATTATACAATTTTTAATTTGATATTATCATAATAAGAAATTTTTAAAAAATAATTTTTACTTACAAAATTCATATTATTCACAAATGTACTTATTATTTTTTATTTTAGTTTTTGCATTTAGCAAACTTTTATTTATAAATACAATTATTTTCATTTTATTATAATAATAATAATAATATTTTTTCTCAATTAATTGTTAATCACAAAGTTCATATTAATCCCAAATATAAGTTTTTTTTATACAATTTTACAATTTTTACATTTATCATTTTTTATTCAAAAATATATATATTTTTTTCACTTTAATTTCAATTTAATGTTTTATAATATAATAAAAATAACAAAAAATTTTAAACATCTTTACATTTTTATAATTTTCATTTTAACAAATTTAATATTATTCATAAAAATTATTTTTCTTTTCACTTTAAAATTTATAATTTTTAGAATTCATGTTTTTAAGTTAAAATTATTATTAAAAAACACTTTCACAAAAACATCTTTACAATTTTATAATTTTGACATGTATTAAAGTTCATATTGTCATAAAAATAATAAATTTCCATTTCACAAAATTATTTATATTTATTGTCAAAAATCATATCATTCTCAAAATGTAGTTTTTATTTTCATATTACACTTCAGTTTTCAAATTTATCAATTTTCTATTGGATATTTCTTTAATTTACAAATTTCAATAATGACAAATTTTCACAATTAATTCTTATTTACATAATTTATATGAATTACAAATACCGAGTTCTTTTTTCACTTAACAATTTGATAATCTTTATAATAGTCAATTAATTTTTTCTAATATCCTAAAAATAATAAGTTTTCCAAAATATCTTCACAATTTTATAACTTTTACTCTTACAAATACTTTATAGCATTCATAATTTGTTTTCTTTCAATTTACACTTAATAATTGCCACATTTCAATTCAAAATCTTTCTTTTAAATTTACAATTTTTAAAACAAACTAAATAATTTGTTTTTTAGGTCTCAAGGATGTTCCCAATCATTATTATTAACAATTTTTCACAATTAATTTTAATTTACAAAGTTGATATTAATCACAAATATGGTTTTTTTTTATATCTCTTGCAACTTTCATATTTATTTATTTTTTATTCACAAAATAGTTTTTTTTCATATTATCATAATAACAATTTTTTACAATTAATTTTTATATTACAATGTTATAATTTTGGCATTTATCCTTTTTTAATTTCCAAATATTATTTTCCTTTTTTTAAGATTTGAATAATAACAATCTTTCACAATGAATTTTTATTTACAAAGTTCATATTAGTCATTGATATGGTTTTTTTCATATTACAATTTTATAATTTCATAATTTTCATGAAAATCAATTAAAAATTTAATAATATTCTAAAAATAACAAATTTTACTAAACATATTTACAATGATAATTTTTAGTTTTAGAAAGTTAATATTATTCATAAAAAATATTTTTCTTTTTAATTTAAAAATTAAAAGTTTCAGAATTCAATATAAATTTTTTCTTACCTATCAATTTAATGTTTTTATTTTAAAATTAAAATTATTATAAAAATAACACATTTTTCTAGTATATATATATATAAAGTTAAAATTATCATAAAAAAAGCACATTTTTCACCCAAAAAAACATCTTTGCCATTTTATAATTTTGACATCTACTAAAACTTTATCATAAACTAATGAATTTTCATTTCACACAAAAAAAACCTTATATTATTTACCCTTGTAAAAAAATATTTTATTTTTAAAAATTAATAATACTATTCAAAATCTTTACACTTATCAATTTAAATTTTCATGATATCATAAAAATAACAAAGCAATGAAATTGGATGGTGATCACACATTAATTTTGGTAATATTTTGCATGAAATGTTGGTTTTCCCATAAACCAACATGCTATGGACAAGGAAACGATCAAGCTTAGCAGAAGTGTTCTCGGCCCCAACTTTGTGGTTTGACCATGTATAACGCCCAATCCTAGGTTTAAAATCCAACAAATCCTAGTCTTGTATCAATTCCTCCATCATGTTAGCCATAAAATCCTTTCCACGCAGTCCTCCTTTCTTTTCGGTCGGAGCTCGACAAATGTTTAGATCACCAACTAATATGGTATTTACAGGAGAGTTAGATTTTCTTGGTCGGAGCTCGACAAATGTTTAGATCACCAACTAATATGATATTTACAGGAGAGTTGGATACTAGAAAATCTGTCAACGAAGTCCAACACTTTCTATTTTCATTGTAATTATATGGGACATATAGGTTAAAGAGAGAAAGAGAGGTCTTTCTATTTTCATTGTAATTATATGGGACATATAGGTTAAAGAGAGAAAGAGAGGTCTTATTGGCAATATGGAAGAGCTCTAAAAAAATCCAATGCTACATGGTAAACCACTTTCTTAGCTGGAAGTTTTCTTTACACCATAGTGTTTCTATTACCCTACAGAATCCTTTAGCACTGACAGCTTTACCAATGACCAGTTTCCATTTAGTTTTTCTAAGAAGTTATTCCTCTTAAATCTTTGTCTCTTGAATCAGGATAATTTTAGAAGGTTCCATTCTCATGAGGTTTTTGACTGCTTCATATTTGATTGGGTTCCCTATTCCCTTGCAATTCCAAGAGACTATCTGCATTACTTTCTCAATAGAGAGGGAGTGATTACTCCCTTAGGAGGCCTGGTTCTCTTATTCTTGCCATTATACATTTCAATAGTGGATTGATTACCTTGTGTCTTTAAGCTCTCAACCTCTTCTTCCCAAACCTCCTTCTTAGAATTTTGGCCAGCCTTTATGGAGAGTTGCTCATTGGAATCTTCCTCAGAAGATCTAGAGCTATTAGTCGGCTTCTTACAAGAAATATCTGCATAAGACAGGGAAAACTAACACTAGTAGGAGTAAGAAAGGGGGTATCTTCAACCGAAAGAGGATCTGATTTAGATGGACCAGGTTGATACGAAGTTGTTATATTTACTTCAGAATTCCTCTCAAACCCATCTGCTTCCTACATTTCCCCTTCTTCGAGGGCTTTAGAAGAGATGAGGACAGCAAAATGATTGGAAGGAATTTTGGAACTATCTATCACCTAAGGAATAGAAGAATTCTTCCCCACAATAGTGTCACCTACCACTAAATTTCCTACTTTACCTTTCTTTCTAGATCCAAGATTGGAAGTTCCACCTTTCTGAACTTGGTTCCATTGGTATGCTTTCTCGATTTCAATTTCCTCTTCAGTTTTTTTCTTACAATCTCGGGAAAAATGGCCGTAACCATGGAAGAATATACATTTACAGGTAATTTGTTCAGAATCCAACTCCTGGATATGAGACCACTCTGCAACTGTTAAATCGATTTCCTCGGGTAGGCCTGTCTCCCAATTGACCTCAACACATACCCTTGTGCATGAAAATTGTTCTTTCCTCTCATCCCTGACAATATATTTTCTCAGCTTATTTCCAATGGTTTCAAGAGCTTCTGAGTTCCAATAGTGAAGAGGGAGGTGCGAGAGGCTTACCCAAACTAGGACAACAGATGGGACATCCCGAGTGGGATCAAAATCAGGGGTCCACTTATTGAAGTAGAGACCTTGAGGACCCATGAAGTATGGGATGTTGCGAAAGGTAAGATCCTGGTAATGTGCTCAATCAAAAACAAAAAAATATACCCCCCTCCAACAAAATTATTACGAATACCCTTGAAAACTAAGGGCCTCCAGTTCCTTTGCACCCAACCATTAATGGCCTTTGGAGATGGCCAAAGGCAAGTGAATTTCCCAATTATACCTCGTTCAGAAAGGTTTAAAGCAGACCAACAAATTCGATCAGCAGGGAATTCTACTAAAGGAATATCCACTTTTTTGACAAATTTCTGACCAGGCCCCCCTTTTCGCTTGCCACTGGAAGCAATCAATCTCTTGAAAGCTTCTAACTCAGGAGGAAGGGGTAGGAGAGGAACCCCACCGAAATCCATTACCACTGAAACTGGTTCTTTCGAAAACAGGGATTAAAATAGAGCTGCCCAAGAAAGGAAAATGAACCTTAGCAAGAAATCGACTTGTGTTAATAAAATGAAGCTCAGATCCCACACAAGAAATAAGGATACCTCCACGTTGGCATTCACCATAGAGCACAGCTTCACAAGACCTGTAGAACCACCAACAAAGGACTCTCATCACCCCAAATGAGTAGCAGTCCAAATGATCAAACAACGAGCTCACCAATGAAAGTTCATATTGTAATAAAATTAATAAATTTTTATTTAAAAAAAAAACAAAAAACTTTACAATTTTTACAATTGTAAAAAAAAGTATTTTTATTAAATATTATTTTTACAGATAATGTTTACTGTTTTTTACAAATGTTTTATTTTTTTCATTTCAGAAAAAAAATATTGATATTTTTCTAATGTTCAAAAACAAATTATTTTTTATCAAAAACATTATCATAAAAAGTACAAATTTTCACAAAAACATCTCTCCAATTTTATAATTTTCACTTTTTCTAAAGTTAATATTATCATAAAAATAATAAATTTTCATTTAAAAAAAAAAACTTTATATTTTTCATACTTATCAATAATATTCAAAATTTTCATACTTATTAATTTAAATTTTCATAATATCAAAAAATAACAATCTTCCACACTAATTCTTATTGTTTTTAAAATAATAATTTTAATCAATTCAAATATTTAAAAAATATA
>LPNX010406250.1:63189-129299 GCA_001517045.1 Pseudotsuga menziesii | reverse complement strand
GGGGGGGGGGGGGGGGGGGGGGGGGGGGGGGGGGATGATGAGTGAGGATTCGAAGGCACAAATTCTCAAGATTGAAGGTAGAAGGATCTTTTTATTACTGGAAAGGGAGGATACTTGGTGTTTGAAGAGTCACGCCATCTGGCTTGAATGTGGAGATGACAACATAATTTTTTTTCATGGTTATGACATGGGGAGGAAAGTTGCTAACACTATCTGGATTTTGAAAGATGAGCAAGGAACAACACATTTCTCTTTTGAAGACAAGGCTTGTATTGGTTTTGATCATTTCAAGAACCTCTTCAAGGATCCCCCTCAGGGATCTCTTGCTGAAGTCATTAGGGTTGCACAAAAATTCCCAAGGTTTGTGAAGGAGGATGACAATGCTGACTTGATGGAGGTTATTAGTGAGGAGGAGCTCAAGGTTGTTCTTTCTAGTTTTAAGAAGGATAAGATTCCAGGGCCAGATGGATGGACTATTGAATTTTTTTTGGGTTTATTTGATCTTATTGGGGGAGATATGCTGAAAGTTGTAGAGGATACATGTTTGTTTGGAAGGATTCCAGCCAGTTTTAAGACAACTTTCATTGCACTGATTCCAAAAGTTGATAACCCTCGTCCTTGAATGACTTTATACAATTTCCTCTATGCAACTATTTCTACAAGGTTGTCATGAAAATTATTGCTATAAGATTCATGAACATACTCTCCAATCATATCTCTGAAGAACAATTTGGGTTTCTGGAAGGAAGACAGATTCACGAGGCCGTTGGGGTGGCTCAGGAGGGTATGCATAGCATGAAGACTAAAAGAATAAAGGAGGCTATTTTGAAGATTGATCTATCCAAAGCATATGATAAGGTAAGTTGGTTATATATTAGTATGCATTTGGCTCATCTCGGTTTTTGTATTGGTTTTATCAAATGGGTCATGAGCTATATCACAACAGTATTTTTTTTTGTTCTGATCAATGGGGCGGCATCACCTTTCTTTCATGCTGAGAGGGGGTTACGCCAGGGATGTCCATTATCACCTCTACTCTTTTTACTGGTGTCCGAAGGTTTAAGTAGGGCCATTAAGGAAGCAACATTACAGAGCTCACTTGTGGGCATTCATATTTCCCATCTTTTGTCATTGACACATCTACTGTTCATAGATGAAATTATTATTTTATGTTCCAGATCGATAAGGGATATTCAGTCTCTAAAAAATATCCTGATGTTGTTTTTAGCGGCCACGGGGATGGAGATAAATGAGGGGAAGTCTTCGGTGACTGCACATATTTTGACAGTGGAGGAATCTAGTAAGCTAAGCAGAACTTTCCCCTTTTCACAGATGAATATTAATGCTGGTTTGAAATACTTAGGGTTATATTCACTTGTTGAGGATTATATGCACAAAGGTACTTAGAGAGGATGGGATAGGAGTATTCTGGTAGTTGCGATCTATCAGAAATGCCGAATTCATTTTCTATATGATCACATTGGTAATATTAGGGCTTAGGTCCACATCAGCTACACTACAGTGGTTCTAGGTAAATGTGAATCTAGATTACATTATTTGCTGAAAATGATTAAAAATTGCCCATAATTAATTAAAATGCTCAAAATATTTGATGGATGCATTCCTGCTTGAAGCTCCATTATAATGTTGTTATAAATTTAATTCAAACTTGCTTCATTGTTAGATACAATGCTACAGTTCTGTCATTATGAAATTAGGGCTTTTGTACACTACCAAGTTTTTTCCTGACTTTTGACTGTTTTTTTCAAGCTCCAACCATATAGAAAAATGCAAGGATGGATATCAGGTTTTTTAACATCCTCTCCTAAGTTGTGGTCCCTCCAAAACATGAATATAATGCTGAAACAGGGGCATCAACAGGTGCATTGGAGGCTGAGGCTCTTACATGAATAGGGTTGTTCTTTGTATCTACCTAATGTTGTGACTTCCTTCCAATTCTGAGACAAGACTTCTAGGGTTGACGTCTCTATTTCGTAGGTTGGATGAGATAAGGGTGAGGGATGTAGTATTCCCCTCAATGTTTATCCACAGTTATGGGTCTCAAAACATTAGCAAATGTGAAGTGTAGTCCCTAGAAAATTGTTTACTTGTTGTAACATATGATGGCTGCAAGCTTGTTACAAGCCCATAATTTATAGAGTAACTTCCTGCACGGTATTTAATGGTAGAAACTATGCCAAGTTATCTCATAACTATATTAAATAAGTAATTATTCCTATTATATCCATTGAATCACCTCCATAGCCTCATAATTGTTATAACTTTTAAAGAGTGTTGTATCCTATGTAGAGGACAAAGGTACGTAGAGGTACTGATTTATTTCCTAGAACTTGATATAAGGCTCCTCACTATCACTTTTATGCATAGAACTACCAAGGATTGTGCCTATGGTTACTATTTATAATGTGATGAAATCCTCCAAGGACTTTATGTGCCTTGAAATGAACAGAATCGACTCTAAATACTTGCATCATACACTTGATTGCATGAAATACTACCCTTGCTTTTCACCATTATGATAAAACTGGGAATTCTCTTTTTTATTGATGATTTGAAGGTATAAATGTACACAAGGAATTACTAATTTATAGTCCCCTCTCATGTCCTTAAAACGTGCCCATATTTCTCAGAATAGGGATACAATTTTACTACATTTTCTGACTATTGTCTACTACAGTACTACTGTTTATGACCTTGTTGATCTCTATACATTCTGTACTTTCTTAGCATCTCAACCCTTTTCAAGAGTTGTTCCCATACAAAATGGGTGATAACATAAGGATTGGTTCAACTTCCCATTTCATGGAAATGGAGAAAGTAGCAAATGGATTTGAAATTGATTTTGTTGATCATGGGATGAGAGAAAGAAAGAGATTGCAGAAGTCAAAGGCATAATACGGAGAAAATGATCCACAGTATAGATGGAGAAAATATCCAGCCAAAGCTTAACTATGGAGTAAATGATCCACAATCTAGATGGAGAAAATATCCTAGATCAATCATTAGAGGAAATTTCAACTCAAAATGGGCCTCCTAAGAAAAATAATAAAATAATAGTTAAAATAATAAAATAATATTTATTAATTTTGGAGGAAGAAAAGGAAAAACTACTTTTTTGTTTGTATTTTCGACGTATCTCCCTGTGATTTTACTCAAATTTCGATCGGGATAGCTCCCTGGATGCAAAATTAAATTTTGCATCCAACGAGTACCCACTCGGCATACTTTTGATTGACCACGCTGCCCCAAAAACAAGAAATACCTGGAAAAATGTGATGATGACATCATCATTCACATTTTTCCAGGTATTTCTTGTTTTTGGGGTAGCGCGGTCCATCAAAAGTATTATGAGTGGGTAGTCGTTGGATTTGGAATTTAATCTCACATCCAGGGAGCTCTCTCGATCAAAATTTGAGTAAAAACACAAGGAGATATATCGAAAATATGAACAAAAAAGTAGTTTTTTTTATGATACCTATCCCCAAAATTATATTAAAAATTGTTTAAGACCTATACGGTATTTCAATTTTAAACCAATTTCATTGGCTAACACATGATGACATAGAATTTGAATTAGTGTTAAAAGGCCCATTTTGAGTTGAAATTCCCTCTAATGAATCTTATTTTTTCTGATTTTACCTTTCCATTCAGTTGATTCTATGTTTCCTATATTTGGCCATATCCAATACATGTGGTAAAACCATGGAAGGTTTACTTGGACACGAGGAACAATATGCAAAAACATTTTCTTCATGGGTAACTTCTTGACAATGCATTTTCTTCTCTTTGATAGATTTATTGAAGCATGCCATCATTGCATTACTAAAATTGTTGTCTATTTTGTGGATGAATGTTCAGGGGATAAACTATTTGAAATATGATAACTGATTTAATGGTGGCATAAATCCTCTGGATATGTACAATCTATTTTTTCTTTTTATGATATTTGATCAATGGGCCTTTCATAGATGGGTTTAAACTTCTATAGCATTGCATTTTTATGGAAAGCATGCAGGTACCCAAAATGAGTGAAACTCTTAGAAAGGAAGGCCTCTAGATATTCTATTCAATGTGTGAATGGTAAGACTCATTTGTAAACAATAATCTATGCATTTAATAAAAGAAGCATGGTCACCCAAAACCTTGGTTTCTTGTATTTTGTTTCTGCAGGGGTGAGAAGAATCCTACAACTTGGGCATCCAAGATAGAAAATAGTTGGATAAATACAAGAGACATTAAAGAGAAATGGGAAAGGTTACAGATTGCATAGATTCATGGGCATGGTATCTTATAAATATTTGACATTGAGCAATATACACTATTGTGTATAATATATAATTTCTCCTTGCAATAATTTGAATTTAAATTGTTTCTCCTAGTATTATATATAGAGCTAACCAAGATGACCAGTGGGAAGCTTACGTAGGGCCTAATAGATGGATCGGTAAACTAAACTCCACTGATATCATGTAAATGGTCATAATGCTGATGCTAATATTTCTATGAGTGATTTTGATCTATAATTCCAACTTCCTCTATGCATTTTGTCATTTCTTGAACAAGATCCCGACAAGTTGGATTTATGGAAAATTTAGCACCGATGAATACCAGACACACTTCAACATATGGGCTTTAATGAAGGTTAGAAAATGGGTAGACTATAAGATGTCACAATCTCTATTAAAAAATGAATAAACAACTCATAAATTAACAATGCATTATTATACATCTTGTTAAGTCATGAACTTGTTTTCTTCAATTTTATATTTTGATTGTCATTTTTATTTTAAATTTTGCTTATTTGCTTAAATTTGCTCATTTGCTTACCTTAGAAAACTTTGGTTTTCACGGAATTTTTGAGTTTTTCTTTATGTTTTCTTTTAGGTTTGTTCCTCTTAGATCTTGAAAAGTTTTTATAGGACATTATATTGAATAATTGGTTCACAAATAGCATCATGATCAAAGTTTAGTAGTTAAAACCTCATTCAAAATGGAAAAAATGACTAAATAGCGCCAAAATTGATTTTAAATTATTCTTGTAGCGCAACTGCCAAAAGTTTACACAGTGGTGCTACAAGAATATCGTGCATGCCGAAATCGCGGGTTTTTGAGCAAATTTATCCCACGATCTTGGTTTTTGATGACTATTCACATGCTTGAAGGGTTTTGATACGTGTTTCTCCAGTAATGATCATGCAAATAGGTGCATTTTACAGCATGAAGGAGATCATGGTAAATCATTAGTTAGAGTTGGGCGAATTGTGACAAGTAGACAAGCAAGCCTATATTGAAGTGATAGGAGTTCTCCATACCTGCATTTCGAAACTAGAGACTAAGTGGAGCGAGGAAATTTTCCCAAAATCCGGAAGTTGCAGTTACAAAGGGGAGTTAGAGCTTTCACATTTACAGAGAATTTAGGGCTTTATCGTTTCACCAGGTGGAGGCAAATTGGACACCCGAAGACACTTGTATAGTTAAATTTGACAATTAGACATCTCAAGGAGTGATTTTAAACCTCTACAGCCAGACCGGAATAAGGTATTCCGCGTTAACCTGATAATACCAGCTAAATTGGGGGTTTCTTCTTTAAAGCTTATTATGATAAAATTGATTGAGGAAAGCAG
This sequence comes from Pseudotsuga menziesii, assembly GCA_001517045.1. Classification (NCBI taxonomy): domain Eukaryota; kingdom Viridiplantae; phylum Streptophyta; class Pinopsida; order Pinales; family Pinaceae; genus Pseudotsuga; species Pseudotsuga menziesii. Next base: position 123,654 of record LPNX010406250.1, on the reverse strand, counting down.
TAATTTTTGTTGTTAACAACTCCCTATGATCAGATATCAATCTAAAAGGGTTTTGGAATGCTTTGGCAAGTGATAAGTTAGAAAATAGCAGTTTCATTAAACAATTACCCTGTAAAGACCTGAAAATGTGGTAAGGTGAAGCTCTGTTCAGTTTGTGGCGACCAGGGTTTCATAGATTTAGTTTTTACCTGTAAACAATGCAATGAAGGAGCTGAGCATGTTAAGTGCATGAAGACCTAGTCTGATTAGGTGCTAGAAAGCTGACTGGTTTTGGTGCTAAATACAAATTGGAGTAGAAAATGAACAGACATAAGATTACTCTCATATCATTATAACACACATATGTCTTCATACATTCTAGAGATGGTCTAGCATCTAAATGAATAGGTTGGATGATAGTTAGTTTCAGCAGTAGTTTTATTGAAGAATTTTTGGCACTTTGTTGACCTAATTACCTTATATTAGTGAAAAAAATTTCCTTCATAAAAAAACGGAAGCTGATTGTTAAAAAATTAAGAAGAAATAGTCAAGGAGAATTAAACAAAGCTTACTGCTAAAACTTCAGAAGCTTGAGGAGAAAAAAGGAGTTGTTAGGTCATTCAGAGGGCTTTAAAATTACACAGGTTTCAGTCATTTAAAGCAGATGGGAAAAAGTGGCAAAACAAATAGGGCTGAGCCCACTGAACTAAACTGGATTGAACAATTTCCAGGGTGTGCAGAGCTTTTTCAGAATGCTGGTTGGTTGGATTTCTTCAAAAAGATCGATGGTTATAACCCTGAAGTCTCCTGCAAATTTGCACAATGCTATAACTAGGACATGGTAGTGTTTGATATTCTAAAGTTTAAGTTGACTATAGAGCTAGTTGCTAAATCCACAGGAGGATGAAGACATTTTCAGAAGGTTAGATATCCCATGGTTTCCCAGTGAGATGCAGGATACCACAACAGGGAAGGATTTTGATTCAGAAAGGGAGAACCTGCAAAGAACTATCAAACAATACAGGCATTAGATGGATTACATGCAGAAAACTAATGATGGTCTAATCCTAGCAAAAAGAAGACTTAGGGAGGATCTACAAGAAGTAAATGATCATTATCAAGAGCTTACTGCAGTGTCAAAGGAGGCCCTGAAGAGGAAGAGAAACACAGACTTACAATGTGCATATTTGAAGCTAACTGTTGAAAGCCTATACAAGCATAATGAAGAACTCACAAGAAGGTTAGCAGACATGGAAGCTGAGCAGAAGAGAGCCAGGAAAAGGTCTCAAGCTTTGGATGGGATAGCCTTACTAGCTGAAGCTACCAAAGACCTTTGAGTTTGGTAGTTATTCAGTTACTTTTTATGTCTTTTGAAAAATACTTTAGTTAGTCAGTTATTAGTTATGTTTTTGAAGAAATATTTTTTTTTTGTAAATATAATTTCACTTTATCCCATCGATGACTTGGATGAAGACAGTTAGGATTTCAACCCTAACTGATTTTTTTTTGAGAAATAGTACTTAGGTAGATGAGAAAGAGAGAAAAGGGTTCTACTTTTTGGTTGGCTTAAGGAGGTCCGTGACTTGTTTATGAGCTAAGTATCATAATTCTCATGTGTATTTGCTGAATAGAATTATGAAATATATGATCCTTTACACCCTTCAGTCTGTGCTTGGCTTCAGTTTTTAACTTGTTTAGTTACATGATTGATAAACTCATTGCTGGTTTATGGTTTTTTTGCTGGTAATGCTTGTTAATTGTTGAATGAACTTCAAAGTCATGTTTTGTTGGATATTGGTGATTATATTATGCATCTCTATTCCTCTTTGCTTATGATTCAGTTCTTATTTGGCTCATGAATGTATTCCCTTCAGTCACCAAACTTTACAACCAAGAAAACCTTTCAGAAACCCTAAAACCTAGTTTGCTTGTTTGAATATTTGAGATTGTGTTGGCTTGTTTCTTTGTAGCCTTGGAAACAATTTCTGGCACAAACATCTTTGGCGCTGTTGCCAGGGAACGAAGTTGAAAATAGATTTTTCCCTGGGATACTTATCATTTTACTGGTTTTAAGAGGTGAACTTAAACCAACATATATTTAAGGCTATTTTTCACCAAGATTGACAGAGTGGCTACTAAAGGAGTTGGAACCATAAACAAACCTACTTCACCATTGCAGCTGGGTGTTTCAGACCCAGAATAGATACTGAAAACAACTAGAAGAATTAGAAGGTTTCAGTCATCCCCAGCTTTATGCAGCCCTAATTAATTTGAACTACTGTCACCCCTTTCCCTTTCTGAGAAGAAGAAACAAAATCTCTCTTGAAAAATTGATTAGCGACTCCACTATTTCAAGATGTAGAGGCCGATGTCCATGGAAGCTATTCTGGCTCGAAGGTTTGCACCTTTCAATTTTTCTAATATTCCAGGTTTTCCAAATCCAGTACCTACTATGGATGTTTGGGGAGATTGTCTTCCACGATTTAGGGAAAGCAAAGAGGATAATCCTTCAGATCACCTCATCAGATTTCATCATTGTATGGTCCAGTTAAATATCCAGCATGAAGATGTGCTCATGAAGATGTTCATGTATTCACTTGAACAAGATGCACGAGATTGGTATTTTTCTCTTTCCGCTGCTAGCATATCCTCCCTAAAAGAATTCCACACATGTTTTCGGAAACATTGTAAGTATTTGTTCTCAGCTGAACTCTTTTTAAAATATTGTTGTGAGTAGGCTGATGTTTATAATACAATTTCTGATTTAAAAAATCATGATGATGAGTACAATCAAGGGTTCAAAACATGTCATGAAGAAGTTGAAGTTTCAAAATTTGTTGAAGATGAAAATGTAACATTTTCAGATACTGCTGTCAAGGAAGAATGCCATGATCATTATGATAATCAAGTTGTTGTTTTAGGTCAATTTGAGGATTATTCAAGTGATGAGATCCGTAGAGATAGTTTGGAACATTCTCATAATGATTTCAACAGCCTTAATAACCATTTGAATGCTAATCCTTTTGAAGATCAATCTCTAGTTCAACAAACTTTTGAAAATCATTGTTGTATTAAAGATCAGCTTTGTATTGAAGGAAAAGATGAACCTTTAGCATCATCATTCGAAATTTCTCAGAATGCTCCTTGTTATGATGAAGAGATTAGGGCTCCAAGACAAGAATTCTATGATGAATTAGATTCTATTCCTTTTGGTTTTGATACTAAAATCGATGAAGGCCAGGCTGTTCACATTTTTTCAGAAGTTACTTATATTCATGGTTATGATAAATCTGCTGTTCAAAATCATTATGAAGATGCTCTAATTTTTAATAAATATGATGGTGAAATTGAAAAGAAAGACCTAGAAATTTGCGAGGTGTGTGATATGTTACAATCTGATCAGCAGATTCAAGAATGCATTTAGTCTATTATACTTGAACAACAAAAGTTAATTCCTGATAGTCATTTATTTGAAGACTGTGTGGAAAAGGAGGTTCAAAGTGTTGGCATTATTGATGATACTATCCAAAAAATTATGGAGAAAATTCAGGCTGATTCTGATGTCTTTTTTCGCCAATGCCTGCTTGATATTCATGGAACAAAATATTCTTATGGACAACTTGTATTTTTCATAGAGCAGGAAGAGGTAACTTATGAAAATTTTTATGATACAGTAGCAGATTATTTAGAATCAATACCAGGTTATAAATCTGTTATTTCAGAAACACCATTTGATGAAAGTGAGTATAAGTTGTTAGATCATTACTCTTCATGTTTTCCAATATTTCTGATTATATATATATTTGGAGTTGGAAACAAGTTTTGGTGGGTTGATGAAATTTTTTCCTGGCTACATTGGAAATGGGATTACAATTTGATTCAGTAAAGAGAAGGTTCCTCAAAGAAAGAGATTTGATTTTCATTGTATATATCAGTGTGTGAAGGATTGAATAAGGAATCCATAGCCCAATGGAAATTTTGCAGACTAGTAGGTAGCAGAAGAGAAGGCATTGGTCTACAGGTTCTTGAAGCCTCACAGGGAGGACTTCATCCCACAACTGGAGCCAGATGTTAAGTCATGAACTTGTTTTCTTTAATTTTATATTTTGATTGTCATTTTTATTTTAAATTTTGCTTATTTGCTTAAATTTGCTCATTTGCTTACCTTAGAAAACTTTGGTTTTCACGGAATTTTTGAGTTTTTCTTTATGTTTTCTTTTAGGTTTGTTCCTCTTAGATCTTGAAGGGTTTTTATAGGACATTATATTGAATAATTGGTTCACAAATAGCATCATGATCAAAGTTTAGTATTTAAAACCTCATTCAAAATGGAAAAAATGACTAAATAGCACCAAAATTGATTTTAAATTATTCTTGTAGTGCAGCTGCCAAAAGTTTACATAGCGGCGCTACAAGAATATCGTGCATGCCGAAATTGCTGGTTTTTGAGCAAATTTCTCCCACGATCTTGGTTTTTGATGACTAATCACATGCTTGAAGCGTTTTGATACGTGTTTCTCCAGTAATGATCATGCAAACAGGTGCGTTTTATAGCATGAAGGAGATCGTGTCAAATCATTAGTTAGAGTTGGGTGAATTGTGACAGGTAGACAAGCGAGCCTAGATTGAAGTGATAGGAGTTCTCCATACCTGCATTTCGAAACTAGAGACTAAGTGGAGCGAGGAAATTTTCCAAAATCCGGAAGTTGCAGTTACAAAGGGGAGTTAGAGCTTTCACAGTTACAGAGAATTTAGGGCTTTATTGTTTCACCAGCTGGAGGCAAATTGGACACCCGAAGACACTTGTATAGTTAAATTTGACAATTAGACAGCTCAAGGAGTGATTTTAAACCTCTATAGCCAGACCAGAATAAGGTATTCCGTGTTAACATGATAATAGCAGCTAAATTGGGGGTTTCTTCTTTAAAGCTTATTATGATAAAATTGATTGAGGAAAGTAGTATTTTTTGCTATTAACAACTCCCTAAGATTAGATATCAATCTAAAAGGGTTTTGGAATGCTTTGGCAAGCGATAAGTTAGAAAATAGTAGTTTCATTAAATAATTACCCTGTAAAGACCTGAAAATGTGGTAAGGTGAAGCTCTGTTCAGTTTGTTGCGACCAGGGTTTCATAGATTTAGTTGTTACCTATAAACAATGTAATGAAGGAGCTGAGCATGTCAAGTGCATGAAGACCTAGTCTGATTAGGTGCTAGAAAACTGACTGGTTTTGGTGCTAAATACAAGTTGGAGTAGAAAACGAACAGACATAAGATTACTCTCACATCATTATAACACACAGATGTCTTCATACATTCTAGAGATGGTCTAGCATCTAAATGAATAGGTTGGATGATATTTAGTTTCAGCAGCAGTTTTATTGAAGAATTTTTGGCACTCTGTTGACCTAATTACCTTATATCAGTGAAAAACTTTTCCTTCATAAAAAAACAGAAGCTGATTGTTAAAAAATTAAGAAAAAACAGTCAAGGAGAATTAAACAAAGCTCACTGCTAAAACTTCAAAAGCTTGGGGAGAAAAAAAGAGCTGTTAGGTCATTCAGAGGGCTTTAAAATTACACAGGTTTCAGTCATTTAAAGCAGATGGGAAAAAGTGGAAAAACAAATAGGGCTGAGCCCACTGAACTAAACTGGATTGACCAATTTCCAGGGTGTGCAGAACTTTTTCAGAATGCTGGTTGGTTGGATTTCTTCAAGAAGATCGATGGTTATAACCCTGAAGTCTCCTGCAAATTTGCACAATACTATAACCAGGACATGGTAGTGTTTGATATTATAAGGTTTATGTTGAATGTAGAGCTAGTTGTTGAAGCTATAGGAGGATGAATACATTTTCAAAAGGTTAGATATCCCATGGTTGCCTAGTGAGACGCAAGATACCACAACAGGGAAGGCTTTTGATTCAGAAAGGGAGAACCTACAAGAACTATCAAACAATACAGGCATCAGATGGATTACATGCAGGAAACTAATGATGGTCTAATCCTAGCAAATAGAAGACTTAGGGAGGATCTACAAGAAGTAAATGATCATTATCAAGAGCTTACTGCAGTGTCAAAGGAGGCCTTGAAGAGGAAGAAAAACAGAGACTTACAATGTGCAGATTTGAAGCTGACTGTTGAAAGCTTACAGAAGGAGAATGAAGAACTCACAAGAAGGTTAGCAGACATGGAAGCTGAGCAGAAGAGATCCAGGAAGAAGGATCAAGCTTTGGACGAGATAGCCTTACTAGCTGAAGCTTCCAAAGACCTTTGAGTTTGGTAGTTAGTCAGTTACTTTTTATGTCTTTTAAAAAATACTTTAGTTAGTCAGTTATTAGTTATGTTTTTGAAGAAATATTTTATTTTTGTAAATATAATTTCACTTTATCCCATCGATGACTTGGCTGAAGACAGTTAGGGTTTCAACCCTAACTGATTTTTTTTTGAGAAATAGTATTTAGGTAGATGAGAAAGAGAGAAAAGGGTTCTACTTTTTGGCTGGCTTAAGGAGGTCTGTGACTTGTTTATGAGCTAAGTATCATAACTCTCATTTGTATTTGCTGAATAGAATTATGAAATATATGATCCTTTACACCCTTCAGTCTGTGTTTGGCTTCATTTTTTAACTTGTTTAGTTACATGATTGATAAATTCATTGCTGGTTTATGGTTTCTTTGCTGGTAATGCTTGTCAAATGTTGAATGAACTTCAAAGTCATGTTCTGTTGGATATTGGTAATTATATTATGCATCTTTGTTCCTCTTTGCTTATGATTCAGTTCTTATTTGGCTCATGAATGTATTCCCTTCAGTCACCAAACTTTACAACCAAGAAAACCTTTCAGAAACCCTAAAACCTAGTTTGCTTGTTTGAATATTTGAGATTGTGTTGGCTTGTTTCTTTGTAGCCTTGGAAACAATTTCTGGCACAAACACATCTCTATTATAACAACTGAATGGAAAAGAGGGATACAAGTAAACATACAGAATTGGAAAAAGAATAGAGTAGAATATATAAAAAGAAAGCATACATAGCAGAATTGATGGAAAGTAAATGTATTCATTTATTTTTCTTCATAAATGTGTTCTACTAATAATCTATTTCTAATATTATGCACTTTCATTGTCTCATGCTGGATGATAATTAAATTTGATATCATTCAGGTACCCCTGTTGATTGGATGTGTCATGTCATATAAGGTTTGCAACTCCACAAACTTTAGAGATTCTATTTGAGTTATTATGTCATCCAAGATAAGATTTATAAATTTGCAAGAATATTTTTTAAGTAAAAGTTTGAAGGTTTACTTTCTTAATTGACATCTACGAACTTTGTCGGATTTGTGCAGATTCAATAGGAATTCAAGAAAAGAAAGTCACCAAGCAGGGGGCATTAAGGTAAGAAATTTTTTGGGTTCAATATTTAGTTTTTATGAAAGTTACTTCAATATCTAATGTTGATGTATTTGTAACTATGGAATGTATTCACTTGTATATTTTATGTATTGTACCCCAATGTTTATTCTGGGAAGTATCTGTAATGTAAGTGAGTCATGTCATGCCCCGATGTTCCTATCGGGAGATTCAATAATGTAAACAATTGATATACAGTCATAAAGGGTAACCCTCGTTATTGATCTATGGTTAAAGTCCCCATAGTTGTGGGGCCCTAGGGTTATTAGACTCTCCTAGAGAAGTTGGCCCTAGTGAGTTATTGTCAAGTCGAGAATTAGTGTAAATAGAGAGTGATCCTCTTTATTTACCACACATTCATTCACACTCAGTTGTAGCGCATAACTGAGAGAGAAGATGACGCTGACACAAGAGAGAGAGATACTACTGCTATCAGGAGATCATCTTACTGTTTTTTGGTTTTACTTTTGGTGTTGATACTATCTCTAAGGAAGTTGCAGGGTTTTATCCTTTATGGTTTCCTCAAGGAAAATCTTTGTGTCGATTGTATACTGTGTTTGGTTGTTGTGATTATTATTCTCTTAGTTAAAGATCCTAAAATAATGCTAGCTTGAATGATAAAATTCTAACATGGTATCAGAGCTAACCTGAGAAGAAGACACTATGCAGTTGCAGAAACTAGGGATTTCTATTTTTTTGATCTCTCTCCATAGATTTTCAGCAAAAGAAGGTTGGGCTGACTCTCCTCTCTAGGGGCATATTTCTGTTGAAACAGAATCTGATTCTGAGCATTTTTCAGTTTTTTACCCGACACTACTGCTGAAAATTAGGGCTTTTCATAGAAGTTGAATTTTTTAATGAGCCCAGACTTGGATTGATCTCCTCCCCAAAATAAAAGTTTAGATATCAATATCAAAGCTTTTGGTTGGACATAACTCTGGGAAAGTCAAATCCTAATCTTCTCCTGAACCAACTCTATAGAGATTCAGCTCCAGATCCAATTTCGACATCTTAACGTGGTAAGATCTAAATCATTTATATTTCCATTTAAGGTAAGATGTCTCATCATACAAAGCTTGATGAAAAGCTTGTGGGAGATGATAGCTTCTGAGCTTGGAAGTATAGAATCTCCCTGGTCCTCGAATAAAATGAGTTGGACTCTTATATCAATGAAGATGTTCCAGTTCTATAGGGAGATGAGGCTAAGGCCTTACACAAAAATAAATTGGTCATGGATAAGAGGATTATTGCTAATTCAATTAAAGATTACCTCATACCACATGTGTCCTCCCTAAAGACACCTAAATCTATGTTCGATTCCATGACCAAACTATTTGAAGGAAATAACATAAATCGAAAGATGACTTTGAGAAACCAATTGAAGAATGTGAAGATCCAGAATGCGGAGACCATACATTCGTACTTTGCAAGGGTCTCTCAGTTCAAGGAACAACTGGAAGCGATAGATGAAGAAGTGGAGAATGCAGAAACTGTGATGACCACCTTGAATGGTCTACCTAGATCATGGGAATCATTCATTCAAGGGATTTGTGCAAGAAAGAAGCTAGTCAAGTTTAGTAGGCTGTGGGAAGAATGCTCACAAGAAGTAGCTCAAATAATAGTCTAATAAGAAAGGATGGGAAGTGAATATCAAGATCTCATAGTACACTCCAAGAAAACTAGAAGAGACTTTCATCACCCCAAAGGTAAGCACTTCCACCAGAAATATAACATTAGAATATCTAACAGAGATTTATCTAAAATCGGATGCTATACATGTGATGAAAGAGGACACTTTGCCAGAGATTGTCCTAGAAACAAAAATATCTCTCACAAGAAGAAGGGAAACAAGAGAAGACATCATGCTCATGTTGCAGAGGATGATGAACCTTCCACAAAGAGAATCCGACAATAAAGTGATGATTCTTCAATTGATGAAGAATATGTTTTGATTTCCACTCTCACGGGAACTATCACACATGGAAGCAATGATTTTCTTATAGACAGTAGGGATTCCAAACGTATAATGGGATTCAAAGAATCCTTTATGAAACTATCTAAACATGAATCACCTCATAAGGTGAAACTTGGGGATGACTACCAGTATCCAAGAAAAGGTAGTGATGAATCCTCCTATAATCTAGAATCTGGAAAGTCTATGAATATGAAGGACGTATTGTTTGTACGATGACTAAACAAGAACCTCCTCTCCATATCTGCATTGGAAGAAAAAGGCATGAGGGTTGCATTTGTAGATGGCCAAGTTCTTATGTGGCCAAAGGGAAAGATTATTGATGATGCAATAGTGATTGGGGAACAAGAAGGAGGTCTATACAAATCGAAGGGCCAACCAAAAATATGTTTGGTTCATAACTCAGTAGAACCAAATGAACTTTGGCATAGAAGGCTTGCACATGTGCACTACAGAGCATTACCACTTGCAAGCAAAGCTGTTGAAGGTCTTCAAAAAATACAGAAAAAACATGACCATGTTTGCAAAGGATGTACGAATGGAAAGAACACAAAGAAGACATTTCCAAGTAGCGAGAGCAAGGAAAAATGAATCTTGGAAATCATTAACTTCGATGAATGTGGTCGGATGTCATCTATTTCATTAAGCAGATATGTATAATATGTTTATTTTATTGATGATTTTTATAGGAAGACGTGGATATACTTCATGAAGAACAAAGATGAAGTATTCAGCAAGTTCAAGGAATTCGAAGCATTGATCGAGAACCACACAGAAAAGAATATCAAGACCTTTCAATCAGATAATGGCAGAGAATTCACATCAAATGAATTCAAAGAATTATACAAATATTCAAGGATTAAGAGGGATTTAACCACTCCATATAATCCACAATAGAATGGGGTTGCAGAAAGGAAGAGTAGAATAATCATGGAAGTTGCAAGGCCCATGCTTCATGATCAAGATCTTCCCATGCATCTATGGGTAGAAGCTTTCAGAACAGTGGTGTATGTACAGAACCATAGTCCACATAGAGTACTCAAGAACAAGACACATGAAGAAGTTTTTTCTGACAATAAACCAAAAGTCATCCATATGAAAATATTCGGTTGTCCTGTATACATACACATTCCAAACGAAAAGAGGACAAAGTTTGATCCTTCTCGAAAGAAGGGTATATTTTTGGGATACAGTGAAAGCTTGAAAGCTTATAGAATATACTTCCCAGGATTCAAGAGGATCAACATAAGCAGAGATGTAACATTCGACGAAGATTCAACTTACAACAAATCCAAAAAGAGACCAATTGAAGACTCCGAAGAAACAGAAGTAACTAGAATTCAAGATACAACTATGAATGATACAAATCAAGATGAAGATCGATAAATAGAAGAACCCCAAGAACCTTTAGATCCACCCCAAGAGAAGTGTTATAGCTGATTTTACCACACCAGGTGAATCACACTTGCATGGCTTTCCTGTATTCCTCTGCAGACTCCTTAGACCCCTTGGACCATTTTTTGTCCTTTGATGTTTCCTATACCATCCCTATAAACATGTGAAAATTGATATACACGACATTTAAACCCATTATCATGTATATACGTGGGTTTGACCCCTAAAACTGTGTACATCAAGATGTGTACTAAATCCAAATCCTTTTGGAGTTTTCCTTGACATGGATCCAACTCACTTGTCTACTAGCCTTCCATAGGGCCTTGAGATAGCTCGAATTTGACCTTTCATTACCCCATTGAAAATTTATATAAGGAATGCTTTGGATACATTGAAGGCATAAAAGAATTGAGAGCGAAGAAACTATAGTCCATTGTTGCCAGGACTTGTGCTTCAGTCTGCATCCCTTTGTACCTTGGAGCACTTTGGTTTTCTTCCCAAGATTTCTTTTTTCTTGTGAGCTTGCTATCGAGAGATGGATGATTGAGGTGGTGGAGGCCCAAGTGGGGGATTCAGTTTCTCTGATTCACAGACGTGCCGACAGAGGTTGTATTCATTGTAATCTCTGATTTTATATTAATAGAAATATCTTTTCCTGTCCAATAATGTATGTTTGAATGAATATTTTATCCATGGATGATTTCAAATACTTATACATTGTTGATTATATATGCTAGAGTATATCTAACACCAATATATATAGTATGCTTGTCGTGTTTACTTGTTGTTGAGGAAGTGATTCATCAATTCAAGCTGAAGTTGGAAAGTTCAACGGGGATCTACTTCAACCGTCTGGAATAAGGTACAAGGTCTGATCCTTTAGTGTTAGATATTTGATTTCTCTTGCATATTGGAAATGATTGATTTCTGGAGTTAAGTTGTTTGTTGTGGTACCGCAAGCCATAGGAATTTGTCTTTGTAACAAAATTGGGGACTCCGCTGGGGAGTTCATAGCTGTTGTCCTTTGGCGGTTTTCTATCGTCATTCAATGACTTTGAATTTCTCTTTTTTCTCTGTTTCTGTGTTGGATCTGGGGGCAAGTTTGCCTGGTAGTGTCTGATTGGTGTGACATTTGTCTCATCTTGTTTGTTTTCCTTTATTTTTATGCACCTTTCTTCCTGTACACGAGTTTTTAACTCACAGTAGCGTATACACGTAGGTTTCACTGCTATTTCCGTGTACACACGTGGGTTTACTGGAAACAGTCGCATATGCCCTTAGTTTTGCCTTCTAGAGGAAGATTAATTATTGCTAGGTGAATTTGGATGATTGCTAAGTCTCCTTTGATACTGCTAGAGTCTGTATACATCTCTGTTTCTGACCAGAGACGTTTTTTTTAGGGTAAAATTTATTTTTTGAAGAATGTTCTTGTCATTGCATTTTTGAATTTTTGTTTTGGGATTAGTGCATTAGATTTATTTTACCTTAGTACTTTTCTTGAGTGCTGCTTGATTGTGCTTGGAGAGTCTCGGGGTTGTCAAATCATTCTTTTGCTTTAGTATCTCATTTTTATTTCAAAAAATCCAAAAATATTTGATTATCATTATGCATTGCATCTTTCATTTTGCATAGTACTTGCACTAGATTTATTGTGCATTTGGATTGATTGTTAGGTGTGCATTTTGCTTCATGTTGTATCATAATTCCATTAGTTCACCAACAAGATTAGGTTTTAGGGTCTTGGAATAGTTCATTATGAGTAAATTCTCCAAGACCACTAAACAACAACATGTATGTGTCTGTCCAGGTGAGTGTGTGAAATTCCTTGGTATAACCAGTGTTTCTTAGGATCCTCCTCTCAAAAGGGAGTTAATCATGAGGCAGTGTCAGCGGTTATTGATTGGGATGACCCCTAGTCATAACTGAGTAGCACCAGAGATATTTATAGGATTGTATTCATATCTGGGGGATCTTTCAAGAGCTTCGGGCTTTGCTACCCTGCCCATATGGTCAATCCCTCTTACGACTGTCCACCTGAGCATTTATTATATTCAGGTGACCTTAGTTTCCTTACCTAGGATATCGAGGGGGTACTCTGCAGGGGTTATTCTGTGGGTGTCCCGGCCAGGTTGGGGTCGGACAGCACAGTCGCTTTATGTGTTGAAGCTGAGGGCCAAAATAATTGGTTATGTACCTCCACTTGTTATGTATGGGATTTTCAAGGCTCTCCTAGGTGAGAAATACCTGCTTCATTCAGGAGCTCACTTATCCTACCCTTGATTGCTTTTGTTTGGATTTAGATTTTATTGGTGTATGCTCTGTGCATGTTGGCTTGCCTAGGGTTTGTGTAATTACAGAGTCTTTTATATTTTTTGAATCATTCATTAGAGGAATTTTGGGGTCTAAAATGGGCCTCCTAAGGAAAATAATAAAATAATATTGATTAATTTTGGAGGAAGAAAGAAAAAAACTACTTTTTGTGTTCGTATTTTCGACATATCTCCCTGTGTTTTTACTCAAATTTCGATCGGGAGAGCTCGTTGGATGTGGAATTTGATTCCGCATCCAACGATTACCCACACTGCATACTTTTGATGGACCCCGCTACCCCAAAAACAAGAAATACCTGAAAAAACGTGGATTTGGGTGCGGCTCCTCGTTGTTCTCGTCGTTTAGCAGGACTTTCGCCTTCTACATCTCCTCCTCCTTTAGGAGAGAGAGATAGACAGTCCAGGAAGACTACTTCGCACATTGATTCACACACGATGGGAGACCATGTTGAAGGTATTCCTGAACCACCCTTTCCCATTCAAGTGGAAGATGGGGAGTTTACTCCTACTTATGATCCTTAACCTGATTTGACTGAGTTAGGTCCTGTAATTTCTGAGATAGATACTTTTCATGATAGACCTACTTACTCTAGTGTTGATCTCCCATTGACGCATCACCGGTATGGAATGATGGAAGATGATGAGACTCATTTTGAACCGACGAGCACTAGTTATGGTAGTTATGGTATGCCTGGTTTTCCCACACATGATTTGGTATTTCATGTCGAGTCTGAGTTTGAGCCTAGCACTACGCCTAGGGGAACTATCATTCCTTACCATGTGGATAGGTTTGGGAGCACAAGTCACATTGCACCTTCCATACTGGTTGTGGAAGCTACATCACATATTCCTGCTAGGCGTAGGGTTAGTGATCCTATTAGGATACCAGATCCAAGACAAGTGACTATAGGAAACAACACATACATAATTTCATAGGTCCCTTCATCCTCTATCCCTAGTTCTTTGAATGTTCACCCTCCACCTCATTCATGTGGTCCTTCGGGCCGCAATGTTGCTACGAGTCATGTCTGTAATGTTGTTACTCGACCAATTGTGTCTCAAGTTCAGGTACCGCCCGTTGTTTCGGGAGGTCGTTTTCATACTTCTAGAGGTCATGTTACTACTTTCGGAACTTATATTCCTACTGCCAGAATGTATATTCCTACTTCCGGAGCTTATATTCCTACTTCCGGAATTTATATTCCTAATTTCGGAGCATATATTCCTACTTACGGAGTATCTCATGAGACATCTCATGCGATGACTTACGGATCTTATTATGGGACACAGTATGGACAGGGTTCTTCACCTTATGTGTACGGGTATCAACAATCTGCTTACTCTTCAAATTACGGCTTTGTAGCCCCGAATAGTCAAGGTACATCACACTATGGTGCTTCCATGCCACCCTACATGGGTCAAACAGGAGGAGGGAACTATGGCCAAGGCCATGGTGGGTATGGTAATCAGACCTATGTGAATCAGAACTATCAGGGAGCGGTCCATCGACCTACTCATCCTAGGATCCCTTTCCTCACAATGCTAAATCTTTCTAACTTTTCAAGATTGACAAATGATCTTGTATCTCATGACCCGGCTTGGCTGGCTATCCCTACTAAGCTTTCCTCAGACATACCCAAATTTCAGGGCAAACCGAGAGAGGATATGAGGGAACATGTTACTACCTTTCACCTATGGTGCTCTTCAAATTCCTTACACCAAGACTTGATCCCTTTAAGACTGTTTCAATGCACACTTACAGGGTCTGCCGTGAAATGGTATATAGAGTTACCTAGGGAGGCATTTGCTTTGTTTGATGACCTAGTGATGACTTTTATTAACCACTTCTAGCTACCAGTGTGTTATGACATTGGTACAAAACTCTTGTCAACATTTCGGCAAGATAAAGCCACGCATATCTCAGACCATATCCAAGAGTGGCGTAGACGCAAGAGGTTGATTAAAGCCTTTATACCGGCGGAATTTCTCCTTGAATGGTTCCTTAAGTCGTTATTTCCTTATGTAGCGAAGGATGTTTCTACATATGGAGTGCAAAATGAGGAACAAGCCATTTTTAGGGCACAGGAACTGGATTTGGTTTATGCTCAATCCAGTTTCCTATATGAGATCATTCTCAATACTCCGTGTTCTAGTTTCAACCCCAAAGTTAAACCTGGACCACAAGCTGATGGCATTATTGGTTGTGCGAGTGCTAAACCTGTGGATTTGGTTGTGAAACAGGTCAGTCAATTGTCAATCAACCAATATGCTTTTGGACAAGCCACGGCTTCGTCTCAACCCACCCAAATGGCAAGTGTGCTTTCGATGCAATCGTCAGACTAGAAGGGTAACCAACAACCTGGAAGGAATAAAAAGAAGGGTAAGAACAATCGTAAGGGTGGGAATAGGAATAAAAATGCTAATACTAATGACAAGAATGCCCGTAATGCTCGGGGGGACAAGCAATATAAACATAAGGTTAAATTTCCTTGCAATTTGTGTAAGGAGGATCACCTCACTTACTTGTTCCCTCGTATCAATGAAGCCTCGAGATTTTTAGCACAAGGCCTAGTTGTGCTAACTAACCCTTTGCCTTACAATCAAAACATGAACTCGAGGACCCATGATTAGTGTGGTGGTGATCAAGATTTGCCGGAGGGTAGTGGTCATGGTTGCATTAATATGGTGCGTGCTATGAAGTTTGTGACCCGTGCGAAGGACTATGGTTCATCACAACCCAACCCATGAAAGGAACCTGATCCACTAGGGACTCCTTTGCGTATTGAAAAACCTATGGATAAACCTGAAGTTGCACCTCGCATTCCTATGGGAGTCTTTAAGCGTTCAAGGCACAATCCTAATGCCCAAGCTTCCCAGAACTATTATGTTGTCGAGGATTTGGGCCATAGTCCTTGTGCGATGTCTGCACTGGAAGTACTTTAGAGTTGTCCTTCGCAAAGGAAGCCTTTGCTTTCTGCCCTTGGTGTGAATGATGATAATTATTCTTCCATGATTAAATTTGAAATCGCAGGACTTCGACCTCGATTTCCTTACTATGTGTCTCTTTTGATTCATGTAGAATGTCTTAACATGACCGTCAAGTGCACTATGATTGACAAAGGTGCTGCTGCTTCTGTGATGTCTTTATTGTGTTGGAAGGGTTTAGGTTCCCCAGAGTTGTCTAAATCTGCTGCCATGTTAACTGTGTTTGATGGAAGATCGTTTAGGCCGCACGAGATCCTTCCTTTCCTTCAAGTCCGTCTGGGAGGGAAGACCATTGCGATAGAGGTCAAGGTGGTTAATGCTCCCCCTGACTATAATATATTACTGGGTAGGAATTGGGTGTACAGTATGCAAGCCGTAGCTTCTTTACTATTTCGCGTTGTATGCTTTCCATTTAATGGGAATATAGTTATGATTGATCAAACGTCATTCAAGAATCCGTCAGTTACCATATCTTTGGTAGCTTCGATCTCGATTGTAGAGCACTCTCAGCTGGCAATTGGGAGTGTGGTTGTGGGCATGTATCCATACCTCATGGGAAGCTTTAGTTGTCCTGCACCTGTCCTTATGATAGGGTCTAGTTTCGGTGAGGCTTCGACATCTATGGGATCAATGTCTTTTCGCACATGTCATATGGAATATCCTTGGATTCTTCCTACACCAAATACTTTGAGTGAGCCCATCGTAAAGGACGTGCCATTTCCTACAACTATGGTAGCTCATTAAGCTAATATTGGGTGTGTTGTAGAGCCTATTCCTTCCTCTTCACAGACGGAGGAGGAGGACCCATATGTGCTACCTGCATGGGTAGTTCAGTCTTCTCATGCGCATGACTTCCTTGATAGTGTTTTTCCTTCAAATGAAATGATTATTGAGGCCATGTCAGGGGTTGAGTCACCTTCGGAAGAGTTGTATCATAGATCTTATTTTCTTCCCAATCTTGACTGCTTGGAGTGTGAGGACTTTAGGGAGGTTCTTAGTGAGAGAATTGGTAGTCCCATGGTTCCATTAAGCTCTTCTGGTCCGATGTTTGATGGGAACATGGAAAATATATCTCCAACGATTCCTATCAATATCTCTCGCGATCTTGGTAGGATAGATAATGTCTATATGGGGAAGAATGTTCCCATGATGAGATTTAAGAATACACCAAGCTGTTTAAAGAATTTCCTGATATCTTTGCTTGGTCTTACGATGAAATGCCAGGTATCGAACCTCGCATTGTTGAATACAAGATTAAGACTTATCCCAATGCTAAGCCTGTTCGACAATGCTTGCATGTAGTGAATCCTAGGAAAGCACCCGCGATTAAGGTAGATATAGAAAAACTGTTAAAAGCCGATTTTATCTATCCCGTTCCCTTGACAGAGTAAGTTTCAAATCCCGTTCCAGTTGATAAAAAGTAGGGAGTGATCCACATATGTACTGATTTTCATGATTTGAATCGTGCCTGTCCTAAGGACAATTTCCTCACACCATTTATAGATCATATTTTGGATGAGTGTGTAGGTAGCGAGGTTTTTTTCTTTATGGACAGCTTTTTCGGATACAATCAAATACAAATTAATCCTGAGGACCAACATAAGACTGCATTTATTTTTCCTTGGGGAACCTTTGCATATTGAAAAATGCCTTTTGGCCTTAAGAGCGTCGGAGCTACTTTTCAGTGGGCTATGACCTTGATCTTCCATGATTTCAAATCGATTATCAAAGTATTTTTGGATGACCTTGCTGCTCATTTTCGTATGACAATGCATCATTCCTATCATTTGAGATTAGTATTCGAAAGGTGTCACCATTATTTGGTCAGGTTAAATCCTCACAAGTGCATATTTTGTGTGAAGTCTGGTTGCTTATTAGGATTCATTGTTTCCAAGAAGGGTATAAGAGTCGACCCTTTAAAGGTTGAGGTAATACTTCAGTTGTCTCCCCCAAAAAACATTCGACATCTTCAATGTTTTTAAGCCATGAAAAACTTCTTACGGAGATTCGTTGTCAATTTTGCCAATTTGACTAGAGGCTTTATGCGTCTTTTGAAAAAGGACACCACCTTTTGTTGGGATGAACGAGCCTAGGATTCCTTTGATGTGCTCAAGCAAGCCCCAACATCAGCCCCGGTGATTAGTCCCCCAGACTATAGCCATGATTTTCTACTTTATGTGGCTGTGTCCATGGAGACGATTGGTATGGTTCTGGTTCAAGATGATGAGGAGCTCCAGGAGCATGTCATATACTATCTAAGCCAGAATCTTATTGATGCAAAGATCTGTTATTTCCATGTTGAGAAGCTTGCCTTAGCTACCGTACATGCAGTTCAACGGTTGAGACATTATATTCTCCTTCGCCAAACCTTGGTTGTAGCCCATGTCAATCCATTTCAATTCGTCCTCACTTGAAGGATGATTGAGGAAATATATAATAAATTGATTGTCATCTTGCAAGAATTCAATCTTGAGTTTGTTTTGGCAAAATCGAAGAAATCGTTAATTTTTGCAAAGCTTATATCGGATTTCCCAAGCGAAGCCAAGGAGTTGGTTTGTGAAGATACGTTTATCGATGAGCACATCTTCTTAATATAAACTTTAGACCCATGGTATGGGGCTATTATTATATATTTACAAACATTGAAGGTCCCTACTCACCTCTCATGGGATGAATGATGACAATTACATCACATATCCAAGAAATACCTCATAGTGGATAACACTTTGTACCACCGTAGGGTAGATTCCATTTTACGTCATTGTTTAACTCACGAGGAGGTTGATCTTGTGTTTAATGATTGCCATGGAGGGGCGTGTGGTGGTCATTTATCTGGGCTTTCTACAGCCCAAAAAATCTTAAGAGTGGACTATTTATGGCCATCGATCTTTAAGGATTGTGTAGATGCGGTTAAGAGGGGACATCCTTACCAGGTGTTTGCACGCAATATGCGCTCGAAACCTACCTCATTACATCCCATCATCACCGCTGGTCTCTTCGCTAAGTTGGGGCTTGATTTTATGGATTGCAACCTAGCTTTAACTAGGGGGCATCATCATATCATAGTGGTTGTTGACTACTTCATGAAATGGGTTGAGGCTATGCCTACAGTTAAATCTGACGGTGAGACAACTGCGCACTTTGTAGTCAACTAGATTATTACTTGGTTTAGTATTTCGAAAGAGCTTGTCACTGACCATGGCTCGCACTTTCAGAATCATATGATGGAAGAGTTGGCAGCAAAGTTAGGGTATAAACAAGAGCATTCCTCCTCTTACTACCCTCAAGCGAATGGACAGGTAGAAGTAGTGAACAAATCATTCAAATCCATTCTCCAACAAACCATCGCACAAAGCAAGAATAATTGGCACATTATGTTATATCCTGTTTTGTGGGCTTATAGAACCGCTATTAAGACTGCCACGGGTTTTTCTCCATATCAACTTGTACATGGAGCAGAGTCAGTATTTTCGGTTGAGTGCGAGATTCCTTCTTTGAAGCTAGCCATATAACTCTTACCAGACACTTCGCCATTGGAGGAGCGTTTGGTCCACCTTGAGCAACTTGATGAGCAGCATTGAGATGCCTTGGTGGTTCTAGAAGTGAATAAGTGTCGCGCTAAGGTTCAGTACTATAATTCTATCTGTCTAAGGAGGTTTAGTGAGGGAGACTTGGTCCTTTTGTGGGATCAATTGAAAGAACCCTTGGGGGAAGGAAAATTTAACCCCATGTAGAGTGGTCCTTATGTCATCAAACGTATGTTAGAGAAGGGCGCTTATGAGTTGGTGGATTATGAGGGAATGGCCTTGGCGGAGCCTAGAAATGGGCTCTATCTTAAAATGTACTATGCATGATTTTTAGCCAAGGTTACTTATTGTATATTATTGTACAGTTTCGCATAGGTAGGTCTTTTTCTTATGGTGATTGGGTTTGTGATCAGTTTCTGTTTCTTTTGGCAGATGTCAATGGAATCTTCCACATTCATAGGATTCGCGGATGGTGTGAGACGTCACACTCAACACTCTGCCTCTACTGCTTGGGTGATTTATACTCCTATGGGTCAGGTATTGTCTTCAGGAGGTGTATGTTTATGGCCATCTTCAAACAATGTTGTTGAGTATAGTGTCATTATTGAACTTCTACGAGATGCCATTTCACATGGTGTTCTCTCTCTTGAGGTACGACTTGATTCGGAGTTAGTAGTGTCACAACTTAATGGTTTGTACCATGTTAGAGATCCGACATTATTAAGAAGATTCTTACGTGTGAGATTATTAGAACGAAAATTTGACAATATAACATACATACATGTTCCAAGAATTAATAATCAAGTTGCTGACTCATATGCTAACTACGTGTTAGATTGGCATTTGTTTCATACACAATAAGCTCATCACAAACATAAATTTTTACACATGTAAATAAATAAATCGATCATCATAAAAGTTTTTATAAACATCCAAAATGTGGTAATACATAGTGTCATAATACAAAAATGGGGCTTTCGAGCCACTAAAATATAAATACACGGTAGTACAAAATGTATCACTCCCAGGTATTTAAGCCTGTGGAGGAGGATGGTGGTTGTGATCATGGAATGTCACTACAGCTCTAGCTAGCTATCGAAATAGTTGTACCCATGCTCGTGGTACACCCATCACCTGGCACTACATGGCCTTAGGATAGTCCTCGACTTGCGCCATGGGTACTCTATGTGTCAGTCTCACGAAGTTGGTATGAATGCTTTGGAGCATCCGCTCCGCATCCACACCTGTAATATCGCCCCCTCTTCCCCTCCGTCTATGACGAGGGAAGCCTTCAGGCCACCGCGGTCCCACATCTGTACGCATATGGTAGATGTCACTATGTATTGTCACCCAAAAACATGTCTTTTGATTCCACATAATCAGAAAACTCAAAAAAATTAATAACTCAAAAATTTTAAAAAGAGGGTCGAGATTCATTATCAATGTCACTGTATGCCAATCCTGGTGGTAGCGGCATGTTCGGGTCTCCCCAGAAATCTATCCCCACATAGGGGTAGTCATCGATGGCAACTATCTGTCATCCCCACCATGGAAAGAAATCAGCTAGATAGGGGTTGGACACCCTACCTCCACCCAGTCTGCGCATCGCCTCCGCCCAATGTGGTTGGGCCGGATCTCGAACTCCGTGTAGAGGAACGTCAAATCTAGGGCTCAATACCAGAACACGCTCAAAGAAAAACGTCCTCAGTATGCTGATGAAACCAAGGTTTCAAACTCTGCTCATCTTGCACTCATTGAGCTAGTGTTTCATGTTGCTCGGTAGTGCAGTGCTCCAATCGTACACCGTGGGTCTCATGCAATCCATTGCATAGAACATCAGAGGCCGTGAGGCCTGGTGGAGTGAAGCTAAGCCTGCTATCCTACTCAGTGTCAATAGGATGGCCTTTAGGCCCAGCACCTGTATGGAGTTAGTTGGGATCTAACTCTCCACCTTCTCCATGTCCGGATAGCAGTACACCGCAATGTACTCATCTATATTCAGGCCACCTCTGGGCCCGAGAGAGCATAGGTTCACCACTTCCCCCCGCCAGGAAATTCCAGTAATAAAGTATATGTCCTCCACTTCTATGGTGAGGGACATCCTGTCTATTTGGAATGACTCTGAGTCTGGATCCCAGTAGTCCACTAAGATCTGCAATAGTCTTGGTTTGTCTCTTAAGCCACCAAGACACCAAAATTTGTAAATCCCACATGCATGTAACGCTTGTTGAGCCATTAGATCTGCCCTTACTGCCTCTTCTACATCACCATGTTCACGTTCTCTCCATTCTAGGACCATCCTGCACATAAAATTTGAGTTTGATCCATTATAACACTTAAAAATCATTGCGCAAGGTCGCATACGTGATTGTTTGCTAAACATCAGCGTATGTACGCGACTTTGAGGGCGTTTTCCATGTATGTCCAGCCCTATATGCGGAAAAACCCTCGATTTCTGCATGGGCCATGGCACGCATCTTAGACTGGCCTAGAATCCTAAATACAACATGGAATTTGACAAAATTTGCATCAAAATGAAAGATTAGAGCATGGGTAAGTACCTAGAAAAAACGGTAGTGGATTCCGCCGGTTGGATCTCTTGGAATTCGCTATTGAAGTTCTGAGCTCAAATGGGTAAAAATTTCAAATGATTTATAATGTTTTGAATTTTTTACTATTTATAGAAATTTTTTAAATTTTTGAAAAATTTTACCCCCTTTTCTTATAATTTGGACCGTTTCTAATCTTTTTGGACCGTTTTTGGACTAATCTATGATGTAGGAGACATTTTTGAGCACCATTTCAGCTGTTGGATTGACCCGTTCATGCCGATTTCAGGTATCATGTCTAAACTGGCATATAGTTTAGGTTTCATGACCATTTTCATTTCGCATGACCTTATGACCGTTTCCTTATAGCCTTAGGTACGAACCCACTCTATTATGTCACGGAAGCTTCTTGCTGTTTTAGAAGTGGCATGATATGAGTGGTAGAGCTTGACCTTACATGGGTACCCTAGTTAGTGCCTTATTTTCATTTGGTGCCCATGCCGACATTTTGTCCCTTAGGGTGTGGGAGTCCGTTGTATAGTATTGCCATGACATTTCACAAGAGCCTCATACTCCTCTTGATCTTTTGCTGGCCTATTTCCCTCAGTACTCCCTTATGTCAAGTTGTAATTGCATTATCATGAGCATTGCCTGCCTTATTGAGCCTTACATCGGCTTCCCTGACATTGAGTTTCATCCATATAGCCTAAGCTTGTCTCATGTCTAGCTATGCAGAGCCATTTTATATATCCTTTGTGGCTTGATCCCCTATTTTTACCAGGAGGGGACTTTCCCTCGAGTGTCGCTATTCTACACATGCATCCTTGCATTGAGCATAAGTATGTTCCACTGCTTGGAACTAGTTTGTTTTCCCATAGGACACTTGTCTCCTCCTAGTCTATAACTATAAAGCAGTTTTATTCCTTTTCAAGATTTTTAAATATTTGAAAAAGTTCAAAAAAATTAAAAAAACCAAAAAGCCGGACAAGGAAAGATGTTATCTTTGGGCATCTGTCGAGTCGTGTCGCCTTCGAACAGAGCATTGTATATCACATCCGTTGGTTGGGTTTATAGTTTGACTTTAGGAGCTGTACTTGTTTTATCTGATTTTATCTCCACCGAATGGTTAAGCTTCCAGTCCCCATGGAGCCTTTGTCGATGCCTCCTATGTCACAGAGATGTCCCAATTTTGTATATCGAGTTTATGTTGCCTTTATTCAGTCACCATTCACCATTATGCTGTTGTTCGAAGGAAGTTGAAACCTGAGTTGGCCATTCCTCATTTATTTTGACTTTGCATGTTGGCCATTCCCAGTATAGTTATTGGTTTATGCACCTTATGATCGAGTCCTTCCACACTATACAGCTTTGTTGAGTACCTTGTGTTGGATTATGGGGGATTCCTTAATGCCCTCCTTCCAGTGGATTTCATCCCATTGACTTCACATCATTTATTCTGGGATTGGAATCTAGAGTCATTTTTGAGTGCCTTGAGACTTGCAGTCATCAGTGGCAGGTTCTCTCATCATCGACAGCTTTTGGGAATACATCAATGTCCCCTGATCGATGGATCCTCTCAAGTGTTCGACCTCAACACATTTATTCACACTTGTTAGTTTACACTCTAGTACCTTGATTCCCATTATCATTATCAGTGTGTGATCTCGCATCTGTTAATGGTATACATCAATGACCGGTAATCAGATGATGGACTACTATGTTTGACCTTGACACCTATATTCACATAGTAGGACTTGTACTCGTAGCAGTTTGTGTAGAATACCTTTCATATTGGTGGCATCTCTTATATGCTATCTCCTTGATTGTGCCAGTGTTCATGATATTTCAGCTCTCGTGAATCGATTCCAGTATATGTCAGACATTTCAACCTATTATGGAGATCTTGATCCATTGTATATCTTCAGCCACTATGGAGATCATGATCCTTTGTATATCTTCATTGTGGAGATTCTGATCTTTGTATATTGTACGTGGCGATGACCACTTATGTGATATTTTGTATCATTCCTATTCATGGCCATTGTACTCTTATGTATCTGGGACTGATAGATGTATTTGCAGTTATGTGCAGAGTTGTATCATTGTATTATGCTGATTGGGTGGCTGGTATTCTATTTGGGATTGTTCATCACTCCACTTCTGGGATGGACTTATAATGTATTTCAGCCATCGTATGACCCCTCTGACCTCACACATTAGGGGGCACTTGTTATAGCTGATTTTGCCACACCAAGTGAATCACACTTGTATGTCCTTCCCCTGTCCCTCTGCAGACTCCTTAAACCCCTTGGACCATTTTTTGTCCTTTGATGTTTCCTGGACCATCCCTATAAACATGTGAAAATTGATATATGCGACTTTTAAACCCCTTATCACGTATATACGCAGGTTTGACCCCTAAAACCGTGTACATCGCGATGTGTACAAAATCTAAATACTTTTGGAGTTTTCCTTGACATGGATCCAACTCACTTGTCTCTTGGCCTTCCATATGCCTTGAGATCGCTTGGATTCGACCTTTCATTGCCCCATTGAAAATCTATATAAGGAACTCTCTGGATACATTGAAGGAATAAGAGAATTGAGAGCGAAGAAACTATAGTCCATTGTTGACGGAACTTGTGCTTTAGTTTGCATCGCTTTGTCCCTTGGAGCACTTTCGTCTTCTTCCCAAGCTTTCTTTTTTCTTGTGAGATTGCTATCAAGAGATGGAGGATTGAGGTGGTGGAGGCCCAAGTGGGGGATTTAGTTTCTCCGATTCATAGACGTGCTGACAGAGGTTGTATTCATTGTAATCTCTTATTTTATATTAATAGAAATATCTGTTCCTGTCCAATAATGTATTTTTAAATGAATATTTTATCCATGGATGATTTCAAATGCTTAGACATTGTTGATTATATATGCTAGAGTATATATAACACCAATATATATAGTATCCTTGCCTTGTTTACTTGTTGTTGAGGAAGTGATTCATCAATTCAAGTTGAAGTTGAAAAGCTCAACGAGGATCTACTTCAACCATCCAGAATAAGGTACGAGTTTTGATCCTTTAGTGTTAGATATTTGATTTCTCTTGTATATTGGAAAGGATTGATTTCTGGAGTTAAGCTGTCTGTTGTGGTACCCCAAGCCATAGGAATTTCTCTCCGTAACAAGAATAATCCTCACAAGAGGAAACCTGGATGGGTACGAGAGGCTATCCAAGGTGCAGAAAGATATGGGGCTCCAGAAGAAATACACAGAGAGAGGAAAAGAACTAGGTCCTACTCCCATTATGTAGCCCTATTATGTGACATCATTGATAAATAACCTTCCATCTATGAAGAAGTGACATAAAAGAAAAAATGGAAGGATGCTATGATCGAGGAGAACCAGTCAATCATGAAGAATGATGTCTAGGATGTTGTCCCTAGACTAGATGGAAAGTTTGTCATGACTTCCAAGTGGATCTACAAGATCAAGCATGCGGCAGATGGCAACATAAAGAAATATAAAACAAGATTTGTGGCTCATGGATTCTCTGAGAAAGAAGGAATAGATTATGAAGAAATTTTTGCACCTGTAGGCAGATACAGTTGCATCAGATCAATAATTTATCTAGCTGAAGTGATGAAATACACCAGATGGATGTCAAAACTACTTTCTTGAATGGTGTAGTGGAAGAGGAAGTGTATGTGGAGAAGCCACTCAGTTTTGAGACACATGATAGGGAGACTCATGTGTGTAAATTGAAGAAATCCCTTTACGGTTTGAAAAAAGAACCCAGGACATGGTACAGTAGAATTGACAGCTTCCTATCTAGTTTGAGATTTATTAAGAGTAAAGAAAATTCCAATATTTACTACAAGATTGAAGAAGGGAACCCAGTGATACTCCTACTGTATGTAGATTATCTGTTTGTAACAGGTATGGATGAGTTGATTGTTGATATGAATAGGAAGGTTGCTGTCGAGTTCGAGATGAAGGACTTGGGGGTATGATGCACTACTTTCTATGCGTGGAGGTGTGGTAGAATGCAGATGGAATTTCTCTGGGATAAGGGAAGTATGTGGTAGATATCCTGAATAGATTCGGGATGATGGACTGCAAGGCCATGACCACACCGATGGCATCGAACCTAAAGCTACTAAGTGATGCTTATTCAGAAGCAGTTGATGCTACGATGTATCATCAGATGATTGGGTCCTTGTATAGGAAGAGCACTTTAGTTGGATGCTACTTGTATATATTGCAACAACCTGAGTTGTGTGAAGTTGTCTAAGAACCTAGTGTTTCATGACAAGTCAAAGCATATCGAGATCAAATATCACTATATCAAGGATATGGTGCAGAGAGGAGTAGTAAAGCTCTAGTATGTTGCGATGGATGAGCAGATAGCTGATGTGTTGACCAAGCCATTGGCTAGAGTGAAGTTTGAGTACTTCAGGGAGAAGCTTGGTGTTATCCATATCTAGGTTCCTTCTAAGGGAAACTGATGAGTCCGTGAGCTCTTATGACATGGGGAGAGGATTGGTTCCTACCATGGTTAGATGTAAGTGTAGAGATGATCTGATATGATTGTGGGTTGTGTTACCACATGATCAGTGCAGATCCATTCTGATGTGATTAAGGGATGTGTTCCCACATGATCAGATATAAGTGTTGAAGGCCATTCTCTTCGAGAATGGAGGCACCTGGTTAGTTATGAGGAATACTCAACCTAGAGCTAAGAGCCATTCTGATATGACTGTGGGATTGGCCCCCATATGATTAGATGTAAGTGCATAGCCATTCTGATATGACCATGGGATTGGTTCCCACATGATCAGATATAAGTGCAGAGCCTTTCCCCGGATGATAGATGGTGTGTCATATCATGCCGACGGATATAAGTGCAGAGCCTTTCCTGGAATGATAGATGGTGTGTCCTATCATGCCGATGGATGTAAGTGCAGAGCCTTTCTTTGGATGGTAGATGGTGTTTCCTACCATGCCAGTAGATATAAGTGATGAGCCCTTCCTTGGATAGTAGATGGTGTGTCCTACCATGCCATAGGATATAAGTGTTATGCCTTTCTCTGGATAGTAGATGGTGTGTCTTGCTATGCTAGTAGATGTAAGTGTTGAGCCTTTCCTTGGGTGATAGATGGTGTGTGCTATCATGCTAGTGGATGTGAGTGCTAGGACTTTCTAACATGGTGGTGGATTTGTTCCTCCCATGGTTAGATGTGAGTGTTGGGTGTGCCTTTCTTACATGTTTGTTGGATGTGTTCCTCCCATGGTCAGATGTAAGTGTTGGATAGGCCATTCTTACTTAGGGTCAGATATAAGCGCTGAAGAATACCTACATGGAGGCTAGGCATTCAACCAGCATGAAAAAGGGTTGGCTCTGTAGAACTTCCTATTACAAGAAGAATCGAGAGATAACACCTGTGATGATGATCTAGTAGAGATGATCCAGATCCAATGATGTTCTAGATCCAGTGATGATGACCAAGTGATGATCCAGATCCAATAATGAAGGTGACTTGAAGATGAATATAACTTGATGATGATCGAGATGGTAAAAAGAAGACGACTCGTGTTGATAAACTGTGTTGAGAGAATACCTTCCTAGTTAAGAGGGAGTGTTGATGTATTTGTAACTTTGAAATGTATTCACTTGTATATTTTATGTATTGTACCCCGATGTTTATTCTGGGAAGTATCTATAATGTAAGTGAGTGATTTCATGCCCCGATGTTCCTATCGGGAGATTCAATAATGTAAACAAAATATGTAAAGTCATAACGGGTAACCCTCCTTATTGATCTAGGGTTAAAGTCCCCACAGTTGTGGGGACCTAAGGTTATTAGACTCTCTTAGAGAAGTCGACCCTAGTGAGTTATTGTCAAGTTAATAATTAGTATAAATAGAGAGTGAGCCTCTCTATTTATCATGCATTCACTCACATTTAGTTGTAGCACATAACTAAGAGAGAAGAAGAAGCTGGGACAAGAGAGAGAGAGACTACTGCTATCAGAAGATCATCTTAGTGTTTTTGGGTTTTACTTTTGGTGTTGATGCTATCTCTAAGGAAGTTGCGGGGTTTTCTCCTTTATGTGTTTTTCGAGCAAAATATTTGTGTCTATTGTCTATTGTGTTTGATTGATGTGCTTGTTATTATCTTAGTTAAAGATACTAAAATAATGCTAGCTTGAATGATAAAAATCTAACATCTAAATGTACTCATATGCAACATGTATACAGTTTCAATGTTTGTATGTTGTCTCTTATGCCTTCTATTTTCAACGTATGTATTATAAATATGACATATTTTCTCTTTATATACATTTGAACATTTGAAAATATTCCTTATTATGAGATGATTGATTTTTTACATGAGAAGATAAGAAATATTCCAGACCTTTACGTCTTCATCAATCTGCCCCTAGGGAACACAACCCAAAGATAAATGGATAGTTTAACACTGTTAGAATGGTTTAATTTTTAACCTGTCCATGTTTATCCTTCTTTCAAAAATTCCTAGGTGTGTTCTTGTTATCGGATAAATCTACTCAATCAGAATCAAGCCAGGTATCCCTAGTCCAAGTGGATATAGAACAAATCAAATACATAATACAATCTACTTTCCTAGATCAATCAGAAATGCAACTTAACAGATAGATCACTTACCTACAATACGAAAACCTCTTCTCTCTTTGTTGATCCAAGCTCTAGAATATTCATATCTTCAGATGCAAAACCCTGTCAAGCAAGTGGAAACAAGAAAACAACATATGCGTATCCAAACATATAATTGATCTAAGCTAACAGTTAAGGAAGAAAGCTCTAAACATTATCAACATAATAACATTTATGAAAAGAGATTTGTATTAATGTATTATGGAGATACATAGAATTACATAGGAGAGGACATTGCAACCTAGCCTTAACGTTGTAATATTCCATCTAATAATCCAAGCCAAAGCCAAGCCTCCAAATAACGATAGGGATCACCTAGAAATTCCACCACCATAATAGTACCATAGTCCTTTCTCCCTTCACAATGGAGAGAGGGTTTATTTTATAATGATAAAGATATAGAATAGGTTGAGGATTCATAGGAGGGATCAAAGGGATCTTCCCTATAGGTTAGGAACTGAATGCCACCTCACCTAAATGATAGGGATAGACCTCCACATCATCCACCTTTGAGAAGGGTCTCGAAACTCCATTTTTTTTCTCTCTAAATGCGACCAGTGCACCTTCCATGAAGCAAAAAAGCACCATCGGCGCACCTAGAATTGAGAGACAAAGCACCGACATCAAGGCACCTAAAATGAAGGTAAAAAATTCCTTCAATGCACCTAGCATGAAGGACAAGAGCACTGGCTTTCCTAGAGAGGGAAAAAAGGCAGAAAAAACCTCAGCATCAATCCATTTAAGCAGAGAGAAATTTGGGGATTAGGAAAAGGGTTAACACATGGATCAAGAGGACAAGATTTTGGTGTAACAAAGTTCCCCCCAAAGCATGAATTTTGAGGAATACGATAGGTGAATGCTTTGTAAAATGAATAAATATAAGGCAAGGATGTTGGCTAGAAGTTGTTGCAGTACCATTGACTCAAATCTAATATAACTCATAACATGGATGTTGACCAATACAATGTAGATCCATGGTAGTAGAGATTGAGTAAACATAATCATGGCTACTAGACACAATCGTAGATCCATGATGAGATGATAACACAGCCATAACCAATACAAAGGTGGATCCATGTAATATGACTAAAAAAAAACTCCATTGCAACCTAGGAGAAGATATCTGACAACCCAGGGTCTTCAAGTTGAACCCACAACGATACGAATCTAACCATGTGATTACAATGTCTTGATGTCGAACATAGTGAAAACTACTTGATTACCAGTCAATGATGTAAACTGTTAACAAGTGTGAGGGAGATCACCATTGATGTCAATGATTCCCAAGGTATCACAGTACATACTATCAAATGTGAATAAAGGACTTGGAGTCGAACACTCGATGAGATCTTTCAATCAAGAACCAATGATGTAAACTCATGTTGAAAGCGAGGTAACCTACCATTAAGGCATGCAGGCCCAAGGCACTTGTATTGGTTTCTAAGTCTAATTCCCAAATGAAGTCGACAGGAATAGACTCATCGAACAAGGGCCATGATGAATCCCCCATCATCGACACAAAACATAATCAAAGATGTTTTAAGAGTAAACTGGATAGTAGTGTGATGTACAAGACTGAATCAGATATGACCAACATTATAGAAGTTAAATTGACCGCGAACAGTGAACAGATGACCAAAATTCTCTTGAACATGGGCATGGCATGACTTGGCAGCATTGACACGAGAATGATACCAATCCCTCAATGCAACAAACTGTGAGAGTATTCTTGAACAACTCAAAGGAGTAAGAAGACTCTAGGAATTAGCAGGACTCAAAGACAAAGGGATTACTCAAATACTAAAATGCATATGCAAATGAGTGCCATGTTCAAAAGTGACTATGTATTATTATAACAAAATACAAACTCTTTCCTTAATTTCCTCATCATGATTGATGAGTGCCTCTTTGCTTTTTAATGAGATGGAAAAGGGTAAAAAATGCTTGATATAGCTCATCCTTCAAACGAGTCCAATATCATATGTTTTATGAACCTGAGAAAGGATGGGTTCATTCCCAAAAGAGGGTCCTTGATCGTTTGATTTTACGAGTTCGATGAAAGTAAAGTCATTTGTCGTTTCATGTTTAGAGAGTCTGAAATGACTAAGAAGACTCCAAAAGGTCTTTTTTTGTAAATAAGTATAGTTGGTCTGAAAAAGAGATAACCTACCCCCGACCAGTCAACCGTTCTGATTCTCTTACAAGCGTGAACATAACAAGTTCGATTGGAAATATTTTTATGTTTTCAAGGAGATTGAAAAGAGCTTAAATATAACTATGGAACAAGTTCCTTTTTCATAATCCATTTTTAAGGAGTCTGAAAAACAGTAAAAGAACACTCGATACCTCTTGACTGAGTTTTTAACAAGCACTCTAAATGTATAAACGGAACTCAGAACCTTTTTCATGTTTGAATCCAGAGCACGAAAATGAGATAAAGTAAGCTCAAACCAGTTTTCATGTTTTAACTAGAGAACAAAAAATGAAAAGTAAGATCAACACCATCTTACTGTTTTTAATGAGCTCGAAGATCAGTTGAAAGAATTCTCAATATATCTACTTCATTTTTTAATGAGCTTGAAATAAAATAAGAACTATGCTAAAAACATGGTTTCATTTTTATGCAAACTTGAAACCAAAAGGTAAACTATGCTTAAGGAAACCTACTTCATTTTTCAACAATCTTGAAATAGAAAATGAACTATGCTCAAAAGGTCATTTCATGGTTTAACGAGCTCAAAACTAAAAAGAAAGTATGCTCAAAATGACTCCCATTGATGGGTGATTTCCCAACATGATGTCCAGTGGTTGGTACATTTCCCTAGTATAAATGTCATGTAACTAAGCTTCGTTTCATCCACTTTACAAGTAGATGAAAAGAAGGTTCAAGTATTGAGCCTTGACACAATGGAAGAATCTGTTTCATTTTTTAACGAGCTTGACACGAAAAATGAACTGCGCTCAAGGTCAATTTTATTTTTTAACGAGCTTGAAACCAAAAATAAACATTGCTCAAGGTGACCTGTTTCATTTTTAAACAAGCTTGAAACAGAAAATAACTATGCTTATGGGAACCTATTTCATTTTTACACAAGTTTGAAATAGAAATTAACTATGCTTGAGGACATCCATTTCATTTTTTAACGAGCTTGACATAGAAAGGGAACTATGCTCACTAACTTCTATTTCATTTTTAATGAGCTTGACATAGAAAAGGAACTATGGTCGCAGACATCTATTTCATTTTTTAACGATCTTGACATATAATGGGAATTATGCTCGCCGCAAGTTATAAGCCAACATGATGTCTAGAGGTTGGTGGGTAGCTACCTTACATAAGAAGCCAGAGACCAAACTCCAATATGATGTCCAGAGGCTAAAGCCATGCCCCCCCCATTTTACCTATGATGGGAAGAAGCTAACTAGAAGGGGAAGGAACCACAAGAACATTTGGAACATTCATGGAAGTCTGATGACTAGGAGTCATACGATTATTAGGTTTAACAAAGGAATGTTGATCAACGGTCACAATCTTCCCATCATGGGGAAAATACATCACTCAAAAGAGTGTGGACACTATAACTTTCATGGCGTAAACATAATCATGGCCAAGGAGAAGATTAAAATCTAAGGGACCTTGGACTGCCATAACTTCTATACAAACATTTTTTCCTTCCAAAGCAATGGGAAACCGAGGAAGGATCCCTAAAGTTGATGTGAGTCTTCAATTAAAATCCAGTATCTAATCAGTAGCAAGCATAAGCAGGGGAGAACCTATGGATTTCCAAGAAGTAGAGGATAGAATGCTAACAGAAGACCCTTCGTCAAAGATAGTGCACAGTATACTCTTAGAAGTAACTCGCACAACTATCTGGAAAGGAACAGTCGAATGAAGATGAGATTCTGTTAGGTTACTCCAGTTAAAGGAAATAACCTCACTACTTGGAGAGGGTTCTTTCGAAAAAGAAAAAACTTCTTGTTGCATAGAACAATAAGAACTAACTATGAAAACTTCAGTTAGATGGTTTTCACTCTCGATTAGAAGAGAGGGACAAGACGAAGACTGTGTCGAAGGGACTACTTCAGTATCAACACTTTCTGATGAAAGAGTGAGATCGAGTGGAGATGACATCGACTCGACTGCTTTAACTTCACTCTCCAAAGGAAGAGTGGGATAAACCAAGGATGGACTATGATCGATTGCTTCAACTTTACTCCTCAACGGAAGGGTGGGATCAACCAAGTTTTGACTTGGATCGAACACTTGATAAACCAATGGGATGTCAAAGGACAACTTATGATAACTGGTTGGAAGTTGTTGCCAAGGAGCAGTAATATCTTCCAACAACTTTGAAGCTTCATCCATGCGAGGACAAAGGTAAGTAAGATGGATATCCTTCCATAGCAAACAAGGATACCTAACCTTTCCTTTTTTACTCTTAACCAAAGAGTCACTGGTTTATGGGGCATCATTAGCATGATGATCAGAGACTGACGACACAGGATGTTTAGACCACACTTCTGACACAAGGGAAGGACCAAGACAATTCTTGAGAAGATGATCACCCTTGCAAAGTCTACAAGGGATCTTAGAGTTACATGAGTCAGAAACAGGTACATCAATACTCCCAGTATGATGGCCAGTGGCTGGTGGGATTCCAACATGAAGGTCAGAGGTTGGAGCGATGACCTTCTTCTTAGTGTTATTGTTTTTAGCATCCATTTTCGTCCTCTTCTTACCCACCTGTTTACTAACATTATAGTTTTCAACAAGTGAAGTGGAAGAAAGAGAGGTTGATTTAAAATCCGAGGAAGAAGGAGAAGGGTTAACATGAGGTTGATGCTCATGTTGTAAAGTACTAGGATCCAACACAAAGGTTCCATTTGGTATGATAGTATTGGAGAATAACAATACAGGTAATCCTATAGTCAATTTGGGAAGTTTCAAAATGGACATGAAGGGAGCACCAACATCTCCACATGGGGAAGAAACAAGAGACATACCTTTAAAAGGGTTCTCTTGACTAATGGTCTCTAGAGATTCTCCCATATCTAAACTCTCTAAGAATATCTGAAATACCACACAAGATAAAAGACTACTCAAGTCTAAAATCCATAAGCAAACTGTGTGAATAGGAGTGGATCAAAAGTTAGGATTCTCACAGGATTATAAAGGCTTCACATTCTGCAATGCCAATATGGCCAAAAGGTTAACTCGCTTGGTCACAGGAATCCTAAGAGGGTCTCTCAATATACGCTAGATACGGGGGAGCTGAAATCGGTAGTAGTGTTGTCTAATGCACAACCGTACACAAGGGGCCTTCTGATATACAATCGAGTACATGAAGTACCTTTCTATATACCTCAAGGGTACGTGAAAGTCCGTTCGATATACCGACAATTCGTGGAAGAACCATGCGAGTCCTGATTTGTAGTGCAAACAAATTAATGACAACTTCTACATTTTACGACTCCTGAACATGTCACTAACTTACACACAGTTTCTAAATGATTTTAAACCTAAGCTAGAATTAATTTTATCTTGAGCAGTTAATTGGATGCATGATGTGTAGACAAGAAATGTAAAAAGAATGCAAATCCTAGCTACATGATAATGCACATTTATCTTTCAATGACAACTACCTAAGGTAGGGAAAGAGTTTTTTTGTTAAAGAAGACAGAAATCAGAGATTTAAGAAAACCAACTTATAGTCAAAGCCAACTATGAAGCTTTTAAAGATTAATATCAAATACAATTCTTGAAAAGACCTGTGGATTCATACATTCTCAAGGGGGGTCCAGGGGTGTGAGCCCCCGAGAAAATTTTGTTTGGATTTTTTTTTTTTCTCTTTTGATTGAGTTTTCTCTTCAAACAAACATGAATCTAAACAATAAAGATAAAAACAATTCTTTTCTAGAGTGCACTAGCTCTATCTTTCTACAACAATAGTCTAAAATTTGCAAATGAAATCGAAGATACTACACATCTTAACAATGCACAAAACAAAGTAAAGAAGCACTTTTATTTTTCAAATGCATGTATCAAAATGAAACTTGATATCTATATTCTTTTTAGATATACAAACAGAAAAGTATAGAATATCTACAGCACTCCATTCATTCAGAAATCAAAAGGAATATGACAAGCACCCAAACAACTCCAAAGCAATCAAGAATTGCTCCAAAACAACAAAAAATCAATCAAGACTCAATCATTGAGGGGAGGAAGATTTTGGAGATTAGATCTAAGAACCAAACCAAATATCCCTAGTATAAGTGGATCTAGAACAAAAGAAATACATAATACAATCTACTTTCGTAGATCAATCAGAAATGCAAGTAAACAAATAGATCGCTTACCTGCAATATGTAAATTCTCTTCTCTCTATGTTGATACAAGCTCTAGAATGTTCAGATATTTAGCTGCAAAACCTTTTCAAGCAAGTGGAAAAAATAAAACAACATATGCATATACAAAAATATAATTGATCTAAGCTAACAGTTAAGGAAGAAAGCTCTAAACATTATCAACAAAATAACATTTATGGAAAGAGATTTATATTAATGTAATCAGAAAGATACATTGAATTACATAGCAGAGAACATTAAAACCTAGCCTTAACTCTGCAATATTTAATCCAACAATCCAAGCCAAATCCAAGCCTCCAAAGAATGATAGGGATCACTTAGAAATTCCACCAGTATAATAGTACCATAGTCCTTCCTCCATTCACAATGGAGAGAGGGTTTAGTTTATAAGGCTAAAGGGATAGAATAGGTTGAGGATTAGGAGGAGGGATCAAACGGATATTTCCTATAGGTTAGCAATGGAATGCCACCTCACATAAATGATAAGGATAGACCTCCAAATAATCCATCTTCGAGAAGGGTCTCGAAACTCCATTTCTTTCCTCTAAACACGACCGACGTACCTTCCATGAAGAGAAAAAGCATTTTGGGTGCACCTAGAATTGAGAGATAGAGCACCGACATCGGCGCACCTAGCATGAAGGGAAAAAGTGCCTTCGTCACACCTAACATGAAGGACAAGAGTGTTGGCCTTCCTAGAGAGGGAAAAAAGGAAAAAAAAAAATCAGCATCAATCCAATTTAGCAGAGAGAAATTTGGGGAGTAGGAAAAGTGTTAACACATGGATCAAGAGGACAAGATTTTGGTGTAACAGTTCTAAACTATATTTTACTGGACTTAAGAGATGGGAGTGTTGGAAATTTTATTATTATTTTAGAATGTTATGGTGCGAGAAATTGAATTGTGTTTACGGTATGTTTCTCTAGTGATTTCCAACAGTATGTGTAGCATTATTTGTATTTAAGTTCCAGCAGTATGTGTAGCAGTATTTGTATTTAACTTCCAGCACTGTGTGTAGCAATATTTGTATCTAAGTTAGGTTAAATATTTAATGTTCCCCCACCCCAAAGAGCAGTTTAGAAGAGTAAATAATGGAAAATTAAAATAGAGGACATTGGCATGTAGAGGTAACTGATGGTTTGGTTTAAATTCTGTCAAATTCTAAGTTTAATTTCCTCATTTTCCTTAATATTTTCCCAAAGTACGTCAAGCCTAGTTTTCCTACCTTTTTTATATTGTTGCGGGAGCCAAACATCTAGATGACTGGCTACATTCCCTATACTCGTATTAAATGGTGGGAACATGATCAAAATTAGGATAGGCACTTAAAGAAATCTTCAACAAATGTTAATTTTGATCAATCTTAATAGAAAACAATTGTGGTGGGGATTATTCTAGAAAAGACATTCATAATACTTGATCATAACAGAAACAATTATGTTGGATATTTCTTTCCTCATCTTAAAGTGAGTGTGGTTTTGGTGTTTTATTTGGTAACTCCCCGCGGAGCAATAAAAAAAAATTACTGATAACATTTAAAAAAACAAATTAAACTGTGTTGTTGAAAAAAAATTGGATCTGCACCATCCAATGCAATGCATTGAATTGATGCCCCTACTTATGAGAGACCATGATGGGTACTCCTATGTTAGAGAAATTGGAAGAAAACTTCACTTTTGTTGAAAGGTGGTAGGATCAAGTGTTTTTTTAGGACCAAGTGTTAATGCAAAAATTGGCAGTGCTAGCATGAAAGGGTCCAACATGAGAAAATCATCAATGGAAGAACCCACGTGTGGAATAAGTGTTGGAGGTGCCTCTCTTGTCATTGCAATTTTAGATTTAGGAGGGATAGTTCTAAGAGATGTAGGATGGGAGACAAGGGCTGTATAACTTTCTTTGTCTTCAGAAGCATTATATGAAAAAGGATGATTTGTTGCTTCAAATATTTGGAATAGATCATTTTTAGTTGCTTCAACTCTTTTCCTATAGGAGGATATTGTTATATTTTTATCATTCAAGCTAGCATTATCTTAGGATCCTATCTGAGAGAATAAGATCCACAGTAATAAACACAACAGACAAGAGACACAAATAATTTTCCTTGGGGAAACCATAAAGGAGAAACCCCGCAACTTCCTTAGAGATAGAATGGGCACCAATGGCACCAGTAAAACCCAAAAACATAAAAGATGATATCTGCAACTTGTCCTCTCTCTCACACTTGAGAGATATTCTACTATCTCACTCATGTGCCCCAGTGAGTGAGTGTGTGTGTGATAGATAGAGAGGCTTACTCTCTATTTATATTATTTCCTTCACTTGATGTCCACTGTTGGGTTCTGATCTACCAATGTGAATCAGAACTTAAATTTAAATCAATCTGGGTCAGTAAGCTTCAAGACACATCCAGGTTTTAGGACTTAGGGGCTAGACTTATCTGGAATTTAGCTAACTATGAATTAAATCTACTGATAGATGAAAAATACTGCAACTTAAAGATACCAAAAATCTTTTTACAGGGATAATTTCATTTGTTCCTTTTTAAGTACACAGTCAAATTGATTTATGAAAGCAAAAGGACTGAGATTAAAAAGCAATTTAAATAGCAAATCTAACCCTAGGATACAGACTACAAGGTTCTATCAGCGCTGAATGAACAGTTAACCATTAAATTCTTTTACAAGAAGTTGTTCATAATTTATATTTGTTCTCTATCAATTCACCATTGAATAAACAGCAATATATAATATACAGAATTCATGGTATGAACCATCAATACCTTCAGTATTTAACCAGTGAAAGAAACAGAGTTTATTCAACAATACAAGTGATAAACATCACATGTGAATCGTAGCTTGAATCATAAAATGAAAGGAACAGAGCAGTAATAAAATCAATCAAATACTTAATTGAATTTGTTCTGCAATGATAAACTAGAAACTACAGGGTAACACATACCAATGGCACGATTTAAATAGCTTGCACCAGAATGAAATCGCTGCATTCACCCAAATCGCTACACTGGCAATGTAAAAGTGTGTGAACTCAACAATGGGGGCCCTCCAAATCCTTGCTCCACACACAGTTAAAGATTTACAAAACTAAACTCTGAATATATTCACCATCAATTTGATTACACAGTAATGAAACCACACAGTTCAGAAGCAAATGCGTTCTTCCCAAAATCGTGATAGTTCTTCATTGTTTTGTGAAGGATTTATACAAATTCGAAATAAAACTGGAAATGCTATAATTCCGCAACTAATTAATGAACATAGCTAACGAGATCCTCATCAGCATCGTGAAACTCCACAAAATCAAAACTGTTCCTTCTTTTGTGCTGGATGTAGAACAGGTGGCCGCCCTGGACTGAAGTTGACTTGACATCTGTAAAGGCCACATCACCTAACCGTTGAATTTTCATCCATCTGTGGACACTAAGGATCCATTCTCTATCTTCCAGTTCCCTCCTAGTTGTCCTGCAAATGCTCAATCTTGGAGGTAATACAGGAAGTTAGTAAATCCCGTAATCTACATAAAAATCCTAGTTAAAATGCTTAAAAAGTCTCAAAACTCAATTTATTAGAAAGTAATGACATTATACCTCTTAACCAAGGTTCATGGGAAATCTTTAAAGCTTTTCTGATCATTATGGAGGTTTTATGAAGGGAAATGAAAGATATCTAAGTGGCAAAAAGGGGTCAAAACGGTGCCCAAGATCTCCCCCAAGAGGAAACTGCTGCATGTTTTCATGCCAAAAATTCTTTACCCTGTTCAAAACCAAAATTGTACTGGTGATCATCTTGCCTCTAGTCTTCAGTCTGTGATGATGCATCTGTTGATGCCCGAGATGCATAGAGGATCTTCAACCTTTCATACTTAGCCTTGTAAACCTTCCTTTGCTTGTACCATCTATATGCTTGTTTAGTGATGCGTGTCCTCTGAACCTTCAGCTTCCTGTTGACTTCTTTTAGCTTCTCATTCTTTTGCTCAAGTTCCTCTATTTCAAGCTTCAATCTCTTGATCTCCTTACTGTTTTTGGAAGCTTTCTTTTTCTTCATTTTTATTGGAAGCTGCTCGGAATTTGCATCCATACCCAATTCTCCATGCTCTTGTGCTGAATATTCTTTTTCCTCTTCCATAGCTTGATGCTCTGAGAAAAGAGAGCTTGAACCTTTGGGTAATTTATGTCCAAAATGATTTTCTTTTTCTTCCTCTTGCTGGTCTAAGAAGCGGTTGATCTTTTTTGCTTGCTTGATCACCTCATCAGGGTCCTAGATATCCTGTGCTAATTCAGCTACTGGATCTTCTTCTTGACTCCCCAAGGCTTGCATATGTTCCTCATCTTCCAATGCTGATTGGCTTTGAGCTTGCTTGTATCTTCTTGGCTTTCTCTGGTAGGTGGTGAAGATTTGATCTTGTTTTTGATACTGTTTTTCTTTCTTCTTCACACTTCTAGTTTGCATCCTTCTCTGAGGTTGTTTTGGGCTTGTTGCCTCTGGGTTGTCTTCATCATCAATAATCAACAACACTTCTTTCTTTTTCTTCTTCCCCTTTGGTGGTTTTGAGTTTGTTGCCTCAGGGTATGTTATCATTAATAGTTCATCTTCCTTTGAACCTTCTTCAAGTAACTCTTCCTGCTCTTCAAATTGATTATGAACTAGAAATCCTGACCATGTCAAATTCTGTCTTTGTAATTCATGCTGGATGATAATTTTAATAAGTCCACAATGAAACAGGCTTGTCATCTTGTCTTTTGGATGCCTTTGGACAGCCTTAGCCATCTTAGTTATACTTTGTAGCAGGAAATAAGGCATATTGATTTCACATTCACCCTTTAAATGTTGTAGCAGCTTGATGTGATAAAGGTAAACAATGCTAAATCTGCCTTCACAAGTAATAGAATTCTGAATAATGTAAACTATTTCATCCCATGGATTAACTAGCCAGCTTCTTGGTATCCCCTTTTTCCAATTGACTGATCCTGCCCTAGACCTGCATAAAAATGGCATCCACACTTTCTCTTTAAACTGTTTAGTCTTGAAAAACCTTTCCCCTTGCTGTGGCAGACCATTAACTTGAGCTAGAATGTCTTCTGACAGTCTAAAATACAAGTTCCCCACTCTAACTCTTTCTCCATCGAAGGTCTCAACAAAAACTAGACTAGCCTGCTCATTGTGCCCATTAAATTTTTCAAAGAAATTGATCCATTGCTTATTTTCAAAAATCTCAAGGAAAATTTCATGAATATCATTGGGATTAAATGTTGCTGGTTCCAATCTAGCCGACATTTTGGATAAAGGAAAACAGGAACCTTTCAACCTTTAACTCTGTCTTTGTCTTCCTATCTCCTCAACAATACTCTGAAAATAAAAGATTTCTGCTGGTCTGAACAGAGTATTCAGCAAAGAAAAGGGTTTTAAGCTTTACCTCTTCTCCAATGTCACTGCTTTTACTTCCTCTTGCACAATTTTCACAGAGATTGGAGCATTCACGGCATCCTTCTTGCTGACTGTGTTTTCTTCTATGTGATTTCCTCTGCAAACGATGTCTGCTCACTTTCTTCTTGCTGACTGTCTCTCCTCCTGCGCGATTTCTTCAGCAAATGGTGCATTCACATTTCCTGCAACTCACAATTCCTTCTCACTATCGATTGTCTTCACACAGGAATCGATTTTCCAGAAACAACCATTTGAGTCGGCCTCAAGGGAAATAACCAAGTCGTGGTTTCAAAACTTACCCATACATAATGCAGAAATCAAGCTATTTCATGTGCTGTCGTGGGGCATCATCCCACGTTTTTCCTTTCATCATTTCAAAAACATATCACTTCATTCAATTACTCATAAAATGAAAGGTAAGGTTTTTATAATTCCTTTACATGCCCATCGTTTAATGCACCAATTGTAATGTATACTTCAAGTTCGTTGTATACTCAATGTTTTTAATAAACAGGCTGTATAAAAGAATCTTTTCTCTCAAAATTAACCTTTTTCCTTTGTAAAAACTAGGCTAAAGATATATATATGCCTTGTTTTCTTCCTCAAATTAACCAATGCATGATGCACCATATACATATATAAAAGAGACCTTTGAAATTCCTTTATGTCAATGTTTCACTTTTGCTGAGAAAGAGACCCTGTTTATCTTTAAACCCAATTGAAACTCTACCTGTAGTATGCAGTATGCATCCTGTAGAATGCAATGTATATCCTATAAAATGTAGTATATATCCTGTAGAGTCCAGTATAGATGTTGTCCATTTAAAATTTCCCTTGGGTTTGATCCTGACAACCATCCTGACCCCTAAGGTGGAAAATGAAGTGTTGGCAGAGATGAAAAAAATGAAGTGCAGACATAGACTAATGGAAGGCAAGTAAGGTATTGGCAGAGACTAATGAAAGGCAAATAAGGTATTGGCAGAGACTTATCAGAATAATGGCAATAATAGGTAGTCAAGCTTGCAATAGTTGGTAATATGTCATCACTTAAAAACAAAAAGAATTCTGAAACTTTTTAAACATAAAACTATAAATTATTACAGACTTGCTTGATGTTCCTGTATGATGAGCTTGATTCCTGTTTGAAGTTGGTTTGTATTCTGATTGTCCTTATGATGTCTTCTGTCTGCTGCTATCTCAAATTCCTTCAGCTTCACTGAAAGTCAGGTCTCTTTGTAGATCTCTTCTGCCTTAAAAAGTCAGGGCCCTTTGCCTTTTAAAAATCTCTTATATTGCTGGTAATCAGGTCTGGTAATCAAGTCCCTTCTGCCGATGAAAAATCACAAT
The DNA here is from genome assembly GCA_001517045.1 of Pseudotsuga menziesii. Taxonomy (NCBI): domain Eukaryota; kingdom Viridiplantae; phylum Streptophyta; class Pinopsida; order Pinales; family Pinaceae; genus Pseudotsuga; species Pseudotsuga menziesii. The sequence continues at coordinate 81,659 of LPNX010406250.1, read as the reverse complement.
CCTCTGCATATGAAAAAGACTTGGAGGGTTCTAAAGAAGCATGAACATGTTTATCCCCCTCACAGGCCTAACTTTTGACTTGTCCTCAAGTCAAACAAGATCTTCATTATTTGTAAAACAAAACAGGAAATTGGAAAAAGATTTTTATGTGAATTTGCAATGGCCAGGCAAGCCTGGTTTTCCACAAAAAATTCAAGCTTATATTGTGCTAGCGAACTGGTTTTCACAACTAAACTTCCTTTGTTTCTTGTTTTTTTTTTATTTTTTTTTTTATAGTTTTGTGTTTTTTTCAATTTTTGTTTTCGTTTTCTCTTTTTGTTTTATTTGTTAGCTGTATCAGAGCAGCTAAGGAGTAGGTGAAGGAAAAACACTTATGTGTTTATCCAGCACTTGCATTTCCTTTTGCCGTGAAAGCTGTTGTATAAAATCTTCCCTATTAATAGGTTTAGTGTACAGCTTGAGCCGGTGGCCATTGACCACAAATTGACATGCTTCATCATCTATGGTTTGAAGTTTAACCGAACCATTGTCATAGACATCAACAATCTCATATGGACCAAGCCAATGAGTAGTGAATTTGGATTTGAAATCTTTAAATTTTGAGTCAAATAATAATGCCCAATCACCAATATGAAATTGCTTCTTTTTGATAAATTTGTCATGCCATTGAGCTCGCTGCTGTTGGATCAGAATATTGTGTTCTATGGCAACCTGTCTTATCTAGCTGGTTCAACTGAAGTATTCTTTCTTGCTGAGCCTCAGAAAGATCCATGCCCAAATCTGTTGCCAACTTGAATGTATGAATTTGAAACTCTATAGGGAGGAGGACTTGCTTACCGTAGACAAGATGGTAAGGAGAAAAAACAGTACTATTTTTCCAAGTGATCCGGTATGCCCATAAAGCTTCAGTAAGTTTTGCTGACCAATCCTTCCTATGCATCTGAACAGTTTTGGTGATGATGCCTTCTAGGGTTTTGTTGGTAGATTCCACTTGGCCATTGGCTTGTGGATGGTAAGGGGTGGACTTTCTATGCTTGATCTTGTATTTTTATGCTATCTCTTGCACTAATTTGGAAGTAAATTGGGCACCTTGATCAGTTACAATTTCCCTAGGTACCCCAAATCTAACAAAGATCTCATCAAAAATAAAGTTTACCACAGTCTGCTTCGTGGCTCTCGGTAAAGGCTTGGCCTCTACCCACTTAGTAACATAGTCCGTATAGACCAAAATATACTTCTTCCCTTGTGATGGTGGATTAATTGGACCAATGAAGTCAAGGGCCCACTTTTCAAATGGTTCAATGAGGATTTGGGGATGGAGTGGCATTTCATCAGACCGGACTGGCCGTCCCATCCGTTGACAAGTATCACAAGTTCTAACATACCTCTTAGCATCTTTAAAAATAGTAGGCCAATAATACCCCAAATTGAGTATCTTGTATGCTGTCCTTTTGTCTGCAAAATGACCACCACACGGTTCGTCATGACATGCCTTTAAAATATCTAAGATTCCATCCCGTCGTACACATCTTCTTATGATTAGGTCATATCCTGTGTAAAAGAGATCACCATTAACCCATATATGCCTAGCACTTTGTTTAATAATCTTTTTCTTTTCTTTAGAGGTCATAGATGGTGGTAATTGTCCTGATGATAAGTAATTAGCAATGTCAGCATACCAACGAGTGATAACAGAAATTGCAAACAGGTGTTCATCAGGAAAACTATCAGAAACAGGAACAATCTCACCAGTATTGTGTAAACGAGACAGGAAGCATGCTACTTGATTTTCTCGTCCTGGTCGATCTAGAACAGTGATGTTGAATTCCTGCATTAGTAACAACCATCTAGTAATCCGACCATTAGTGATAGACTTGTTCATTAAATATCGTAAGGCCAAATGATCTGTATGGACAAAAATTTCATAACCAGTTATATAATGACGGAACTTATTTACAGCATGAACCACCGCCAACATTTTCTTTTCAGTGACTGTATAGTTTAACTCTGCAGGAGTCAGATTTTTACTTATAAAATAGATTGCATCAGTCAAAGTATGTTCTTTCTGGCCCAATGAGGCCCCTATTGTAGTAGCAGAGGCATTAATAGAAATATGAAAAGGTAATGCCCAATTTGGTCCCCTTAAAATGGGTGCAGTGGAGAGCTTCTCCTTAAGTGTCTGAAATGCAGATTGACAATCAGTATCCCAATTAAAATTCACATCTTTGGAAAGCAATTTAAACAATGGCAGAGCTATCTTACAGAAATTTGCAATAAATCTACGATAATAGCCTACATACCCTAAAAAACTTCTTACATCTGTTTGAGTTGTTGGTTCAGATAAATTGTCAATAATTTGAATTTTATCAGGATCTACTTTTATACCAGAAGCAGAAATATGATGTCCTAAAACTATCCCCTCAGTCATCATCATAAAACATTTTTCATTACTGAGGGAAAGATTTGAGTCAACACACCTTTTTAAAATTTTCTCCAGATTGGCCAAGGAATCCTCAAATGTACTTCCATACACAGTAAAATCATCCATGTAAATTTCGACACAGTCATGAATAAGGTCTGCAAAGATGGCCAGGACTGCCCTCTGAAAGGTAGTTGGGGCATTACATAAGCCAAAAGGTAAAACCTTGTAGGAATACGTGCACTAGGGACATGTAAAGGTGGTTTTGTCCTAGTCTTCTGTTGCAATAGTAATTTGATTATACCCGCTGAAACCATCTAAAAATGAAAAGTATTCTTTGCTAGCTAGGGTATCCAACACTTGATCAATGAAAGGCAATGGAAAGTAGTATTTTAATGTTGCCTTATTTAATTCTCTGTAATCCACACATATGCGCCATTTACCGTTCTTTTTAGGAACAACAACCAAGGGGGAAACCCATTGGCTATCAGAAATGGGGTAGATAAACCCTACTTTTAACAACTTTTGTAGCTCTTACTTGACTATTTCTTTTAATATAGGGTTCATTCTGCGTTGTGGTTGTCTAAGAGGCCTGATCTTATCATCTGTGTAAATATGGTGAGTGCATGTCTCATGATGAATACCAGGCATATCAGTGTACTCCCAAGCAAATGCATGTGAATGTGTATTCAGTAAATTAATCAAATGTTCTTCTTGTGATGGAGTAAGATGTGCACTTATATTTAAACTTTTGCCTGGAATGATTTCAATTGTCTTAATTTGAATATCTATGATTGAATGAACATTGAGAATATCATGAAGTGCCAATGCTAGAGAATGTATTGTGCAATTTTCCTGAAAATTATAACCCAAAACCTGATTTGCTACAGCATATTGTATGTCTCTTAATTCTTCAGAAATATCAGGTTCAGCAATAAAATAATCTAACAAGCCTTCATTACTTGCTTCCTGAAAGTCATAGAACTGGTTGATACTCAAGATAGGCTGAATCACTTCTTCTTCTTGTTCCTTAGTCTCATTAATCCATGACAGCTGATCTAATGTAGAAGGTATTTGGGCAGAAGGGTAGAGTGTAATTTGTTTCCTCTCTGTCCCATGTGAGATAAGCATGCTACCTGACCTACACCCTATGAAGGCATCTGCTGTTGCCAGCCATGGTCTGCCAAGAATCAAAGGGTGACCTCCTAAGTTAGACTTTGGCTGTAGGACTATGAAATCAATAGGGTACTCCCAAGAGTCTAAAGAAACAGTGATATCTTCTAAGACCCCTTCAGGTGTAATTTTAGACCTATCAGCTAATTCCAAGACTGTTGTTGTTGGTCTGAGGTTTGTCAAATGAAGGTATTCCATTGTCTCAAGTGTCATAACATTAATGGCAGCACCTAAATCAATCAATGTCTTTGGAATTGAAAAATTATTAATAGTAATTGTAACCATTGGAATCCCAGGATCCATATACTTTTCAATGAAAATAGTGTTAGACATTAGTCCTGCTAGATTGCCTACCACATGTATTTTGGATGGATCCTTCTTCCTTTTATTAAGACATAATTCTTTAACTGCTTTAGTGAAAATTGGAATATCCTTTATAGCCTGCAGTAACGGAATTTTGACATATGCATCTTTTAACTCATTCAAAACATCAAAAGCAGGTAAGGAAATTGAAGGTTTTTCTTTGACCAACCTTTCTGGGAAAGGAGGTTCATATGTTACTAATGTTTTTCCTTTTTGATTTTGATTTTCTGACTGAGATTTTTCTGTATTTAATTTTTTTGGAGTTTTCTCTTTTTCTGTTTGTTCTTCTAAAATAACAGGAGATTCTTTTTGTAAGGTTTTCCTAGATCTTAAATTGATATTTTGCAGTGGAAGAACTAAATAGGGAAGTGCCATTCCATCATCAACATTATACATAGGTCTTTCTGTTTTATTGTTTGGATTTGGAATTGGCTGAGCTGGTAGTTGGGTAGGCCGAGGTGGAGGTTGATTGGATGGTAATTGAAGCTGTTGAGGTGGTGGACCCAATTGAGGAGCCATATTGGGTTGTTGGAAAGATGGAACTTGGTAAGATGGGGCTTGATAAGAAGAGTTTGGACTTGATGCTGCTGGTATTGGGGATAGGCTGAAGGTTGTTGATAAGGCTGCAAATAAGCTTGCTGGTATGTCTGGTTACCATGAGCATAACCTCTCCAATTCGGAGTATATTGGGCTAAGGGAGGAGACCAAGTTTGCCAAGGCATCGGTGCACTCCATGAATTCTGAATAGGAGTTTGATAATTTGCATGAAATTGTTGCGTAGGGTCTTGAGACATACCTGAGAATCGTGATTGCCAAGGTCTTCATTGTCCCATGAAGTAGAGAGACTCCATGCTTTGATTCTCGTCCATTCGAGCTGCCTGCAACTCTTTCAATCTAGGGCAGTCATCAGTTTTATGATTAAAAGTACATAAACCACAAATTTCAACAGCATTTAAAGGACATTTTTTGAGTGGGTGCTTCTTTCTACACTTAGGACAAAAGATGGACAAGGCTTGATCTTGCGAGTCCTATTATTCTTGTCTTTTCTTGGTTTTTGCTACTTCAACCTGTGTTCCCAATGTACTCAATAAATCAGTCTTGAAATCTTCTAGCAGATTTCCAAGCTCAGCCCTAGAAATACCACTGTTTGCAGACTTATTTACTTTGGTAATGATGTCTCTTTTTCCAGTCCTAGCCTTCCCTCTTGAATATTTCTGACATAAATCTTGTATCTGATCAAATGGAAGGTAAGAAATGTCACCTTTGCCCATAACATTTAAAATATCTAAATACTCTTCTCTTATCCCTTTCAGAAATATTGTTCTAATCATCTCTGATGTTAAAGAATTGTATTTAGATTTTTGTAAGTTGTATGAGAACCTTTCCAAATACTCCTCCAAACTCTCATCTTCCTGTTGAGTCATTCCAAAGATGTCATCTTTGAGATCCTTTGATCTGCAATAGGCCTGATATTTCCGAAGAAAGATCTTCCTCATTTCATCCCAGCTAGTAATAGAATGTTCTCCTAGGCCCATAAACCACTTCAAGGCAGCTGCTTTAAGGGTAGCAGGGAAAAGACAGAGCTTATGGGTGTCATCAGTATACCCATATGTTCGACACAAGATGTAAAATTCGAATAGGAAAGAGTCAGGATCTTCAGAGGTCAGGCCATAGAAGTTTGGTAAAACAGAGGGTGGAATGTTCTTCATTTTTACATCTTCCCCTAAGATGATACTAGTGTCCAGAATGGGGAATTTGAAGGTAGCTTCCTGATCTTCTCCTGTCTTTTCATCTCTCACATGTTCCCTTTCTTCTTCTCTCTCATGTCTCCTCTCTTGTTCTCTTCTCTCTTGTCTTGGTTTGTTTTCTATCTCTAGCATCCTCTCATACTCCCTTCTCTGTTTAGCAGTTAGGCCTTTTGATGTTTCTTCCTCAGACATTTTAAAACTACCAACTGTTGAGATGAATCCTTTTCGAAGAGAAGCTCCTGTTACTTCTGTTTTTGGGGGGTTTTCGATATATCTTCCTTTCTCGTCTCTTAGTCTTGACATAAAAGTAAAACCTATTCTATGTTTTTGTTTGAAAATTTTATTTTTATCAGAAAACTAAGGTTCCTAAGTCTGCTTCTACAGTGCCTCCCCGACAACGGTGCCAAAATGTTGGGCTCTGATATACCAATGTGAATCAAAAATTAAATTTAAATCAATCCGGGTCAGTAAGCTTCGAGACACATCCAGGTTTTAGGACTTAGGGGCTAGACTTATCTGGAATTTAGCTAACTGTGAATTAAATCTACTGATAGATGAAAAATACTGCAACTTAAAGATACCAAAAATCCTTTTACAGGGATAATTTCATTTGTTCCTTTTTAAGTACACAGTAATTGATTTATGAAAGCAAAAGGACTGAGATTAAAAAGCAATTTAAATAGCAAATCTAACCCTGGGATACAGACTACAAGGTTCTATCAGCGCTGAATGAACAGTTAACCATTAAATTCTTTTACAAGAAGTTGTTCATAATTTATATTTGTTCTCTATCGCTTCACCATTGAATAAACAACAATATATAATATACAGAATTCATGGTCTGAACCATCAATACCTTCAGTATTTAACCAGTGAAAGAAATAGATTTTATTCAAAAATACAAGTGATAAACAACACATGTGAATCGTAGCTTGAATCATAAAATGAAAGGAACAGAGCAGTAATAAAATTGATCAAATACTTAATTGAATTTGTTCTGCAATGATAAACTAGAAACTACAGGGTAACACATACCAATGGCACGATTTAAATAGCTTGCACCAGAATGAAATCGCTGCATTCACCCAAATCGCTACACCGGCAATGTAAAAGTGTGTGAACTCAACAATGGGGGCCCTCCAAATCCTTGCTCCACACACAGTTAAATATTTACAGAACTAAACTCTGAATATATTCACCATCAATTTGATTACACAGTAATGAAACCACGCAGTTCAGAAGCAAATGCGTTCTTCCCAAAATCGTGATAGTTCTTCATTGTTTTGTGAAGGATTTATACAAATTCGAAATACAACTAGAAATGCTATAATTCTGCAACTAATTAATGAACATAGCTAACGAGATCCTCATTAGAATCGTGAAACTCCACAAAATCAAAACTGTTCCTTCTTTTGTGCTGGATGTAGAACAGGTGGCCGCCCTTGACTGAAGTTGACTTGACATCTGTAAAGGCCACATCACCTAACCGTTGAATGTTCATCCATCTGTGGACACTACGGATCCATTCTCTATCTTCGAGTTCCCTCCTAGCTGTCCTGCAAATGCTCAATCTTGGAGGTAATACGGGAAGTTCGTAAATCCCGTAATCTACATAAAAATCCTAGTTAAAATTGTTTAAAAGTCTCAAAACTCAATTTTTTAGAAAGTAATGACATTATATCTCTTAACCAAGGTTCATGTGCAATCTTTAAATATTTTCTAATCATTATGAAGGTTTTATGAAGGGAAATGAAAGATATCTAAGTGGCAAAAAGGGGTCAAAACAGTGCCCAACATCCACTTCAACATGTCAACCCCACTTAACAATTACTTACTAGGGCCAACATCTCTAGGAGCGTTTAATAACCCTAGTGCCCCAGAACTTGTAGGGACTTTTCCCTTGCGATTAACAAGGAGGGTTAACCTTAACACAATGGTGGGGACTATAGCCCCAACTTACAATAACTCAACTAGGGTCTATTTCTCTAGGATAGTCTAATAACCCTAGGGCCCCACAACTGCGAGGAATTTAACCCTTGATCAATAAGAGGGTTACCCACAATGACTTTACATGACTTATTTTCATTATTGAATATCCCGATAGGAACATCGGGATATGACATGACTCAATTACATTACAGATGCTTCCCAGAATAAAAATTGGGGTACAATACATAAAATATGCAAGTGAATACATTTTTAATTTAAAATTACATCAATACTCCCTCTTTACTAGGAAGGTATTCTCTCGACACAATTTATCAGCATAAGTCCTCTTCTCTGTTTCATCTGGATCATCATCAAGTCATCTTCGTCTTGAAGTCATCTTCATCTTGAAGTCATCTTCATTATCAAGTCATCTTCAACAAGTCTATATCATGACTTGATCTAGAGCATCACTAAATCATCATCAAGTCTGGATCATCACTAGATCATCATCAAAACTGGATCATCACTAGATCATCATCATAATCACTGCTTCCATTATCTCAATCAAATGGTGCTATCTCTTCATTCTTCTCATCACAGGAAGTTCTATAGAGCCAACCCTTTTTCATGTTGGTTGTAGGCCTAGCCTCCATGTAGGTATTCGTCAGCGCTTATATCTGACCCTAAGTCAGAATGGCCCATCCAGCACTTACAATTGACCATGAGAGGAACACATCCAACACCATGTCAGAAAGGAATTCCCAACACTCACATCTAACCATGCGGGAACACCTCCCACAACCCTGTCAGAAATGCCCAGCACTCACATCTGACCATGTGGGAACACATCCCACAACCCTGTCAGATCGGCCTAACACTCACATCTGATCATGGAAGAACACATCCCACAATCCTATCGGAAAGGCTTAGCACTTATATCTAGCCATGAGGGAACACATCCTGCAACCATGCTAGAAGGGATCTACACTTACTTCTAGACATGTGGGAACACATCCTGCAAACCATGCTAGAAGAGCTCTGCACTTACATCTAACCATGCGGAAACACATCCTACAACCATGCTATAAGGGCTCTGCAATTACATCTAGCCATGTGGGAACACATCCTACAACGATGATAGAAAGGATCTCTACCCTAGGTTGAGGATTCCTGGTAACTGACCAGGTGCCTCCATTCTCCCAGAGAATGGCATCAACACATTTTGATCATGTGGGAACACATCCCTCAATCACATCAGAATGGCCCTGCACTTCTATCTGATCATGTGGGAACACATCCCTTAATCACATCAGAATGGCCCTTAGCCCCAAACTGAGTATTCTTGGTAACTAACCAGGTCCCCCCATTCAGAGGATGGCATTCAACACTTGTATCTGATCATATAGGAACTAATCCGACAATCACATGAGAATGGCTCATCACTCACATTTGACATGGAAGGAACCAATCCTCTCACCATGATAGACTGGCCCAACCCTTACATCTGACCATGGAAGGAACCAATTCTCTCACCATGTCAGAATGGATCACAGTCTCATCACTTCCCCTTGGAAAGAACCTTGATCTGGATAACACCAAGCTTCTCCCTGAAGTACTAAAACTTCACTCTGGCTAATGGCTTCATCAACACATCAGCTATCTGTTCGTCCGTCGCAACATACTGGAGTTTACTACTCCTCTCTGCACCATACCCCTGATATAGTGATATTTGTTCTCGATATGCTTTGACTTGTCATGGAACACTGGGTTCTTTGACAACTTCATACAACTCTAGTTGTTGCAATATATACAAGTAGCATCCAACTAGAGATCAAATAAATCAGACATTAGCTTCCTCAGCTAGACTACCTCACAACTAGCTGAACAGGCTTCAATGTACTGTGCTTTAGCTGTACTTAGCGCCACACAGGACTGCTTCCTGCTAAACCAAGAGATCACACATGATGCCATACTGAAGCAATGCCCTTAGGTGCTCTTCCTATTGATGGCACTGCCTAGCCAATCTGAATCAACATAACCTTCCAGGTTAATCTTTTGATTCGTCTCATACTTGAGCCCATAATCAACTGTACCCTTTAGGTACCTCAGAATACGCTTTGCAACAATCAAGTCAACATGTCTTGGATCTGTTAGGAACTGGCTCAAGGTGTTTGTAGAAAAACAAATATCTGGTCTCATATTTGTTAGGTACATCAAGGACCCAATCATCTGATGATACATCATGGCATCAACCAACTCTAATGAAGTAACACTCAGTAGCTTCAAGTTCGATGCCATAGGTATGGTCATGGCCTTGTAGTCCATCATACCGAACCTCTTCAGAATCTCTACTACATACTTCCCTTGTCCTAGGGAGATTCTGCCACACCTCCATGCCTAGAAAGTAGTGCATCATATCCAAGTCCTTCAACTTGAACTTGGTAGAAAGTCTCCTTCTTGAAAATTTTGTCAGGAACAAGTCAATGACATATAACAAGAGCATCACTGGTCTTCCACCTTCAACCTTGACGAAAAGGGTGGAATCCTCTTTACTCTCAGTAAATCCTAGAGTCACCAGTAAGATATCCATCATGTCATACCATGTCGAACCTCAGGATCTTCTGTAGTCACTCCCTCTAAAGTGAAGCATCATACTCCCTCTTTCTTCCATACTCTATGCACTCTTTTCGTGAGAAGTCTCATGCTATGAATCTTTCCTTGTATCCCATGATGTTTCCATCTACTTCATGATGGAACTACAAACTTCCCTTCATGTATCGATACTACATCCTAGACATCATTCTTCTTGAAATAGTCTTCCCTTCTTGGTTACTTCTTCATAGCTGGAAGGTTCTACATCAATGATGTCACTGCATTCATCATATTATTTTTTATATGTCATCACTTGTTCTTCAAAACAAGTCTCATCCTTCTTTTCTTGTAAGTGATTATGTACGTGATCTTTCCTACAAGTCAAATGCATTAGTTGTATGGTTAGAAACATTTCATAAGGCATATTCATAATGGAAAATTCTTATGCATAAATATATGATCATTCAACTATTTTAGCCAATACAACATTCATCCATATCTCACTGAAATGTTTCTAGATGCCTTCCATCTCCACCAGGACAACATTGAGATTGTGCACTAATCCAATATGTCAACAAAGAGGTTTCATTCTAGATAAGTTGCAATGGAGATTTGTATAACATAATGAGCTAATTACCCATCACATGCATATTAGTAGTATACTGTCATTAATGAAAACATTCTATCATGCATTATACATCAACTGAATATAAACAAATGTATAACAAAACAATATCATGAAATGACAATTGAATACTTATCTTTATTTCTTTCATGGGTATACTCCTTGAGCCTTCAGCTTTATCATCTTCATAATAGCATCGTTTCTTATCCAAATGATAAGATGGATAAGAGGTTCATCAAGAGTTGAGTTCTTCATATTCCTCATTGCTTGAGGTATCTTCTTTGGATGGTGAGAGCTTTATCTTCAATTGCTCCCATCTTCTCTTCTCTTATTATGAGTCGAGCTTCTTCTTCTTCCTAGAGTCTACTAAAAGTAATCACTTCCTTCTGGAACACATTCCTTGCATGAATGAATCCCATGATCCTAGGAGGCCATTCAAGGTGGCTATCACCACTTCTGTATTTTCCACTTATTATTATTTTCCACTTGTTCTTTGATTTGAGAGACCCTCGTAAAGTATGACTATATGGTCTTTGCATTCTGGATCTTCACATTCTACCACTGTTTTCTCAAAGTCATTTTCTGATTTATGTTCTTCCCTTCAAATAGCCTAGTTAAGGAGTCAAACATCTCTTTTGGTGTCTATAGGGAATACACTTATGGTATAAGTTCATCCGTGATTGAATCAGCAATGATATTCTTGACCTTGACCAAGTTCTTCTTGTGTAAGGGTTTTAGGCTCATCTCCCTCTAGAACTGGAACCTCTCTACTTATGTAGGTGTCCAATTCATTTTCTTCAGAGGGATCATAGTTCCATGCTTGGAATTTGTCAACTTCACCAAGCTTGTCATTAATCTAATGTGATTGATCACTTTGAAATGAGAACCTCAAATGAAAATAGCAATAGATTAGATCTTACCAATTTGAGGTGTCTGTCCTGGTTTCAGAGCTGGCTGATATAGGGTTTGTCAGAGAAGCCGTAATTTTAAAAAATTGGAATCTTTTAGATCAGATTGGATATAAATATATACCTCTTCAAGGTGAGCTGTCCAATGTACTCATTTTTTGAAAACAGTGGAGGAAATCTCTCGAAACAGGAAGCCCTAGTTTACCAATTTCTTCTGTAGAAATGCCTGATACTGTTTCTATAGTATCTCTGAAATTACTACTCCTCTATGTCTGAAACTTTGTAGTGAGGTATAATCGCTTGTATTTATTCCAACACCATATGTTTCATTATAATTTATTTCACCTACTGGGACTTATGATCGTTTTCCCAAGGTGACCTGTTTCAGGAATATTCAGCATAGAAAAGTTGTATGGACTTCCATGTGTCACTGTTTCCTATTCGGGGTCTAAAAATTCTACCACATAAATTTTAGTCCGTTCCCTTTATAGAACATCTTCAGAAATTTAATTTGGACCTTGGTATCCTTAGATATAGAAATTCTCCCCAGGTGTCCTGTTTAGGGATGAATCGTGGAGGAGGCTGGAACCCTAACTTGGAGGGATCATATCTCCTAGAATATAGTGAACATCAGGCTGAATTTTGGAATTAGTGTAAATTAGGATATTTTATTCATCCCATGAGATCTTTATCTTCTTATCCTTCTCCAATCCCGAGATATAGGGAATCTACCAAAACCTATCAGTTTTTGTATTTTAGGGTTTTTTCGGCCTGGGGTCAAACTAGGGTTTGACTTTCGTGGGGTTATACCCAACCAAAAATCTTGACCCAGGTCTCTAAACTTCTATTTTGATGAGGAGAGAAATCCTATGTTGGGCTCACTCAAAAATTCCTCTTCTATAAGAAGCCCTAATTTCCTGCACCCAAAACTAAAAATTCTCAGAATCGAATTCCGCTTCGACAAAATGATACGCCCTTCAATGGAGAGTATTCCTAGAATAATTTTACTAATGGATTGTGAAAAGAGACCCAAAAAGTAAGAATCCCTAGCTTCTATAGCTGCACAATGTCTTCTTCTCAGGTTAGCTCTGATAGCATGTTATATTTTTATCATTCAAGCTATCATTATCTTAGGATCTTACGTGAGAAAATAACATGCACAACAATAAACACAAGAGACAAGAGACACAAAGAATTTTCCTCAAGAAAACCATAAAGGAGAAACCCGACAACTTCCTCAGAGATAGAATGAGCACCAATGGCAGTAGTAAAACCCGAAAACATAAAAGATGATCTCCACAGCTTATTCTCTCTCTCATACTTGAGAGAGCTTCTCCTGTCTCACTCATGCGCCCCAGTGAGTGAGCGTGTGTGTGATAAATAGAGGCTCACTCTCTATTTATATTCTTTGCTTCACTTGATGTCCACTTTAACATGTCGGCCCCACTTAACAATTACTTACTAGGGCCGACATCTCTAGGAGAGTCTAATAACCCTAGTGCCCCACAACTTGTGGGGACTTTGCCCCTCTGATCAACAAGGAGGGTTAAACTTAACATAATGGTGGGGACTATTGCCACGACTTAAAATAACTCACCTAGGGTTGACTTCTCTAGGATAGTCTAATAACCCTAGGGCCCCACAACTATGGGGACTTTAACCCTTGATCAATAAGAGGGTTACCCACAATGAATTTACATGACTTGTTTACATTATTGAATCTCCTGATAGGAACATTGGGATATGACATTGTTATAGCGGATTTCACCACACTAGGTGAATCACACATTGTATGGCCTTACCCTGTCTCGCTGCAGACTCATTAACCCCCATGGACCACTTTTTATCTTTTGATGTAACCTTGACCATCCCTAAAAAAACATTATAAAAATGATATACACGGCCTTTTCCCCGATAACCGCGTACATACGCGGATATTCCCTCTATAGTCACGTACATCGGGATGTGTGCATAGTCCAAAGCACTTTGGAGTTTTCCTTGACTTGGATTAGACTCATATGACTCCTGGCCTTCCATATGCCTTGAGATCGCACGGATTCGACCTTTCAATACCCCTTTGGAAAGCTATATAAGGAACCCCTTGGTACATTGAAAGCATGAGAGAGATTTGAGAGTAACAAAACTATAGTCCATTGTTGCCAGAACTATACTTGAGTCTGCATCCCTTTGTCCCTTTGGAGCACTGTTGTGTTCTTCCCAAGCTTGCCTTTGTTAGTGAGCTTGCTATCGGAGTGATGGAGGATTGAGGTGGTGGAGGCCCAAGTGGGGGATTCAGTTTCTCCGGTTCACAGACGTGCCGTCAGAGGCTGTCACTTGTAATCTCTCATTCATATTAATAGAAATATCTTTTCCTGTCCAATAATGTGTATTTGAATGAATGTTGCATCCATTGGAATATGTCAAATGCTTTTACATTATTGATTATATATGCTAGAATAGATCTAACACCATGAAATATAGTATGCTTGTATTGTTTACTTGTTGTTGAGGACGTGCTATAACAATTCAAGCTGAAGATTGGAAAGCTCAACGGGGATCTACTTCAACCGTCCGGAATAAGGTACGAGGTTCGATCCTTTAGTGTTAGATTGTTTTATTTCTATTGCATATTAGGAAAGATTGATTTCTGGAGTCTAGTTGTCTGTTGTGGTACCCAAAGCCATAGGAATTTCTTTCCGTAACAGAATTGGCGACTCCGCTGGGGATGTCCCTTGTTTTTATTTGGGGTTTACAGGCACAATGGGCTTGATATTATTGACTTGCTCTCTGTTTCTCTTTGTTTCTGGGTTTCATTTTATTGTATGTTCATCCATTGACACTCCCCTTTATTTGTTTGACCCTTGGCCTGCTTTTTACCACTGCCTTCTCTATCCACGTGGGTTTTTGGCCAAAAGTCGCGTACATAGGCAGATTTTTGGCCAAAAGTCGCGTATACACGTAGATTTTACACTAAAATCATTTTTTCCACGCAGGTTTTTGGCCAAAAGTCGCGTATATGGGCCTTCCCATGCGGTTTTTTGGCCAAAAGTCGCGTATATGTGCTTTTCCACGCGGATTTTGGGCCTAAAGTCACGTACATACGCAGCTGTTCTTTATACAGTCGCGTACATCCTCCCTTTTGGTGAGTTTGATGTTGGGGGAAGTTGCTGGGTGGGTTGTGCATGTGGTTGGGTCTTCCTTGGGTCTGATGTTGTCTGTTGGATGCCTCTTTTGTGACCAGAGACCGCTCTTTCATTGATTTTTCTTTGAAAGTAGTTTTAGTCATTTTTCCTTTTTGTTTTGCCATTAGTGCATTACTCTTTTTGTGTTGGTGTCTTGCTGGGCTTGTCTTTTATACTTGCTACAGAGACTGAGAGTGTTAGATGACTTTTATTGCATTTTTCATTCTTTTATATTGAAAACTACAAAGTAGTTGCACTCTTAGTTGCATCTTAGATATGGATTTGAGGAGGCACTTGCATTGGATTGCTTGGATGAGAGTTGTATTTAGGATTTCATATAGGAAGGATTGCATTGGCATTCGGAAAGAAATATATATTTGTGCATTTCATGTAGTGGCATACCCTATTTTTCATTTGACAAATATTGCACTTAGCATTGTTTGTTATGGTGTGCATATTTATTTCACTGCTGAGTCATAATGTCATTAGTTGCACAGCCATTTCCCTTTGAGTAATTACAGCCAACTAAAATCAACGCTAAATAAAATGAATTACACTCTTTTCTTTCTTAGGGTGCACCAACAAGCTTAGGTTTTAGGATCTTGGAATAGTTCATTGTAAGTTAATTCTCCAAGATCACAAAACAACAACAACTAGGTGTCTGTCCACGGAGTGTGTGAAATCCTTTATATAACCAGCGTTCTCAGGAAGCTCCTCTCAAAAGGGAGTCAAGCACGAGGCAGTGCGAGCGGTTGTTGATTGGGATGACCCCTAATCATAACTGAGTAGCACCAGCGATATTGCCAGGATTGTATTCGTATCTGAGGGCTCTTTCGAGAGTTTCGGGCTTTTCTACCCTGCCCATACGGTCAATCCCGCCTGCGACAGTCCGCCTGAGCTTTGATTATATTGAGGTGACCTTAGTGACCTTACCTAGGATATCGAGGGGGTACTTGTAGAGGTTATTCTGCAGGTGTCCCGGTGAGGTAGAGGTCGGACAGCACAGTCGCTTTATGCATTGAAGCTGAGGGCCGCTATAATTGGTCACGTACCTCCACTTGTAGTGTTTGGGAGTTTCGAGCCTCTCCTAGGCGAGACATACCAGCTACATTCGGGAGCTCACATATCCTCCCGTTGGTTTGCTTGTATTTTGGCTGTAGATTTTCTTAGGAGTGTGCTCTTTGTGCGCTAGTTGGCCTTTGGGATCGCGGTTACTTGAGTATATTTATGCTCTCTTGAGTTTGGGTCCTTTTATTTTAGGCATGCCTGATATCCTATCACTCGTCCTTGGTCCTAGTATAGACACTGGTGTTAGACTTGGGGGTATCACAACCCCTTACCGTGCTCGTTGATTTGGGAATGGTCATATTCCATCCTCTACTTCATTTGTGGAGGCCTTTTATTCCCTTTGCTCGGTCTTTACACCAGTGGTCACCCTTATGGGGGGTGGTAGTGGATGCGTGAATGTTGGGTCTACACCTTACTTTCCTTTTTATGTCCCATTGTTCACCGCGTTGTTTCCTTTGGTTGCTATTGTCATGATCATTCCTCCCTATATCCTATAGTTTGGATTCTTTATTGACTATTTTGGGTTGTTTTGGACTAATATGGTTGTCATGTAGGATCCAATTTTTGTACACTCTCTTCGAGGTTTCAACCCGTTCATTCCTATCACAGGTATTATGTCTGAACTGGCATATAGGTTAGGATTTCACATCTGCTTGCACTTATGCATTGCCTTATGACCGTTCCATCTTAACCTTAGGTACAAACCCATTCCATGGTATCACGGAACCTTCATGCTGTTGTTAGAAGTTGTACTATGTGAATGGTAGAGCTTTCCTATACATGGGTGTCCTAGTTAGCTTCCCTTGGCATTTGGTACCCATGTTGTGAGTCCTCTCTTAGGTCCGGGAGTCCGTTGTATAGTATTGCCATGACATTTAGCAAGAGCCTCATACTCCTCTTGATCTTATGCTGGCCTGTATCCCCCCGGACTCCCCTTATATCAAGTTGTGAATGCATTATCATGAGCTTTGTCTGTCTTATTGAGCTTTATGTCGGCTCCCCTGACATTGCGTTTCAGCCATATAGCCCGAGCTTGTCTCATGTATAGCCATGCAGAGCCTTTATTTATATCTTTCGCAGCTTGATTCCCTTTTTACCGAGAGGGGATTTTCCCCCGAGTGTAGATATCCTACACATGTATCCTTGCATTGAGCATAGGTATGTTCCACTGCTTGGAACTAGTTTTTTTGCCTTTATGACACTCGTCTCCTCCTAGTTTGTAACTATAAAGCTAGTTTATTCTTTTTTCAATATTTTCAAATAACTGAAAAAGACCAAAAAAAAAATTAAAAAACCAAAAAAGCCGGACAAGAAAAGATATTATCTTTGGCAGCTATCGAGTCGTGTTGCCTTCGAACAGAGCACTGTATATCACATCCATTGGTTGGGTTATAGTTTGACTTTAGGAGCTGTACTCGTTATCTGAGTTTTATCTCCATCGACTGGTTAAGCTTCCAGTCCCTATGGAGCCTCTATTGATGCCTCCTGCGTCATAGAGATGTCCCAGTTTGTATATCGAGTCTATGCTGCCTTCATTCAGTCACCATACATCATTATGCTCTTGTTCGAAGGAAGTTGAAACCTGAGTCGGCCATTCCTCAGTTATCTTGACTTTGCATGTCGGCCATTCCCGGTACAGTTACTGGTTCGTGCACCTTATGATCGAGTTCTTCCATATTATACATCCTTGCTGAGTACCTCATGTTGGATGATGGGGGATGCCCTAATGCCCTCCTTCCAGTGGATTTCATCCCATCGACTTCAGATCATTTATTCTGGGATTGGAGTCTAGAGTCATTTTGAGTGCCTTGAGACTTGTAGTCATTAGTGCAAGTTCTCTCGCCATCGATAGTTTTGGGAATACATCAATGCACTAATACAAAAGAGCGGATTTTTCCACGGAGGTTTTCCACGTTTCATACTTTTTGGTGTGAAATCGGAAGCAAAATGAACTTGTCGTCGCTGTATCGACTCTTACTCATCGCTGTATCGACATTGGTAATCTCCGCCATCGCTATATCGACGCCTTCCTCCTTCAACGTCGCTGTATCCACGGAGCTACGTCGCTATAGAGACGGCAATGTCAAGCTATGTCTTTTTAGTTGACCCAGGGCGCTTAAGTCAATGTTTTAGATATTTAAAGGTTTATTAACATATGAAACCAGGATTGCGGGCATGCTTCAAATTTGAAGGCTTCAGTGCCCGTCAAAGGCCTGTTTACCTGTCATAGAAGGCCATGACCGAATTTTACCTACAAAAAAAATTCGGTTTCATGGAGTGCCCGTCGAAAATGAAATGAAGTAGAACTGTGTACATTGACAATGGAAGGGCAACCCCAAAATTTTGCCCTTCCTGGGTATTCAATGGGCTGTGGGAGTTTGATCGCTGCCAACAAGTGCTCGGTGCATTTATGTGAACTTTGAATGGAACTGGGCTGCTGGTCCTCTGGGAGTCATGGTTTTG
>LPNX010406250.1:25208-53948 GCA_001517045.1 Pseudotsuga menziesii | reverse complement strand
CTATGGATGGAATATATAATCAGAGGCTGTAGGTGTCGCCCACACTCTGGAGTTGCCAATAACGCAGAGAAAAGTAATGCTGCTCCTTCCTTTAACTCTAATGAAAGAGACAATGTCAATTTTTTTATAGGTTTTCTATAGGATTTGTTTCAGTGTCTGCAATGTCAACACCTTTGGAGGATTCTTTTAAATGACAATTTGATTAGTACATCAATTAGAGGCTGTTATTTCTTAGACCATACCCTGAGCTTGTCTGCTAATTGTTGAATAGATTGTCTTGCAACATCACTATATTTAATATTTTCAACATCAAAGAGGCCTTGGGGCTTGAAGAACTTAAGCTGCATTGTATTTGGTAACCTTTGAAGTTGAACACAATCAAATAAGTGCCATAAGACAGTTTACAGCACCCATTACAGTCCCTTTAATCTCCCTTTAATCTTCCCATATCTCTTTTGCTAGAAGTTTACATATGTTTTGAATCTTGAATGCACATCTTCTATTGGCTAATGTACTGTATACCAGGACTTAATTTTGTAAAGTGGTTGTCTATTACATAAATACAATTTAGAATAGGTAAGAATTAAATAGAACAGGACTTCTAGCAGTGAGCAATGAAAAAAAAAATGAGTAGCATTGTTGGCATGGTTGAAAAGATTCATCTATTTGACATTTTTGGTCAGTCCCAATCCTGGTGCACAAGTCTCTTGAGTTCAAATCTGAGATTGCAAGGATGGCTACCTTAATTCTGGAAACTAATGCCTTTCCCACAGATAACCCACCCCTTTAATTACAGCAAAGTAATGCCCTGGAAGTTTCTATCCCATCTTATTAATGGCATCTGGAACTGAATTGTGACCAACTATATAGAAGAAATGCTTCATTCCATTAAATATGTTTCACTGACAATGGATCAGTCCCCAGATCCAAATTATATTTAGGTCATTTACTGAAGCTTCTTGTAAGTCATTTCTCCAGTAAAGGTTGTAAACAAATACTGGTCAGTTGGTTCTCTACGCAGAAACCTGTCAGAAGAAAATATATATTTTTTTTTTAAATTCACCAACCGTCAATACAGCGACGGCACTCCGTGGATATAGAGACAAAGACGTGTGGATACATCGACGACACACCGTGGATACATCAACGACGAGCCGTGGATACATCGACGATGAACCGTGGATACATCGACGAAGCTCCGTGGATACATCGATGACGAGCTGTGGATACATCGACGACGAACCGTGGATACATCGACGAAGCTCCGTGGATACATCGACGACGAGCCGTGGATACATCGACGGCCAGGCAGGGATACATAGATGGTTAGGTGTGGATATAGCAACGGCTTAGGAATATAACGAAATCTAGAACATTGTCGCTCTTGCGATGCAAATTAGGGGTCGTCGCTATTGCGATGAAATAGTTTCCACGGAACAAAAAACACTTAGACGTGGCAATACCCACGCTTTTCCGTGGATATTGCCACGTTTTTCCGTGGCAAAATTGATCACTTGTACTAGTGATGTCCCCTGATCGATGGATCCTCTCAAGTGTTCGACCGCAACACATTTATTCACACTTGTTAGTTTGCACTCTAGTACCTTGATTCCCATTTTCATTATCGGTGGGTAATCTCGCGTCTGTTAACGGTATACATCAATGACCGGTAATCAGACGATGGACTACTATGTTCGACCTCGACACCTCTATTCGCATAGTAGGACATGTACTCGTAGCGGTTTGTGTAGAAGACTTTCCAGACTGGTGGCATCATTTATATGCTACCTCCTTGATCGTGCCAGTATTCATGAGATTTTAGCTCTCATGACTTGATCGAGTGTATGTCAGACATTTCCAGCCTATGGAGATCTTGATCTATTATATATCTTCACCCTATGGAGATCATGGTCCGTTATATGTTGTATATCTTCATCATGGAGATTCTGATATATGTATATTTTACGTGGCGATGACCACATATGTTCTATCATGTTTCATGCCTATTCATGGCCATTGTACTCTTATGTATCTGGGACTGCTAGATGTATTTGCAGATGCAGAGTTGTATTATGGTATTATGCTGATTGGGTGGCTGGTCTTCCATTTGGGTACCTTCATCACTTCATTTATGGGATGGACTTATAATGTATTTCGGCCATCGTATAACCCCTCTGATCTCATACATTAGGGGGCATTTGTTATAGAGGATTTCACCACACTAGGTGAATCACACATTGTATGGCCTTACCCTGTCCCGCTGCAGACTCATTAACCCCCATGGACCACTTTTTATCTTTTGATGTAACCTTGACCATCCCTAAAAAAACATTATAAAAATGATATACGCGGCCTTTTCCCCGATAACCGTGTACATACGCGGATATTCCCTCTATAGTCGTGTACATCGGGATGTGTGCATAGTCCAAAGCATTTTGGAGTTTTCCTTGACTTGGATCCGACTCATATGACTCTTGGCCTTCCATATGCCTTGAGATCGCACGGATTCGACCTTTCAATACCCCTTTGGAAAGCTATATAAGGAACCCCTTGGTACATTGAAAGCATGAGAGAGCTTTGAGAGTAACAAAACTATAGTCCATTGTTGCCAGAACTATACTTGAGTCTGCATCCCTTTGTCCCTTTGGAGCACTATTGTGTTCTTCCCAAGCTTGCCTTTGTTAGTGAGCTTGTTATCCGAGTGATGGAGGATTGAGGTGGTGGAGGCCCAAGTGGGGGATTCAGTTTCTCCGGTTCGCAGACGTGCCGTCAGAGGTTGTCACTTGTAATCTCTGATTCATATTAATAGAAATATATTTTCCTGTCCAGTAATGTGTATTTGAATGAATGTTTCATCCATTGGAATATGTCAAATGCTTTTAAATTATTGATTATATATGCTAGAATAGATCTAACACCATGAAATATAGTATGCTTGTATTGTTTACTTGTTGTTGAGGACATGCTATAACAATTCAAGCTGAAGATTGGAAAGCTCAACGGGGATCTACTTCAATCGTCCGGAATAAGGTACGAGGTTCGATCCTTTAGTGTTAGATTGTTTTATTTCTATTGCATATTGGGAAAGATTGATTTCTGGAGTCTAGCTGTCTGTTGTGGTACCCCAAGCCATAGGAATTTCTCTCCGTAACAGACATGACTCAATTACATTACAGATGCTTCCCAGAATAAACATCAGGGTACAATACATCAAATATACAAGTGAATACATTCCAAAGTTACAATTACATCAACATATATTATCAGTATATCCTGTGGTGAAAGACAAAGTTCTCATATATTTTTAAAAGTCGGTGCCTAATGTTCCTTATCAACTAAAGTATAAGCGGCTCCTAAGAAATAACATAAATAAAAGTTGAATTCATCAAATATACAGTGCATGATTTCACTACTCCTGAGTATCTGTAAATACATAAACTACATGTTTAGATGGATTAATTACATAGTCAAGGTTTCTAGAGGCTTATCGACCATATCTTGAGAATAACATCTAACCCATTGCAATTTTAGCCTTGGGTTCAAGAACATTTATACCGTTAATGTTCCCAACAGCTGCAGTACAATTGTGGCTCTGGTGTGGATAATTCCTTAAAAGGCCTTTCGATTAAAACCAGAGTTTCTATGGTGATATAATCCTTTTGTCATCTTGAGGAATTGAATAATTCGATCAACAAGACTATTAACATCACACTACTATAATGAAATTTTTCCAACTATTTAGACATACTCTGTTGTAATGACCAAATCCACATTTGTAGCATATTCACTTACCGCAATATCATATGTATTGCTTGTTTTCCATGATTCTAAGCATCTTAAGTTTCAATTTCTTCACAAATAAGGGTCACTGCAGTGATAATAAAAATGATTATAATTTGATAAAAATAGGATTGGAGAAGATATATATATATGGATGAAGACTGTAGATGAATTTTTTTTAGCTTCTTGAACTCACCAAAGTGAGTAATCCTTTTAGTGCTGTCACATATTTTATATTTAAAATGGGATGTTGATACCATACAAACTCAACATGTTGAATAAGGATGGACAGATCTTACATGGCAGGCGTTGAATAACATTTCATGACCTTAAACTTTATATGTGTAAATGGAATTCCAGAAACAATTTTCTAATGAAATGAAGAAAGGAAACTATTGGCGCTGAATCTTGAGAGGGTTTGTAACTGCCCATAGATCAATCAAAACCAAATTTAAAAATAAAATAAAAACTATTGTGCGAAATTTTGTGTCGTATTTGCTCTTTTTTTGTGAAACTACTTAGTATGTTTTAAATAATTCTTCATGAACCTTGAACTTTGTACTTTTAAATATAACTCCACACAAAAAAAAAAGTCCAAGGTCTTACCGAGGCTCTTATATTCCGTTGAAGAAGAAATACTTCCCACGTGGGGAGTCATAGTTGAAGGCGTAAGCATGCTAGAGGGCCTGAAGGGAATTGAAACTTAAAATTAATTTGTAATTAGATAATCAGGGTAGGGCACTTCCACAATCCACTCAAGCAGGATGGATACAAGCATTATTACCCTGACAAAGAAATGGTTGATTGTAGGCAGTCCAAATGGGGAATCTTAACCTCATCATGATTTTCTCTATCTTTTGCTTCATCATAAATGTGCTTTTCATGGTCCAAAGTAAATTCCTTCATTCTGAAATTCAGAAATATTGATAAGAGTTTGCCTCTATGTAACTTTACATTATAAGAAAACTGTAGAAGACCAGTCCCTACAATCTTTTCAATTGGTTTAATCAATATCAAAAGCTTACTAGAATCTAAATTTTAGTGCAGTCTTCTTTACGTGACCATACATTTTAACGAAAGTTCAGTTCTTATCAATGGTTATTTATCTTTGTGAACTATTGTCCAATCATCATGGCACCTATTTCAGATCCTGTACATATCAACACTGAGCTGATATATATTTTGTTATACCTAATAGTTTGCAAGGCTTTACAAATTAATTCATGCTTAAATATTTGTCTTACCTTTCAAATAACTAATATCTTCACCTAGAAGCCAAATATATAACCCTGTAAAGGTTTCTATAAAGATGTAATGTTGTAGAAGTAGGGTATTTCTATTTATATTCGCAACATGACTGTTCAATTATTGAATCCACCATTAGGTTCCCTTATAGCCAAGGAATAATGATTCACAAAGCATAAATCCTCCATACAAAATGGTACCTTTGAGACATTAAATGCCTCAATGCTAATAAATAGAATAGATTAACTCTGAATTATATGTACATATCTACAGAGTTCTAGGACAAGGTGATGGAAAAGAAAGGTTTATATCCTATAAGTTGCTAGGAAGTTGGACCAATGTTTGATTAATTTTTTGTTTAACTCAAGGACACACTCCTATGCAGTTGAGAATCCTCAACTTTCTAATAAGTGGTAGCTCATTACTAACTTAATGTTTAGCTTGCCACCTATCATCAAGCATTTTGTGGAACTAATATAAATGATGATGTTGGGTTTGATAATGTTGATTTTTTGGAATACAATGGCCACAATGATAATGTTAATTTTTTGTGCAAACAATCGAGCATGACATGGTGTTGTTCCAGCAAGTCCATGCCGATAAGTACATCATACGATCCTAAAGGTAGGATGTTCAGGTTTACTTTCGTAGGAAAACCATTCAAGTTTACCTCACATTCTTTAACAATTT
The DNA here is from genome assembly GCA_001517045.1 of Pseudotsuga menziesii. NCBI lineage: Eukaryota > Viridiplantae > Streptophyta > Pinopsida > Pinales > Pinaceae > Pseudotsuga > Pseudotsuga menziesii. Next base: position 48,233 of record LPNX010406250.1, on the reverse strand, counting down.
CTGAAACTTTCAGTTTTGTACCTATGGCTAGCTGAAACAGCCAACGTTTAACATGTATTATGTTCCCTAGTTTACATATATCAACAATTTTATGCGAAACATATATCCGACAAGCACCGGGATCGATAAGTATTGAAATATAAGTGTTCAAGATATTACCTTCGATCTTAACCATTGTAGCTTGATGGTATGCTTGTCGGCCATCCAATGCTGCATAGATCCACGTTGTTCCAGCTATGTCCTCAACAGTTGGTTCTTCCTGTAAGTTACACAAGACCCCACCAGTATTTCTCTTACAATGTTAGGCATAATGAGGCCTGTTGCATTTCCAGCACTTGATCTATAGCAGGGTAGCATTGGCTCTACTTGCTACTGGTTTGTTAACATTTGCAACTGGTACATAAGGCCTTGTACCATATTTATTAAAGTTATTGTTCACTTGAAAGATGTTATTCTACTTTTTGTATGGTTATGGGTTAAACCCAGGTTTGTGGTTATCAGAGAAGTTATTAGACTTCTCTCAGTTTCTATTCAGTTTCTCCTACCTCAGCTGTCCATGCTCATAATAGAGCCTAGATTTGTGAAGCGTGGTATCCAAAGTATTAGGCATGTTGAATTCAATCATGTCCCAAAAACTAGGAGGAAGACATCCTAGGAACTACCGGATCTTTACCTTTTCTTCTTTGATGTATGGTACATAATGCAACAGATCTAGAAATATGCAAATAAATATGTCCATAGTCATCGATCACATGCGTAGTTTGTGAATCTCTTTCACTTTTCGGTCAAAGAAGCTTTCCAACATATATTTTTCTTGGAAAAGCTTTCAGAAAGTATCCCAGCGTATTTCTTGCAGATCATCTTTCTTGGTGTGTATTAAATACCTCCACCATCTTTCTGCCTTACAATTTAAGTTATATATGGAAATCCAAGCCTTCATCTCACTTCTATAGTTATTAACCTGGAAATACTTACCCATGCCTAGAAGCCACTCTTCAACCTTCTCCTCGGTTTTTACTTCACCTTCATAGGTCGGGGCTCTTATTTTTTGAAACCCATCTTAAAGACTGTCATTACTTCTTTGTTTCTTTCTTCGAGGATAAAGATAGTCATCACTAAAAGGAATGTGACGATCTCCTTTCGGTGCTTCAGGGGTCCGTTCCTCTTTTTCTCCTTCTCTTGGGCTGCTGGCCTATTTATGGTACGGTTCTCTTTTGGAACTGTTTGTGGACTGGGTAGGTTTACCCTACGGGTTTCCTCCCATCATATTTCTTAGTAACGCTTCCTTTATAGCTTGTTGTTCTTTTCTTTCTTTCATATTGTCTTCTTTGAGACTTTGTAATTCTGCTTGAAGACTGTGTAAAGTCTTCAAAATATCATAATTTATCTCAACCACCAGTTCTCCTTCTGGGGTGGGGGTGTTTGTTATTTCTTGCCGGCTGTTATCTTCCTCAATGTTCATAAACAGAACTATTCAGTAAAAGTTTCCTGAATTTTCAAAACATTTTAATAACTGGAAAAGTTTCTATTAGAAACCAAAATCTAATATTATACTTTATTTTCTCTTCGGTGATTTCTTGGTGCAACCATAGGTCTTTTAGTATTTAAATTGGGCTCTGATACCACTTGTAATGTCCCCAAAAATCAAAAAAAAAAATTATATGCTAGTAAAAACTACCTAGGCAGAACATTATTCACTTGAAGAAATATATCGTGCACTTCATGTACCATTGTTTACTCATAAGTTGTTCTTACGTTTTGTCATTTAGTTTCAGTCATTATTATTCATGTATTTTACTTACAATGTCATACTACTATTTATTGCTTAGTCTTATGTTTCATACATCTGTCATGTATGTGTCGTTACTGGATTTAATTACTTAGTCCTTTTTGCATAGTCGTACTTTTTATTATAAATTCCTAACTTAACTTTGTTTGTGGAAACAAAGTGGGTAGAGTGGTGGGACTCATTCTCCCATGATGGTTTGAGAGGTAAAAGTGTTTATTTGTTCATAGGATTACTTAGTTCTCTAAACTAAGGCTTATTCCACATGCAGTTCATACTTTGCGATGGGGTCTTGTTTAAAGAGTACTAGAAGTCTTGATCCTAAAGAATCCTACTACTGGTTGACTTTGGTTCTTTGCCGACTCAGAATTATAACCAGGTAAAATACTATTCTCGTCAATTTAGCTATCACTACTAAATTTCGTGTACACTACTTATGCTTCATTATGGTTTTGTATCTCATCGTTTATATCTTAGTATCTTTTACGTTCTACGCTTATTTTATTGAAAATTATTAACATCTCCTATGTTCTTTTATTTGCAGGTTATTATCTTGGCTTAAGAACAGAACTTTGATTTTTATGAGGGTTAAATGTTAACATGGAATATTACATATGCCATGTTCACTAAGAATTAAGCTTAGGACAATTCACATTTTATTAAGTTAAGGCTCTTAATCCTATGGTTTACATGTTATGTTTAATATATAAGCCTTGTGGTTTAACTTATGGCTAGCGCAGACCAAGCCTGGACTATGCACTAAACCTTAACATTGCAATGTATTAAACCTTGTAATATTATCTTGTGAAAGATTTGGGGTGGTGACATATCATATGGTTTGGACCATATACGTTGGGGTTTAATGAATTTCATGGTCGTCAGGACTATTGTTTGGCAATGACTGTAAACTATGGCAGGGCGGGTTTATGGTTTTGAAGTTGGGTACCAGCTGGTGCCATTAATGCACCTTGGTTTTCGTGGAATCCCTCACTTAGGCTTGGCTCACAATGGTTTGGTCATTTCACTCATCGATTAGGGTTTTCCTTGGCTCTACACAGAGGATAATGGAGGCGACCTCTAGACCAAGAAGGTAAGCTTCACTTGGGGTTTTCTTGCCTGTTATTTTGTGTTGTTCTGAAACTTCTATCATTTCCATACTTCTAATTTGTAGTTTCGTTTGTTTGGTTGTAGGTTCTGAGGGATGGTGAGAATATCTTGACTCTATATTTGTTGTGGTTTCGATTGTGAACGAAATGCAAGGTAAGCCTTTCCAACAAGATTACACTTGTTGTCTCTCAGCCTATATGCATTGTGTTTCATCGTTTGATGTCGGTGTTTTCTATGGGGTTTGAAATTGCCTTCGGGCTTGTAATGCACAGACATGGGTTTTTAAATAAATGTTGTGGTGGTTTTGGCCATAGAGCCAACTCATGCTTCTCATAGGCTCTGGGTATTTAATTTTTGTGTTTTGTAAATTATCAATGGATTGGGGCTTTTGATCCATGTACTGCACCATTACTTGCAATGGTGCCATAACCCATTGGCATGCCCGTCTGGACATGAGTATGATGATGGCAATGGTTATTATAATTACTGTGTGTGGATGGAATTCATGCCCCATCAATGGTTTACTACCAGGGTTTAAGAACAGTCATACACCTTCATTGTGGCATGTGTGTTGAGTATTTATATTTTGTTGTAATGTTGACACCGTGGGTTAAAGGCCATGTTGTATGTGGCTTGAGCCTTTCCCTTAGTGGCTGCGATAGCTTCAATGTATTTCATTGATTAGCTTGTGGGGTGAATCGTTAACATAGTTAGTTTGTGATTTTTCCATACTGTATATTTTTTGTTTAGCAAGTCTTGGCTCGTGTGAATGTTGTGCATGGTTTCAAATCTTTTTTTTACTATTTTAGAGATTTCATGGATTTAGTATATACTGTAGATTATGTATATACCAGGGTGCAAGCCCATAATGGCCTTTGCCATTGTGGTTTAGAATTTTAAACAGGCACTCTATGTAATATTTTTCTTGGCTGAGGCCATGCATATAGCATTGGGAAGAACCCAGGGTCTTATGACCTCGCTGTAGCGTAATGGTTTGATTATTGTAATAGTGTTGAATATATGAAGGTAGCCTACATACTTTGTTGTATAGCATGGCCTTAATACCCACAAGGTTAATACCATGCTCGTGGATTGATGTAATGAGTTGTATTTTATTTGGATGAGGGTTTGGCTTGTATGCCCACACGATTCGATTCCTATCCCCATTTGCAATACTTGGGTTTATAATATGATTTCAATATGGGTTAATACATGATATGATTCCTGTGTATGATGTATTGTTTAATTAGTTATATGGAATGTTTTGTAGAGTTATGTAGTTGGTTAATGTTTATGCATAAATGATAAGGTTAATTGATTTAGGCCTACGACTTGGTTTGTGAACCCACAGGGGTCAAAGTTGTGACCTATGTTTATAATTATTGTTTATGTGATTGATGAGATGGGACCTTGGGATTATTTGTACATGTAATTATAATGTTATTTATGATGAAGTATTTTTAAATGAAATGATTTAATATTTAATTTGTAGTTAATGAGGCAAGGTCTTAATGGTTTATTTAACTTGGATTTAAATACATAATAGCTTTCATATTTGTCATGTATGATGACTTCATCCGTTCATATATATATAATAGTCAGTTATAAATAGTAGCTTAGGTTATCTAGTTTGTATATTTATTTATTTAAATCTTGTTTTAATATTAATCTATTTTAATATATACATTTCTCTACTGAAAAATGGAATATGTTAGTAGAGTAAGCAACGTAATCAATACAACTATATGGTAATCTGAAACAAAACCTAGTTTAAGTAATGAAGATAAATACATAAACTAACTTAATTGAACAAACCCAGGTGAATATAGCATGAAGTATAATTTTCAACCTAGGATTAGAAATATAATATGAACATTTACATAAAGCATCCAACATTTATGCTAGAAATGAACTTTGAAATACTAAGAACTCATACCTCTAATTTTCTAAAGCTCCTTTAATTGTTGAACCTACACACTTTTAAATAACCAACATTAATAATTTAAGACAAATCTTACCCATGTTTTGATGACCAAATCAGTTGGGAACTACCACGTTCCACCCAACCATGACCCGAAACCATTCCTGGTTTTAATCTGGATCTTCCCGAGCTGGACTCCAACATGCAAGTAGCTTAGAGCTCCTAACGTAGGGTTTCCTATCTAGTGTATCAGATTTGGATCAGTTCTCCTTTTTCCTTCCAGAAAAAATGTTCTCCAAGAATTATATGAGAGCAAACAGGAAGAAAAATGACTCCTCTAATGATATATCAGAACCCTAATCCTTTCCTTGGCTTGATTCTTTATAGACATACTTTTCAATCAAAGGGACAGTTAAATCAAGAAACCTTGGTTTCTTGATTTAACCTTTTTCAATTAATTTAGGTTTAATTATTAATATTTTAACTTAGGAACTTTCTTTCAGTTCCGAGTTATACTTTTAGGTTTTGGATTGTTTATTATCTTTTAATAATAAATAATAATTGATGGAGCTTATTCGTCTTCTTTAATTTATTTCTATTATGAATACATTTAATTCTTTATACATACCATGTATAAAGTGCTTAATAATATAACATTTTGTTAACAATGTCTATTGGCATCATATACCATGATCCCTAGACTTAATGACACTTATTCATTAAGGTTAAGTAGGTAGATGGTTTAGGTCTACTAGTCTAGGCAACTCTAAACATCCTTGCATGTTGGATTTCACTTGTATAATATTGTAGCTCTTTAGTACTTTGATCAGAATACAGAAATTAAAAATTTCATTCAATCACTTATAAATAGGTATGATGAGATCAATATTTTTCTCAAGTTGGTTTCACTCAGAAGTTATTAAATTCTTTTTAGTAATCCCTAGTGCTTACCAGAGCCCATACTCGACGCTTTAACATGAAGTTACAATTCAGTTCAATTCCATAGCTCCTTGCTCAACACTAATGCTATGATGTACTTGTATGATACACCTAGGGATACAATGGCCAAGGATCTGATGCTCCAGAACTTATGCTCAACATCAACATGGAAGGTTCCAAGGCTTATTCCCAACACATCCAATTATCTTTTCATGTGTTCTAGAGCTTCTCGCTTAACACAAATCATCAATCACTCAAGTGCTCTAGATCTCCTTGCTCAACACAAAACATCTCATCAATCATGCGCTTTAGGGTCCACGGCAAACACAAACAAGCATATACATATATCATCAATAATTGGCTTCCACCCAATATATAAATCAAATCATCATGTTCATATGCAGTGGGGTCTTTGACCCAATATAAAATAAAACATCAAGATAATCGTCATAATCAATAGACACATGCATATAAGTGTTAGGTCCAAAATTCGGGATATTACATAAAAATAAAGTAATATTATCTTTTTCTCTTACATTAGAGGAAATTTCAACTCAAAATGGGACTTTCAACCCTAATTCAAATTCCATGTCATCATGTGTTAGTCAATGAAATTTCTTTAAATTTGAAATACCGTATACATCTTAAACAATTTTTTAGTATAAATGTGGGATAGGTATCATAAAAAAACTACTTTTTTTCTTCGTATTCTCGACATATCTCCTTGTGTTTTTACTCAAATTTTGAGCGAGAGAGCTCCCTGGATGCAGAATTAATTTTGCATCCAACGAGAACACACTCTGCATACTTTTGATGGACCCCGCTACCCCAAAAACAAGAAATACCTATAAAAATGTGATGATGATGTCATCATCACATTTTTCCAGGTATTTCTTGTCATCATCACATTTTTCCAGGTATTTCTTGTTTTTGGAGTAGCAAGGTCTATCGAAAGTATGCAGAGTGGGTACTCGTTAGATGCAGAATTTAATTCTGCATCCAATGAGCTCTCCCGATCAAAATTTGGGTAAAAACACAAGGAGATATGTCTAAAATACAAACAAAAAAATAGTTTTTTTTCTTTTCTTCCTCCAAAATTAATAAATTTATTTTATTATTTTCCTTAGGAGGCCCATTTTGAATTGAAATTTCCTCTAATGTTGTTTCTTATCTCTCTCAACCTTTTTCTTATTTAGGATACATTGTAGAAGACGGTACCATGCTATGAGATCTTCAAGGAAGATAATGAGTAGTTGAAGAAGGATCAAGAGAAGTGATAGGAGGTAAATGAAATATTACTACAAAGTTTGCAAGAGAAAAACAATGGGTAAAAGCCCCAAACAAAGATTGGAAGAGATACATAAATTCCAGAAAGTGTGGAAATAAAATATAGTTCCTCCAATTGAACTCAAAATTATGAGAATCCAGTTAAGTCGGTCAGAAAAAAAATGATCGATCATTTGGAAGGAGAGTTTAAAAAGATCAACCCAACCATATTCCATGGGGAATCCAAGACCGGAGAAGAAGCAAAGGCTTGGCTTCTAGACATTAAGAAGTACATTCAAATATACAATTACTCTAGAAACATGAACATAAGAATGGCCATCTACAATCTGAAGGGAAAGTCCAGTATTTGGTGGAAAGACCTAAAGATTTCCCAGGGAATAAAAGAGAAGAACCTGGAATGGTCATAGTTCAAGAAGCTCTTCAAGAAGCAATATCTATTAGAAAACTACTATGAGTTAAATCTCATCCAAATATGTATCAAGGACCTCATTAAAAAATTCCTTGATCTGTTGCGGTTCGTGTCATATATTAAAGAAGAAAAGGTGAAAGTACAGAGGTTCTTGAGTTGATTGTCGCAGTCCTATAAGGAATAGTTTAAATTTGACAATCCCAAAACCTTGGATGAAGTCTTGAGAAAGGAAAGGATGCAATTTGAATAGTACAAAAAAAATAATGACCCCTCCAAGGCCTGGAAGGGTAAAGAACATGAAAATCTCAATCAACAAAAGAAGGGCTTCCAACCCCCACCCTTTAGAAAAATGTCAAGGAATCCACAGGGAAATTCCTATAGAAAAATGAACAAATCCCATAGAAGAACAATAAATCTATGAACCTTTGACCTAAGGGGACTATTGGAGCCCCTAGATAACCCCTGAGGTGTTGGGAATGTGGAGAGCCCCACTTCCGAAGGAACTTCCCACACCTCAACCAATCAAATAAGGTTGTTCACAGCCTGCAAGAATATTCCATTGTTGGGAAAGTTGGGAAAAGTCACCACTATATCAATGCAGCTCTAGAAAATCGGCAAGCAGACTACCAATCTACAATTCTGGAGATTGAATGTACTATCTCTAACCGAAATATTTCTATACTAATTGTCCAAGGTCTAGTTTGAGTTACATCACTCACAAAGTGATGGAAGACTCTTAGCTTTCCATGGTAAGGCATGCAAAAGCCTGGTCAGTCCAACTGGCCACTATAACAAGCAAAAAGGTAACTGAGTTTATTGTTGATTGTGAGGTTAAAATAATGGATCATATTATTAGGATTAATATGAATGTTTTTCCTTTAGGTTCATATGATATGATTATTGGCATGGAGTTTTTAGTAAATCATAAAGTAATAATGAATTGTTTTGATAAAACCTTCACTTATGTGGCTGGGGATCAAATTGTTAAGAAGATAAGAGGTGTCATTAAACATGTTTCCTTAAGACAAGTCTCTATCATGCAATTAAAAAGGTGTATGAGAAAGGGGTGTAAATTATATGGAGTGCGAGTTGCTGACCTGCTCAACCATAAGTAAAGGGCCACCTAGCCTTAAGTAAGATTATGGATGTATTTCCAGAAGAGATACCAGTACTATGTCCCCAAGGAGAAATAAATTTCTCCATTGAGATTGTGCCTGGGTATGCACCAGTATCTAAGATACCTTATCGTTTGAGCATCCCTAAATTAACTGAGTTGAAAATTTAGTTATAAGAACTGCTAGATAAGGGTTATGTCAGACCCAGTGTGTCTCCTTGGGGAGCACTAGTTTTATTTGTTAAGAAAAGGGACGGGACTCTAATACTTAGCATAGATTACATACAACTGAATAAAGTAACCATCAAGAACAAGTATCCCCTGCCTAGGATCAATGATATATCTGAGCAAGTAGGGGGAGAAAAACTCTTCTCCAAGTTAGATTTGTGGTCTGGTTATCACCAGATAAGGATTAAAGAAAAAGATTTGAGTAAAACAGCCTTACAAACTCGATATGGGCACTATGAGTTTTTAGTGATTCCTTTTGGCTTAACCAATGCCCCTGTTACTTTCATGTGCTTAATGAATAGTGTTTTCCACAAGTACCTAGATCAGTTTGTGTTGATATTTCTTGATGACATCCTAATCTACTCCAACATGGAGGAAGATCACAAAAAACACTTGGAAATTGTGCCACAAACCTTAAGAGAGCATGAGTTGTATGCTAAATTTGAGAAATCTGAATTCTTTAAGAAATAAATTCAGTACCTAGGTCATGTCATCTCAGAGGATGATATCACAGTAAATCCACAAAAGATTAAGTCTATCTTAGAATGGTATGTGCCTAAGAATGTTGCTAACAATCTGTCGTTCATGGGACTCACCAGTTACTACCGGAGATTCATTCAATGATTCTCAAATATATCCTATCCCATTACTTCCTTGCATAAGAAGGGAGTAAATTTTGTGTGTTCCTTGAAGTGTTAGGAAATCTTTGAAAATATAAAAAAAAATTGTTAACCATGGCCCAATATTGAAGGTGGTTGACCCCTATAAAGACTATACCGTCTGTACAAACACTAGTAAGGAAGGATTAGGGGGAGTCTTATCTCAAGAAGGGAATGTGGTATGTTTTGAATCTTGCAAATTGAAAGAGCTTAAATGAAATTATGTGGTGCATGATCTGGAATTGGTAGTAGTGGTGCATTCCTTAAAGATGTGGTGCCACTACCTGTTAGCGAAAAGGTTCCTTTTATTGAAATATAACACCTGTGTAAAGAATATGTTTACTCAGTCGGGAGCTAATTTCCATAAAAGAAAGATAGATGGCCTTCTTAAGTGAATTTTTTATTTTGAAGTGAAACATATCAAGGGTAAGGAGAATAGGGTGGTTGATGCACTTAAGTATTAGTCGACGAACTCACAAAGTATATGAGATCACTATGAGCCAACCAAAAAGTGATATGTTGAGAATAATAAAGGAATCCAACATCCATGATGTTAAATATGAAAATTTACTTAATAAATTGTTAAAAGACGAAGTAAACTTGAATGGGATAGAATTCAAAGTAGACCAGCAAAGTTTAATTTGGTTTAAAAGAAGAATATACATGCATGATGTTGTAGATCTAAAATTGGTTGTTCTAAATGAAATGCATAGACCTCCTTATGCATGACACCCTAGTTACCAAAATATGATAACAACACTCGGAAAGCAATTCTTTTGGTCCAATTTAAAGGAAAATTTAGTTGATTATCTATTGAAATGTTTGGAATGTCAGGAGGTGAAGGATGAACACCATCATCCAATAGGATTGTTACAACCTTTGTCGATTCCTAAATGGAAATTGGAGGTAATATATTTGGATTTCATCATAGGTTTTCCTTTAACTCTTAAACAACATGATTCAATTATGGTTGTGGTAGACAACCTAAGCAAGTCTAGACATTTTCTTCCTGTGAAATACACTTACAAGGTTGTCGATGTTGCTAAAATATTATTGAAAGAAATATTTTAACTACATGGAGTACCAAAAATGGTAAATTCTAACCAAGATGTCAGTTTTACATAAAATTTTTGGAAATCATTGTTTGCACGGTTGGAAACCAAGATAAATTTCAGCACTAGCTATCACCCTAAAACAGATGGAAAATCACAAAGAATAAACCAAGTCATTGAAGACATGCTAAGGATGTATGTCATGGAGAGGCCCACTAGGTGGGAATACTATTTTCATATGGTAGAGTTTTCATACAATAATGGTTATCAGGCCTAATCCAAGATAATCCCATTCGAAATCCTATATACGAGGAAGTGTACTACCCCTATTAGTTGGGATGGCCCTGTGGATCGTTTGATGGTAGTACCTGAGATGTTGCAAGACATGGAATAGGCTGTCTGAGAAGTACAAAAGAACTTGAATGTGGCACAAGATCACCAAAAGAGTTATTCTGACTTGAAGAGACAACATAAGTACTTTTTTGTCAGAGGTCATGTTTACCTTCGAGTCAAGCTCAAAAAGATCTCCCTAAGATTAGGAAGTTGTACCAAATTAGCACCATGATTCTGCATACCCTTTCATATCTTGGAAAGGATTGGACCCGTGGAATACAAAATTTTTCTCCAAACACTTGAGAATTCATAATGTTTTTCATATTTCATTATTGAAAAAATATATACACGATTCCACTCATATCATTAACTAGAATGTGGTGTAGCTGGAACGAGAAGGATAATTTCAAATGGAACCTCTATATATTCTAGACAATAAATAAACAGTACTTCAGAACCAGGTCGTTGCTTGGGTTAAGGTGCAATGGAGGAACTTTATCATGGAGGAGGCAACTTGGGAACTAGAGGAAGATATGCAAAAGAAGTACCCAGGTTTATTTCCAGTAGGTGTGGAGGAAGACTAAAAACATCGAGGACAATTTTGCATTAAGGGGGTGTGGATGTAATATCTCTCGGTTTGTAAACATTTAATTGTAATATTATATTCTAGACTATACGTTCTGAAACATTGTCTGTATTGATAAGTACTAGACTGTATTTTGATGACTTTTCCTGATTGTGGTGTCTGCCCAAACGGTCCCTGGAGGACACTTGTAACAACTACATTTTTCCTTTAATGAAAATATGAATGAAAGGGACAAGCCACATTAAAGAGATGAATATGCATGCAAAGGTCAGAGACGTAGAGAAGTGAACCTCATGAAAGTACATCAGGCGCTGAAAATGCCTTAATGGCGACAGAGACCCTATAAAAAGTAGGGCACAGTGGTTGACGAGAATTGAATGGTAAATGGACTGTACATACTGAATGAGATTGAATAGACCCTAGAGAAATAGGGGATGCAATGGTTGATGGGGATTCCTTGGGGAATGGGCCGCAAGTGCAGAAGTAAGACCTAGGAAAGCAAACGTTAAAATGGCATGTGCAAGGAGGGAAGACGCTGCTGAGTATGTTGGGAACGGATGAAGTCTTGTTGTGTGAGAACTTTGTGAAGTGTTAGGAAAGAGTTGAGAGAAATAATTTTTGCGTGAGCACTCTAAGAAGTGTTAGGCAAGTTATTTATTCCTAGAAACTGAACTAATATTAGTTTTCTCCGCTCTTGGAATATGATAGTTGAGAGTAGGGGTGATCGAGGACAAAGCACACCTGTGCCTAATCTACGGTTGGGTGGAACGTGGCTATCCCCTTTTCATTGCAAATCCACTGACCAATAGGTTCCATTGAGGGGTTTTATATATGAAAAACTATCGATATCAAGGTATGTTGTATATGTGTAAACCTATGATTCATTATCAATAAAATAACCAATAGAAGCTTTATATTTATTGATGGGAATGATGCTTATGAAAGGGTGTACTCACCCACTATTTTGCATGATTATGCCTTGCATTTGGTAAGATGATAACTCATATGGTGTACTATTGTTTATACAAAGTTACCTATATGGTTTCTGAATCCCTGTGATTGATGAACTCATGGCATGTCTATGTGTGTATGAATGTATGTTTCAATGTTGTAGAGATGATAAAGGAAGCATTAGGTTTGTTAAATAAATCATTTCTCATGACCTAGTGTATTCGCATATGGATATGATTGCGTTTGTTATGTAATGCACTAAGGATGTGACACCTTGCTTTGTTAAGAGTGACTACAAGTGCTTTGCACACATAGATGGCTGAAAATGTAATGAACCTACTTTGTTTGATGAACCATAATTTGTATGTTGATATAGTCCCCTTAGGGAAACACACAACAAAATAGTCTAAATATTCAAGTAGATTTTACTGTAGTTATACTTTCCTGCATTTTACATTTTCATATTATTTTTGGTTTCCAATGCATTTTGCTTAAGTTCATGGAGTCTAGAATCTTGGTTACAGAGTCATAATGCATCTGACTTGAGCATTTCCGCACCCTGAAATCCCCCTGTGGAAGGTGGAAGATGGGAGACAAAAAGAGAAGTTGAACAAGGGAAAATGTTGGTTTTTCGCACCCTGAGTTCTGTGTGTAGAATGGGGAAGGAAGAAGGTGGAAGTGGAAAATAAAAGGAATAACAGATTAAAATCTGTGTTCCCACATCCTAGGCTATTCCTTGGGAAGATTGAAGGCAGGAGGCAAAATAGGAAAAACAGAAAAGAGACAAGGAAAAAAAATGTGTTTCTCCGCACCCCGAAATTTGCCACGGAAGGCGGAGAAACGGAAAACAGAACAATAAAAGAAAATATTTTGGGTTTTATGCTACCCAGAGTTTGCGCAAAAAATGTGGAAGGAGGAAATCAGAAATCAGGAAATTAAAAGATAAAGATAAGATATTTTAGGTTTTCTGCTACCCGAAGTCCACCCATGGAATGCAGAATGTGGAAGGAGAAAAGTGGAAGGTGAACAATTGACCATAAGGAAAATAGGGCTTTTCGCTACTCGGTGTCCGCTGTAGAAAGCAGAAGGAGAGAAGTAGAAAACAAACAATTGACTCTGACATATTTTGAGTTTTCTCTACCCAGATCCCACCCTAGAAAGAGGAAGGTGGAAGGCGGATAACATAAAAAAGAAATCGTAAAATATTGAGGTTTTTGCAACCTGCAAATTGCAATGGCGGAATATGAAAGGAGAAAAGAATAAATCCTAGGAAAATTTTAATTGTGGAAAGAAATATTGCAGGAACAATTAACCATAGGAATGAATGATTAAAGGAAGATTCATAGTGTAATGTCCCCAAAAAGAAAAAATAAATAAAAAAGAAATTTTTTTATAGGCTAGTAAAAACTACCTAGACAGAACATTATTCACTTGTAGAACTATATCGTACACTTCATGTACCACTGTTTCTTTGTAAGTTGTTCTTACGTTCTGTCTTTTACTTTCAGTCATTATTTTAATGTATTTTACTTACAACGTCGTACTTCTTTTTATTTCTTAGTATTATGTTTATACTTGTGTCGCTTATGTGTCGTTACTAGATTTAATGCTTTGTCCTTTCTACATAGTCGCACTTGTTAATTATAAAGTCCTAACTTAACTTTGTTTGTAGAAAAAAAGTGGGAAGAGTGGCAGGACTCATTCTCCCATGACAGTTTGAGAGGTAAAGGTGTTTACTTGTTCACATGCTTACTTAGTTTTATGAACTAAGGCACCTATTTTACTTCATATGTAGTTCATATTTGCGACGAGGTTTTGTTTAAAGAGTACTGGAAGTCTTGATCTTGAGGAACATACTGCTGGTTGAATTTGGTTACTTGCCGACTCAGAATTATAACCAAGTAAAAAAAAACTATTCTCGTCAATTTAACTATCATCGCTAAATTTCTTGTACACTACTCATACTTCGTTTTGGTTTATAATTATTCATTTTACATCTTAGTAATAATTATGTTTTATGTTGATTTTATTGAAAACTATTGGCATCTCCTATCTTTTCTATTTGTAGGTTATTGTCTTGGCTTAACGAAAACCAGACCTTGATTTTATGAGGGTTAAAGTTTAACATGGCATATTACATATGCCATGTTCACTAAGCATTAAGCTTAGGACAATTTGCATTGTAATTAAGTTAGGGCTTTTAAGCATTTGGTTTATGTGATCTAATATATAAGCCTTATGGCTTGACTTAAGACTAACATAGACCAAGCCTAGACTATGCACTAAACCTTATCATTGTAATATATTAAACCTTGCTATAACATATATGTTGCAATGTGTTACCTTGTGATATAATTTGGGGTGGCGACATAACATATGGTTTGGACCATATATGATGGGGTTTAACGATTGCATGGCAATGGAGACAAATACAAAATCGACATTACCAAACTATAGCATAGTGGGTTTTGGTTTTGGTGATGGGAACCAGCTGGTGCCGTTAATGAACCTTGGTTTTCATGGAATCCCTCCCTTAGGATTGGCTCATGATGGTTTGGTCATTTCATTTTCATTTCGTATTTGTTCTTCTCAGCGCAGGGGTTATGGAGGAAACCTTCAGACCTAGAAGGTGAGCTTTGCTTTGGATTTTTTGTGTCTACTAAATTGTTCTCTTTGAATCTTAACCATTGCCATGCTTCTAATTTGTGTTTTTGTTTGTTGGTTGTAGGTACCAAAGTGTGGTGAGGATCAGTGTGGCTCCAGCTCTGTCGAGGTTTTGACTATGACAAAAATGCAAGGTAATCCTTTCCAACAAGCTTTCGCTTGTTGTCTCTCAACCTGTCTGCATTTTTTGTCATTTGATGTTGGGGTTCTCTGTGGGGTTTGAAATTTTCCTTCGGGCTTCGTATTGCAAAGACTTGGGTTTTAAATTAATGGTGTGGGTTTTTGGCCATGGATAAAACTCACATTTCTCACAGGCTCTATGTATTTAAGTTTTGGGTTATGTAAATCATAAATGGATTTGGGATTTGTATCCATGGGCTTTACCATTTCTTGCAATGGAGCCAGAGCCCATTGGTATGCGCGTGTGGACTTTGTTTTGGCTTTAAATGTGACTATGTGGAAAGGATCTGATGATGACATTACTGTGTATAATGTAGATACTCTATGTTTTAATGAAATGGCCATTGTTTTTATGCTTACTGTGTGTGTGGAAATTTTTACTGCGTTAATGGTTTATTATGATGGTTTATACAAAGGCATACGCCTTCGCTTATGGTCTGTGTGTGCATATTTATATTTGGTTGAAAATATTGACAGGGTGGGGTGATGCCACGCCGTAAAAGGCTTGAGCCTTTCCCATTGTGGCTGCGATAGCTTCACTGTGTTTTATTATTATTTGTATTTTGTTGGCTAGATTTGGGGAGAAATCATTAAGAGAGTTAGTATGATAATTAAACCATACTATGTATTTTTAATGGCCATGTCGTGGCTTGGGTGAATCTTACGCATGCTTTTAAATGGTTGTTTACTGCTATGATTTTGTGGGTTTCGTTTATAATCTGAATTATGTAAATATGCCAGGGTATAAACCCATATTGGCCTGCGTCGTTGAAGTTAGATTTTTAAATAGGGACTCTGTATAATATCGATGGTGAAGCCCGAGGTCGTGCTTACAACATTGGGCACAAACCAAGGTATTACGAAGTCATTGTAGCATAATGGTTTGATTATTGTTTATTTTAATAGCGTTAAGTTTTATTTGATGTATCCCGCATACTTAATGTATAGTGTGGCCCTGGTAAATAAAACCACAGGGTTGAATCCTATCTGTGGATAATTGTAATAAGTTGTATTTTGGTTTATATAAAAGGGTTGGTGTTGTATGCCCACAAAAATCGATTCATGTCTCAATTGTAATACTTGGGTTTGTAATTTGCTTTCGACATGGTTTAATACATGATAAAATTTTCTATGTATGATGTATTGTTTACTTTGTTGTATGAAAAGTTTAATGGGTTATGTAATTTGTTTAATGTTTATAAACTTTATGAGATAGTTGTTTATAATGACCTGTGATTTGGGTTTGAGAACCCACAGGGTCGTATCGTGACCTCTGTTTAAAATGGTAGAATTCTTTAATTGTTTTAATGTTGTTAATTAGTGGAATGATTTTACTATTTAGTTTATAGTTAATGAAATATACCTTGAAAGGTCTTAATGGTTTATCATTCCACTAATTAACAACATTAAAACAATTAAATAATTCTACCATTTTAAACAGAGGTCACGATACGACCCTGTGGGTTCTCAAACCCAAGTCACAGGTCATTGTAAACAACCATCTCATAAAGTTTATAAACATTAAACAAATTACATAACCCATTAAACTTTCCATACAACAAAGTAAACAATACATCATATACAGGAAATCGTATCATGTATTAAACCATGTCGAAAGCAAATTACAAACCCAAGTATTACAATTGGGACATGAATTGATTTATGTAGGCATACAACCCCAACCCTTTTATATAAACCAAAATACAACTTATTACAATTATCCACGGATAGGATTCAACTAATTAGTGGAATGATTTATATGTACATATGGTTTTTAGATTTGTCTATGCATGATAACCTCATTTGTTTATATATATATATATATAATAGTTCAGTTTATAAATAGTACCTTAGGTTATCTAGTTGGTATATTTATTTATTTAAATTTTACTTTTAGGATTAATCTATTTTAATGTAAACATGTCTCTACTGACAAATGGAATATATCAGTAGAGTAAGCCAGGTAAACAATACATCTGTATGGTAATCTTGGAAAAAACCTAGTTTTCATTAACCTAGTTTAAGTAATGAAGATAAATATAGAAACTAACTTTATTGCACAAACCCAGGTGAATAAAGCATGAGGTATTATTTGCATCCTAGGGTTAAAATTTAAGAAATGTAAACCCTAGAATATATGGATAGACCAATCATTTATAGGGTTAGAAATATATATAATGAACCTGTACATAAAGCATCCAACATTTATGCTAGAAATGAACTTCGCATACTAAGAACTCATACCTAGAATTTTTTTGAAGCTCCTTTAATTGCTGAACCTCCACACTCTTAAATAAGCAGCATTAATGATTTAAGATAGATCCGACCTATGGTTTTGATGACCAAATCACTTGGGAAATACCAATTTCCTCTGAACCATGACCCGAAACCGTTCCTGTTTTTAATCCGGATACCCCCAAGTTGGACTCCAACATGCAAGTAGCTTAGAGCTACTAAGGTAAGGTTTCCTATCTCATGTATCAAATCTGGATCAGTTCTCCTTTTTCCTTCCAAGAAAATGTTTTTTCAATAATTTACTTGAGAGCAAACAGGAAGAAAATGAATCCTCTAATGATAGATCAGAACCCCAATCCTTTCCTTCGCTTGAGTCTTTATAGATAGACTTTTCAGTCAAAGGGACAGTTAAATCAAGAAACCTTGGTTTCTTGATTTAACCCTTTTCAATTACTTTGGGCAATTATTAATATTTTAACTTAAGAACTTTCTACTAGTTCCTAGTTGGACTTTCATAGACATTATACTATTTATTAATCTTTAATAATAAATAATAATTGATGGAGCTTCTCTTCGTTGTTTCATTTATTTATATTGTTAATATATTTAATTCTTTATACACACCATATATAAAGTACATAATAATATATCACTTTGTTAACAATGTCTTTGGGCATCATATATCATGATCCCTAGACTTAATGACACTTATTCATTAAGGTCAAGTAGGTAGATGGTTTACGTATACGAGGCTAGGAAACTCTAAACATCCTTGCATGTTGGATTCCCCTCATATAATGTGGTACTATCTTCAGTACTTTGATGAGAATACAAAAATTCGAAAGTTCATTTAATCACTTATAAATAAGTATGATGAGATCAATATTTTTCTCGAGTCATTTTCACTCAAAAGTTATTAAATTCTTTTTAGTAACCCCTAGCACTTACCAAATCCCATACTCAATTCTTTAATAGGGAGTTACAATTTAGTGCAATTCTAGAGATCCTCGCTCAACACTAGTTCTAGGATGTACTTGTATGATACACCTAGGTATACAATGGCCAAGGATTCAATGCTCCAAAGCTTATGCTCAACATCAACATGGAAGGATCCAGGGCTTATGCCCAACACATCCAATTATCTTTTCATGTGTTCCAGAGATTCTCGCTCAACACAAAGGTAAGTACTCATGTGTTCCATAGCTTCTTGATCAACACAAATCATCAATCACTCAAGTGATTCTGGAGCTCCTTACTCAACACAAACAAGAATATACATATATCATCAATAATTGGCTTACATCCAATATATAAAACAAATCATTATGTTCATATGCAGTGGGGTCTCCGACCCAATATAAAAATAAAACATCAAGATAATCATCATAATCAATAGGCACATGCCTATAAGTGTTAGGTCCAAAATTCGGGATATTACATCCCTCTCCCCTTAAAAAAACACCATCCCTATTGTTCTAGGGACTCGAAACGATATCATGAAACAAGGCGGGGTAAGCCTTTCTCATGGTGGCCTCATTCTCCCAAGTAACCTCATCAGCCTCAAAGTGCTTCCACTGCACTTTCAATTGGACCATGGTGTGCTTCTGAAGCTGCACTTCTCTCTTGTCCAGTATATGAGTAGGCTCAGGGGAAAACTCCCCTTCAAGTTCCACCTGTAATAGGGACCAATCAACAACATGTTTAGTATCATAAACATATTTCTTTAATAAAGATGCATGGAAAACATTGTGGACTCTTACATGCATGGGAAACGCTAGTTCATAAGCCACTCGCCCTTTCTTGGCTAGTATTTTAAAAGGTCCACAAAATCTAGGTGCTAACTTACTGCACCTACCCAAGCATAATGAGATTCGTTTCTATTTTACTTTCAAGTAAATATGATCTCCTATTTGAAAGTAATTATCTTTTCTTTTCCGATTCGCGTAACTTTGATGGTGGTCTTGTGCTTCTTCAAGGTTTACTTGGACCTTGGTAACCAACTGTTCTAATTCCATCAGCAAATCAGGTCCTAACATGAGCCGATCCACTGGGATATCCCAAGTAACCAATGTTCTACACTTTTGTCCATAGAGTACCTCAAAGGGACTCATCTTGGCGAAATTATGATAACCATTGTTATATGCAAAATCTATGAGGTGCAGGTAATCATCCCACTTCGTGGGGTTGTTCATGACATACATTCAAAGCATGTCCTCAATAATTTGGTTTACTCTCTCTATCTTCCCGTCTATTTATGGGTGATATGCAGTGCTAAAGTTCAACTATGTCTCTAATCCATAGCACAAAGATATGCAAAAGTTTCTTGTAAACTCAACATATCGATCTGAGATAATTGCCTTGGGTATCCCATGCAATCTAAATACCTCTTTCAAGAAGATACCAACAATGTTCATGGCATTATAGGTCGACTTCACAGGAATCAAGTGTGACTCCTTCGACAACTTGTCCATGACCACAAAAATAGAATCATTTCGCTTCTCACTTTTTGGTAAACCGGTGAGAAAGTCCATAATAATGACCTCCAACTTCCATTATGGAATGGGCAACGACTGTAGCAATCCCATAGGATGTTGATGCTCAGCTTTGACTAGCTAGCATTTCTGACATTTCACAAAAAACATTGCAATGTTGGCCTTTAACTTAGGCCAGAAAAAGTGTCTCTTAACAGTAGATATCATATTTTGATATCTCGGGTGCCCCGAATAGGGTGCCCAATGAAATTTCATGAGGATGCTGGATCGAAGGTCACCTCCTTTTGGAACATACAAACGATCCTTGGACTATAGTAGTCCGGATTCGTCTACCTTGTATTCTTTTTGTTGTTGAAAAAACCTATCCTCCTTGACTTTCTTGAGGATTTCCACATAGAAGGGGTGAACTTCGTTGACCCCTCTGATTCTCTCATGCAAATCTGCATCAGTTTGACTCAAGGTCACCTCATAAATCATATAAGTTCGTCATCTCAAATCATCGAAAACTTTATTCTCTTTTCCCTTAATGTGCTTTAGCTCGAAATGGTACTCGCTGAAGAAAGATAACCATCCAGCTTTCCTCGCATTTAGATCCGGTTGATGAAATAAATACTTCAAACTCATATTGTCTATCTTTAGATGGAACTTCCTTCCAATGAGGTAGTGCCTCCACATCCTCAAATCATGGATGATGGAAGCTAACTCAAGAACGTGCATAGGGTAATTTTTCTCATGCTCTTTTAACTTCCACGATTCATAACAGATTAGGTGAACATTCAGTAAGAGGATTCCTCCAAGTCCTTCCTTGCTTGCATCCGTGCAAACAACAAAATCCCCATCGGGATCCGCAATTTGTAACACTGGTGCGGTCATCAAAAGTTGCTTAATATTTTGAAAACATTCTTCACATTTAGACTCCATAAGCACTTACTTTCTTTCTTCTGCAAAGTGGTCATGGGGAAAGTGATTCTGGAGAAGTTCTGAATGAACTTTGGATAATATCTGGATAATCCCAAAAATGACCTAATGTTAGTGACACTAGTAGGGGTAGGCCAATCCTTTATGGCTTTAATCTTTTATGGGTTCAAAAATATCCTTGTCTTGGAGATAATGTGACCTAGATACTGTATTTGTGGTTTGTAAAAATCAAATTTACTAAACTTAGCGTAAATATGGTGTTCTCTCAACACTTGTAGAACTACGCGAAGGTGTTCTTCATGTTCTTCTTTATTCTTTGAATAAACCAGTATGTCATCTATAAATACCAAGGTGAACTTATCCATATACCTACTGAATATGTTGTTCATCATACACATAAAATTCGTTGGTGGCATTGGTTAACCCGAATGGCATCACTACAAACTCATAGTGCTCGTACATTGTATGAAAGGAGGTTTTGTGAATATCCTCATTGCCAATATGTAACTATTGGTACCTGGATCACATGTCAATATTTGAAACGATTCTGGCTCCTCCCACTTGATCGAATAAGTCATTGATTCTAGGGAGTGGATAATGGTTCTTGATAGTCATTTTTTTCAACTAACGATAATTGATTCACATCCACATCATACTGTCATTCATCTTTACAAACAATATCAGTGCTCCCTAAGGAGACACAATGGGTCAGACTACCCTTTCTCTATCAATTCTTGCAGCTGTTGTTTGAGTTCCACCAACTTAGGTGCACTCATGCGGTAAGGGGATTTGGAGGCTGGAATTGATCCTCGGGTCGATTTGATGGAAAATTCTAGGTCTCATTTCAGAGGTAATCCAGGGATTTCCTCGGGAAACAAATCTTTGAAATATTCAAGAACATGGAATTATTCTTTGTGTTGTTCCCTATGAGACTCTATGGCTCATATGTTTACTGCAAACAACTTGCAGCCTTTACTAAGGAATTTCTTCGCTTGTAAGGTAGATATTTGTCTTACAGAAACTTTGTTTGGAATTCCCTAAACCTTCACTTGGTTACCTAGGCTATCAGTACACACGATAGACTTGTACAAACAATCGAGAATGACATGCTGTTGTTCCATCTAGTCCATGCCGATAAGTACATCGTATGATCCTAAAGGTAGTAAGTTCAGGTTTACTTTCGTAAGAAACCAATTTAGGTTTGCCTCACATTCTTTGACAATTTCCAAAACCTTTCGTTTTGTACCTATAGCTAACTGAACCAGCCAAGGTTTATCATGTTTTAATTTTCCTAGTTTGCATTCATCAACAATTTTAGGTGAAACATAGCTCCAGCAAGCACTGGGATCAATAAGTATTGAAATAGAGGCATTCAATATCTTACCTTCTATCTCAACCATTGTAGCTTTATGATCTTCATGTTGGCCATCCAATGCTACATATATCAACGGTATTCCAGCTATGTCCTCGAAATTTGGTTCTTCTTGTAAGTTGTGGAAGACCCCACAAGTCTTGTTCTTACAATCTCGGGCATAATGAGTCCCGCTGGATTTCCAACACTTGATCTGTAGTGGGGTAGCATTGGCTCCATTTTCTACTGGTTTGTTAACATTAACAGCTGGTATATAAGGATTTGTACCATATTTATTAAAGTTCTTGTTCACTTGAAAGATGTTATTCTTCTTTCTGTATGGTTGTGGGTTGGACACAGGTTTGCATTTATCAGAAAATTTCTTAGACTTGTCTCTATTTTAGTTCATGTTCTCCTACCTCAGTTGTCCATGCTCATAACAAAGACTAGATTTGTGCACCATGGTATCCAAAGTCTTAGGCATGTCGAATTCAATCCCGTCCTAAAAAATGGGAGGAAGACATCCTAGGACCTACTGGATCTTTACCTTTTCTTCTTTGATGTATGGTATATAATGCAATAGATCTAGAAATCTGTTAATAAACACATCCATAGTCATGAATCCTATGCGTAGTTCATGAAACTCTTTCACATTTTAGTCAATGAACCTTTTCGACATATATTTCTCTTGGAAAAGCTTTCGGAAAGTATCCCTGTGTATTTCTAGCAGCTCATGTTTCTTGGTGTGTTTTAAATCCCTCCACCATCTTGCTGCCTTACCATTTAAGTTATAGATGGCAATCCAAGCCTTCA
>LPNX010406250.1:2962-25056 GCA_001517045.1 Pseudotsuga menziesii | reverse complement strand
GTAGGCTCAAGTAACCACACTGGGGTGCTAATGAACCACCTTTACAATTAGAGGGGACTGCCTCATGACTCTTATTAGTTCTTCCGATTAGGAGCATCGAGGTACAAAGTAATACAAGTGGTTCTCCCAGTAGGATCATTGGGGACCACAAAAGATACATATATAATATTCTTCAAAGTTACAATATTTCAACACCCCCTTAACAAGAAGGGTATTCTATAACAACATCAACAACAACAATAATAGGAGAGAGATAGAGGACATCATCAACATCATCAGGGTGATACATCTATAAATCATTGGAATATTTTCAACATCATGTAGTCTTCATCTTCAATCTTTAGTCTTCAGCATCATTAGTAATTTGACCGCTTCGATCAGCAACATCTTCAGCACTTTGACCTTTCGATCAACAACATCATCTTCAGCACTTTGACCTTTCGATCAACAACAACATCATCATCATACTCTGATATTTTGATAAAAAACATCATCATGAAAAAATCATCAAAACATCAACATCATCATCATCAAAATATCAGCATCAAAATATCATCATCATCACACTCTGATCTTTCAATCAGAATCATCATTATCATTAGCCTTTGATCTTTCGATCAGAAACATCATCAACCGAACATCATCATACTCTAACATCAACTCATCATCATATTCTGATATTTCTATCAGTATGTCATCATCATCATACTTTGATGATACGACATCATCATCATCAGGATCTCATCATCATCACATTCTGATCTTTCGATCAGAAACATCATCATCATCATCGCATTCTGATCTTTTGATCAGAAAACATCATCATCATCATCAGCAACATCATAATCATAAGCAACTTCTGATCTTCCGATCAGAAAACATCATCATCATCATCAGCAACATCATAATCATAAGCAACTTCTGATCTTCCGATCAGAAAACATCATCATCATCATATTCTGATCTTTCGATCAGAGAACATCATCATCGTCACAAACAACATCATCATCATATTCTAATCTTTCGATCAGAGAACATCATCATCATCAGCAACTTCTGATCTTTCGATTAGAGAACATCATCATCAGCAGCAACATCTGATCTTTCGATCAGAAACATTATCATCATAAAAACATCAACATCATCAAAACATCAACATGATCCTTCCTTTCAAAATTATGGGATTTAGGTCTTTACGGAGTTACCAATGATCCTTCCCTTCGGAATTACGGGATTTAGGTATTTACGGAGTTACTAATGATCCTTCCTTTCGGAATTACAAGATTTAGGTCTTTACGGAGTTACTAATGATCCTTCCTTTCGGAATTACGGGATCAACACATTTGTGGAACTCAGACAATCCTTCCTATTGGAATTACGGGATCAACACATCTGTGGAACTCAGACAATCCTTCCTATTGGAATTACGGGATCAATTCAATGATCCTTCCTTTCATAACTACGGGATTTAGGTCTTTACGGAATTACTAACGATCCTTCCTTTCAGAATTACAGGATCAACACAGATGTGGAACTCAGACAATCCTTCCTATTGGAATTATGGGATCAACGCATCTGTGGAACTCAGACAATCCTTCCTATTGGAATTACAGGATCAATTCAATGATCCTTCCTTTCAGAATTACGGGATTTAGGTCTTTACGGAGTTACTAACGATCCTTCCTTTCAAAATTAGAGGATCAACACAGATGTGGAACTCAGACAATCCTTCCTCTAGGAACTATGGGATCAACACATGTTCTCGAGTACCGAAGTTACTGGATTCGTTCTGAACCAAAGTTCAAGGATGATACAATCCTACCACCTTCTCGATGACCGAAGTTCACCAGATACATTCTGAACCGAAGTCCGAGGATGATACAATCCTACCACCTTCTCGATAACCGAAGTTCACTGGATCCATTCTGAACCGAAGTCCAAAGATGATATAATCCTACCACCTTCTCGATGACCGAAGTTCACTGGATCCATTCTAAACCGAAGTCCAAGGATGATACAATCCTACCACCTTCTCGATGACCAAAGTTCACTGGATCCATTCTAAACCGAAGTTCAAGGATGATACAATCCTACCACATTATCGATGACCAAAGTCACTGGATCACCTCTGGACATATGTCCTAGGATGATACAATCCCTCTTCATTCTCGAAGACCGAGATATCCGTATCACTTTAGGGAAAGTGTCCAGGGATGATACAATCCCACTGCAACATCACTACTCCCCCTTTCTGGGAAGGTCTTTCTGAACCATACCAAGATTGTCTCGAAAGTGTTCAAATTTTACCCGAGATAGAGGCTTTGTCAGCGCATCATCATTTAAACCATATTCATCTACATCTTCAGTATGTGAATACTGAAATATCACCATCTGTATCTCCAGTATGTGAGTACTGAAAGCATCATCGGGTCACCATCATCTACATCTATAATATGTAAACACTGAAACATTATCATCTGCATCTTTATCTTGAATGTAGAAATACTGGATTTATATGTGTTACAACGGAACACAGGGTTCTCTATTATCACAACTCTCGTTATCACATAGAATCAATGTAGTATCCATATTCAGTTCAAAGAGACTTGATATTAGCTTCCGAAGCCATATGGCTTCACAACTTAGCAACGCAATCTGCTATGTATTCTGCTTCAGCTGGACCATGAACTCATAGCAAACCCCCAAACAAAAGCATCTACCTAATGTGCTTTTCTTGTCTGAGATACTTCCAGCCCAATCTGCATCTGTGTATCCATACAATCTATACTCATGGCTACCATCATAATATAAACCAAAGTCTATAGTCCCTTTCAGATATCTGATCACATGTTTTGTAGTTACTAGGTGAACCCGTCTTGGTTGAACAAGATATTGACTTAAGGTGTTCATAGCAAAAAAAATGTCTGGTCTGGTATTTGTTAAGTACATCAATGACCCAATGATCTATCTGTAATGAGTCATATCCACTAACTCTGATGAGTCATCAGCTAACAGCTTTAGGTTGGAGTCCATGGGTGTGGCCATGACTTTGCATTCCAACATATTGAATCTCTTCAATATCTCTACCGCATACTTTCCCTGGTTGAGAAATATTTCTTCTGAACTTTTCCATACTTCTAGACCTAGGAAATAATGCATTAACCCAAGGTCTTTCATCTCAAATTCTTCTGCTAGTTTCTTCTTGCTTTCAATGACTTGTTTCTCATTTCCTGTCAAGGATAAGTCATCCACATATAAGAACAGGATGACAAGTTCATCTTCTACAAACTTGAGATAAAGGTTAGGATCAACTTTACTTTTGGGAAAGCCCATGCTCGACAAGAAACCATCTATTCTTTCAAACCAAGCTCAAGGAGCTTGTTTAAGACAATATAGTTCCTTCTTCAACTTGCATACGTGAGTATGTCTATATTCAACTTCAAATCCTTGTGGTTGTTCTATGTATACTTCTTATTTGATCACACCATTTAGAAGAGCTGTTTTCACATCCATCTGGTGTAAGTTCCACTTCATCATGGATGCAAGTGCCATGGTAGCTCTAATTGAAGTATACCGTGCTACTGGGGCAAATGTCGCTTCCTAATCAATTCCCTCTTTCTGAGAGAAACCTCTTGCCACAAATCTTGATTTATACTTCTCAATACTTCTGTCAGCTGCATGCTTTATTTTGCATATCAATTGGGAGGATACTATACTCTTTCCTTCTGGTTTGGAAACTGTATCCCATACATCATTCTAGTATTCTTTCATCATAACATCTTCCATGAGTTCATCTTGTCAGGTCATCAACATATCATAGTCTTCTGTATTCAACCTTGAAGGTTGGAACCCTCTTTACTATTGGTAAAGTCTCAATCTAGCAAGAAGTTGTCCATCATGTCGTACCATGTCGAACTTAGATATCTTCTGTAGTCACTCCCCCTGAAGTGGAGTATCATCTTCCCTCTTTATTCTGTACAGGTGGCTCTATGCTTGATATATACTTGTCAATAGAGTATGTCATGTCATAGTCTATTCTTTCTGAGGCAAATCATGAACCTTTGCTTTGTACACTTGTTCTTGTAGATCCATATGGAAGATACTACGTACTTCCCTTTATGTCTCGAAATCATATCGTATACATCGTTCCCCATGATCAACTGTTATTCTTTGATCATAGCATTCTTTTCTTGATCTTGAGTTATCTCTTATACCCATGGTGGTATTCATCCTTCGAGGTGGATTTACCACTCTCTGAAGCTCTTTCTTTCGTCAAGGTGTCTCTAACCCTGGGAGCTTCAGATTCATGTTTATTGAATTGTCATCACTTGTTCTTCGGAACAAGTCTCATCCTTGTTTTCTTGTAGGAGGTTGTTCAGGACCTTTCCTACAATTCAAATGCACCAATTGCATGGTTAGAACTATTTCATAAAACATATGCATAATGACAAATTCTTATGCATCATGCAACTGTTTAGCCAATACAACATTCATCCATATCTCATGGAAACTTTCTAGATGACATCATTGAAATTGTTCATTAATCCAATATGTCATGTAAAGAGGTTTCATTCTAGATAAGTAGCAATGGAGAGATGTATAGCACCATGAGCTACTTAGTAGTATACAGTCATTAATGCAAACAATCTATCATACATAACACATCAACTGAATATGCATAACAAAACAATATCATTAAATGACAATTGAATACTTATCTCTTGTTTGTTTTGTGGGTAGACTCCTTCTTGATCATTCTCCTTCATTATCTTCTTCATTCATGAAATCATCATTTCTTATCCAAATGATAAGATGGATAATAGGTTCGTTAAGAATTGAGTTCTTCATATTCCTCATCGCTTGAGGGATCTTCTTTGACTGGTGAGAGCTTGATCTTCAATTTGCTCCCATCTTTCTTCTTCTTTTCTAATGAGACGAGCTTCTTCTTCTTCCCAAACTCAACTAAAATTAATAACTTCCTTCTGGCACACATTTCTCACATGAATGAATCCCATGATCATGGGAGGCCATTCAAGGTGGCTATGACCACTTCTGCATTCTTTGATTCTTCTTCTACCACTTCAAGATGTTATGCATTCTGCATCTTCACATTCTTCAACTGTTTTCTCAAATCCATCTTCTTATATTCAAATAGATTGATCAAGGAATCAAACATATTCGGTGTCTTTAGGGAAGACACTAGTGGTACAAGTTGATCTGTGATTGAATCAACAGTGATCTTCTTGGCCTTGATCAAGTTCTTCTTGTGTAAGCCTTTGAGGCTCATCTCCCTCTAGAACTGGAACCTCTCTACCCATGTAGGTGTCCAATTCATTTTCTTCAGAGGGATAAAATACTTTCATGCTTGGAATTTTTCAACTTCACCAAGCTTATCATCAAGCTGATGTGATAGATCACTTTGAAAAGAGAACCTCAAATGCAAATAGCAAAATATTAGATCTTACCGATTTGAGGTGCCCGTCCTGCTTCCGGAGCTGGCTAATCTAGGGTTTGTTAGAGAAACCCTAATTTTAAAAACTTGGAATATTTAAGATATGATTGGATAGAAAGATATATCTCTTCAAATGGATCTTTCCAATGTACTCCTTTTCTACAAACAGTGGAGGGAAGCTCCCAAAACAGGAAGCCCTAGTTTTCCAATTTCTTCTGCAGAAATTCCTGTCACTGTTTCTGTGATAGATCCAAAGTTACTACTCCTCTAAGTGTGCAATTTTTCATTGAGGTAACCTCGCATGTCCCTGAGCCAACACCATAGGTTTCATCAGAATGGGTTTCACCAATTGGTATTTATGATAATTTTCCCAAGGTGACCTGTTACAAGACTGTTCAGAACAGTGAAGTTGTACGGCATGCCGTGTGTCACTGGTTCATCTTTAGGTTCTGAAATTCATACCAAAGAAATTAAATTCTGTGCTCTTTCTGGAACATCTTCAGGAATTCCATTTGGACCTTGGTATCCCAAGATATAGAAATTTTCCCTAGGTGTCCTGTTTAGGGATGAATTATAGAAGAGCATGGAACCCTAACTTGGAGGGATCATATCTCCTAGAATATAGCGAATCAGAGGCTAAAGTTTGGATACAATGTTAATCAGGATTATATATTCGGTCTCTGCAATTTTCATATCCTGAGCCTCTACCAATATTGGGATATAGCGAATATACAAAAACTTAGCAGTTTTAGTATTTAGGATTTTTCTAGCTCCAGGTCAAACTAGGGTTTGACTTTCCTGGAGTTTCAACCAACCAAAAATATTGATCCAGGTCTCTAAACTTAGATTTTGATTAGGAGAGAAATCCTATGTTCGGCTCACTCAAAAATTCTTCTTCTGCAAGAAGCCCTAATTTCCCACACCAAAAACTGAAAATGCTCAGAATCGAATTCTGCTTCGACAGAAAGATGCGCCCTTCAATGGAGAGTCAACCTAGCCTTTTTTTGTTGATCGATTGTGGAGAGAGAACCAAAAAGTAAGAATCCCTAGATTCTGTAGATGCATAATGTCTTCTTTTTAGGGTGGCTCTGATACCATGTTAACTTTTCATATGCTTAGCTAAGACATCAGTACTTCATTTCATTTTCATAACAAAATCATATAAACAAGATCACTGAAAGATAGACAAGCACAACCATACAAAAGGAACACAAAGATTTATCCTGGGGAAACCTTAACGGGAAAAACCCAGCAAAAGCTTCCTCAATATAAATGCCCCAAAAAGATAAAAGATAAAAGATAAAACCAGCAAGGAGATCAAAGCCTGATCCTCCTCCTTCTCCAGCTACTTTTCTTCTCCACTAATGCACTACACAAGTGAGAGTGTGTGTTCCAAATGAGGAGCACTACACCTCTATTTATATTCATTCGTTCACTTAAGTTAACTCATCTGTCATGTAGGCTCTAGTTAATCATGTAGGCTCAAGCTACACATGTAGGCTCAAGTAACCACACTGGGGTGCTAATGACCCACCTTTACAATTAGAGGGGACTGCCTCATGACTCTTATTAGTTCTTCCGATTAGGAGCATCGAGGTACAAAGTAATACAAGTGGTTCTCCCAGTAGGAAAATCGGGGACCACAAAAGATACATATAGAATATTCTTCGAAGTTATAATATTTCAACAATACTTACTGATTCCCAACAACCACTCTTCATCCTTCTCCCCAGTGTTTAATTCACCTTCATAGGTCGGGGCTCTTATTTTTCAAAACTCTCCCTAAAGACTGACATTGATTGTTTTCTTCTTTATTCGAGGAGAAAGAGATTCATCACTAAAAGGAGTGTGATGATATCCTTTTGGTGCTTCAGAAATTTGTCCCTCTTTTTCTCCTTCTCTTGGGCTGCTGGCCCATTTATGGTACGATTATCTTTTGGAACTATTTGTTGATTGGGTAGGTTTACCTTGAGGGATTCCTCCCATCATATTTCTTAGTAATGCTTCATTTATAGCTTGTTGTTCTATTCTTTCATTCAGATTGTATTCTTTGAGACTTTGCAATTCTTCTTAAAGAATGTGTATAGTCTTCAAAATATCAAAATTCAGCTCCACCACCAGTTCTCCTTTTGGGGTGGGGGTGTTCACTCTGCCTTGTCGGCTGTTAACTCCCTCGGTATTCATAATCTGAACTGTTTCAGTAAAAATTCATGTAATTGTAATATTTTTTTATAACAAGAAGAATTTCTGTTAGAAACCAAAATTTAATTTGATACTTTATTTTCTCTACAATGATTGCTTCGTGCGCCCATAGGTCTCTTAGTATTGAAATTAGGCTTTGATACCACTTGTAATGTCCGCAAAAATAAAAAAATAAAAAAATTATAGGATAGTAAAAACTACCTAAACGAAACATTATTCACTTGCAGAACTATATCGTACACTTCATGTAGGACTGTTTATTTGTAAGATGTTCTTACGTTCTGTCTTTCACATTTAGTCATTATTTTTAATGTATTTTACTTACGATGTCGTACTGTTGTGTACTGCTTAGTCTCATGCTTATACTTTTGTTGTGTATGTGTCGTTACTAGATTTAATGCTTTGTCCTTTGTGCATAGTCACACTTGTTAATTATAAAGTCCTAACTTAACTTTGTTTGTGGAAACAAAGTAGGCAGAGTTGTGGGACTCATTCTCCCATGACGGTTTGAGAGGTAAATGTGTTTACTTCTTCGAAAGCTTACTTAGTTCTATGAACTAAGGCACCTATTTTACTTCATATGAAGTTCACATTTGCGATGAAGTCTTGTTTAATGATTATTGGAAGTATTGATCTTGAAGAACATACCGCTGGTTGAATTTGGTTCCTTTTCGACTCAGAATTATAACTAGGTAAAATAAAATATTTTTCTTGTCAATTCAGCTATCATTGCTAAATTTCCTATACGCTACTCATACTTCGTTTTGGTTTATAATTATTCATTTTACATCTTACTAATAATTATGTTTTATGTTGATTTTATTGAAAACTATTGACATCTCCTATCTTTTCCATTTGCAGGTTATTGTCTTGTCTTAATGAAAACTAGGCCTTGATTTTATGAGGGATAACATGGCATATTACATATGCCATGTTCAATAAGCATTAATCTTAGGATAATTCGCATTGTAATTAAGTTAGTGCTTTTAAACCTTTGGTTTATGTGATCTAATCTATAAGCCTCGTGGCTTGACTTAAGACTAGCGCAGACCAATCTTGGACTATGCACTAAACCTCATCATTGTAATATATTAAACCTTGTTATAACATATACGTTGTAATGTGTTACCTTGTCATATAATTTTGGATGGAGACATAACATATGGTTTGGACCATATACAATGGCATTTAACAATTGCATGGCAATGGAGACCAATACTAAATCGACATTACCAAACTATAGTATAGTGGGATTTGGTTTTGGTGATGGGAACCAGCTAGTGCCATTAATGCACCTTGGTTTTCATGGAACCCCTCCCTTAGGATTGGCTCACGATGGTTTGGTCATTTCGTTGTCATTTGGGGTTTTTTCTTCTAAGAACAGGGGTTATGGAGACGGCCTTCAGATGGAAGGTGAGATTTGCTTTAGAGTTTTTTTTCCTGCTAAATCATTTTCTTTGAAGCTTGACCATTTCCATGCTTCTAATTCCTATTTTCATTGGTTGGTTGCAGGTGTCGAAGTGTGGTGAGGAGCAGCATGGCTCTAGCTTTGTCAGGGTTTTGATTGTCAGTGAAATATAGGGTGATCCTTTCCAATAAGCTTGCACTTGTTGTCTCTCAACCTGTCTGTGTTATGTTTCGTCATTTGATGTTGGGGTTCTCTATGGGGTTTGAAATTTTCCTTTGAGCTTTGTATTGCACAGAATTGGGCTTTAAATTAATGGTGTGGGTTTTTGGAAATGGAGGAAACTTGTGTTTCTCATAGGATCTGTGTATTTAAGTTTTGGGTTATGTAAATTGTAAATGGATTTGGGCTTTGGAGCCATGGGCTGCACCATTGCTTGTAATGGTGCCATAGCTCATTGGCATGCCTATCTAGACTTTGTTTTGGCTTTAAAGGTGACTGTGTGGAAAGACTATGATGATGACATTACTGTGTATAATGTAGATACTCAGCGTTTTAATGAAATTGCCATGGTTTTTATGCTTACTATGTGTGTGGAAATTGATGCTGCGTTAATGGTTTATTGTGATGGTTCGTACACAAGCATGCGCCTTCATTTATGGTTTGTTTGTGCATATTTATATTTGGTTGAAAATATTAACAACGTGGGGTAAGGCCACATCGTAAAAGGATTGGGGCTTTCCCATCGTGGTTGCGATAGCTTCACTGTGTCATATTATTATTTGTATTTTGTTGATTAGAGTTGGGGAGAAATCGTTAACATAGTTAGTTTGATAATTACACCATAATGTGTATTTTTAATGGCCATGCTGTGGATTGGGTGAATGTTGCACATGGTTTTAAATGGTTATTTATTGTTATGATTTCATGGGTTTCGTTTATAATGTGGATTATGTAAATATGTCAAGGTATAAACCCATATTGGTCTGCGTCTCTGAAGTTAGATTTTTAAACAGGGACTCTGTGTAATATAGATGGTGAAGGTTGAGGCCACGCTTATAGCATTTGGCAAAACCCAAGGTATTATGACCTCTTTGTAGCGTAATGGTTTGATTATTGTTTATTTTAATAGCGTTGAGTTTGATTTGATGTAGAATGCATACTTAATATATAGCGTGGCCATGGTAAATAAAACCATAGGGTTGAATCCTGTTTGTGGATAATTGTAATAAGTTGTATTTGGATTTATATAAAAGGGTTGGGATTGTATGCCCACAGAAATCGATTCCCATCTCCATTGTAATATTTGGGTTTGTAATTTGCTTTCGACATGGTTTAATACATTATACGATTTCATGTGTATGATGTATTGTTTACTTTGTTATATGGAAATTTAGATGGGTTATGTAATTTTTTTAATGTTTATAAACTTTATGAGATGGTTGTTTATAGTGACCTGTGACTTGGGTTTGGGAACCCACATGTTTGTATCATGACCTCTATTTAGAATGGTAGAATTCTTTAATTGTTTTAGTGTTGTTAATTAATGGAATGATTTTACTATTTATTTTATAGTTAATGAAACATACCTCGAAAGGTCTTAATGGTTTATTGATCTCGGACTTATATGTATAGATAGTTTTCAGATTTGTTTATACATGATGACCTCATCCGTTTATATATATATAATAGTTGAGTTTATAAATAGTACCTTATATTATCTAGTTGGTATATTTATGTATTTAAATTTTACTTTTAGGATTAATCTATTTTAATCTAAACATGTCTCTACTAACAAATGGAATATGTGAGTAGATTAAGCTAGGTAAACAATACATATGTATGGCAATCTTGGACAAAACCTAGTTTTCATTAATCTAGTTTAAGTAATGAAGATAAATACATAAACTAACTTTATTGCACAAATCCAGGTGAATAAAACATCAGATATTATTTGCAGCCTAGGGTTACAATTTAAGAAATGTAAACCCTAGAAGATATGGACAGAAAAATCATTTCTAGGGTTAGAAATATATATAATGAACATGTACATAAAGAAGTCAACATTTATGCTAGAAATGAACTTGACATACTAAGAACTCATACTCGTAATTTTTCTAAAGCTCCTTCAATGGTTGAACCTGCACTCTTTTAAATAATCAACATTAACAATTAAGACAAACCTAACCTTTGGTTTTTGATGACCAAATCACTTGGGAACTACCACGTTCCTCCCAACCATGACCGAGAAGAGTTCGTGGTTTTAATTCGGATCCCCCCGAGATGGACTCCAACATGGAAGTATATTAGAGATCCTAAGGTAAGGTTTCCTATCTGGTGTATCATATCTAGATCGGTTTTCCTTTTTCCTTCTAGGAAAATATTTCATAAGAATTTACTTGAGAGAAAAATGGCGGAAAATGAATCGTCTAATGATAGATCAGAACCCCAAGCCTTTATTTGGCTTGAGACTTTATAGACAGACTTTTCAATCAAAGGGACAGTTAAATCAAGAAACCTTGGTTTCTTGATTTAACCCTTTTCAATTACTTTGGGTAATTATTAATATTTTAACTTAGGAACTTTCTTCTAGTTCCTAGTTAGACTTTTTAGGGTTTGGACTATTTATTCTCTTTTAATAATAAATAATAATTGATGGAGCTTCTTCTTCTTTCTTTCATTTATTTATATTATTAATATATTTAATTCTTTATACACACCATGTATAAAGTACATAATAATATAACACTTTGTTAACAATGTCTTTGGGCATCATATACCATGATCCCTAAACTTAATGACACTTCTTCATTAAGTTCAAGTAGGTAGATGGTTTAGGTATACTAGGCTAGGCAACTCTATACATCCTTGCATGTTGGATTTCTCTTGTATAATGTGGTAGCTCTTCAGTACTTTGATGAGAATACAAAAATTCGAAATTTCATTAATCACCTATAAATAAGTATGATGAGATCAATATTTTTCTCGAGTCGTTTTCACTCGAAAGTTATTGAATTCTTTTCAGTAACCCTTAGCACTTACCATAGCCCATACTAAATGCTTTAATAGGGAGTTACAATTTAGTGAAATTCTAGAGCTCCTTGCTCAACACTAGTGCCAAGATGTACTTGTATGATACACCTAGGGATACAGTGACCAAGGATCCGATGCTCCAGAGTTTATGCTCAACATCAACATGGAAGGCTATAGGAATTATGACCAACACATCCAATTATATTTTCATGTGTTCCATAGATTCTTGCTCAACACAAAGGTAAGTACTCATGTGTTCCATAGCTTCTTGCTCAACAAAAATCATCAATCATTCAAGTGCTTATAGAGCTCCTCGCTTAACACAAAACATCTCATCAATCATGTTCTTCATGGTTCACGTCCAACACAAACAAACATATACATATATCATGAATAATTGGCTTACACCCAATATTTAAACTAAATCATCATGTTCATATGTAGTGGGGTCTTTGACCCAATATAAAAATAAAACATTAAGATAATCATGTCATAATCAATAGGCACATGCCTATAAGTGTTAGGTCCAAAATTCGGGATATTATACATAGCCATGACTTATACAAAAGAATCTTTTTTTATGCATATTTTAAATACTGGTAAATTTATATATATTAATATCCCATTTCATTGTTAAGTGTATGTAGAAGAATTCTTGTGAGGTTCTTTGTTTGAAGAAACAAAGCCACGTTTCTTTCTTGGCAGAATAAAATTAGAGAGATATAAAACTAGAGAGTATCCTTCTTTAATAGATAAAGAGAATTGGAGGGGAGCAGAACTAGAGAGGAGCCTCTTTCTTTCTAGGGAGAAGAAAATTATAGGATAGAGATAAACATATTTTGAAATTGGATTCCTTTTTGTTCGTTTGGATTTTCTCTGTTACTTTTAGTATGGCCATGCATTTTTCTTTCAATTATGTCTATGGTTGTTTTTATTTTTCTTAATTATTTCGTATTTTTTATCTCGGTTTGACTTTGTTTTCTATTTGGTTTTGGTTTTTTCAAAAAAACATTGTCTAGTTTGTTGGATTGTTTGAATGGAGAGGGAATATATGTAGTAGAGAACAGAAAAGGAGGAAAAAAAATTGTGTGTTGTCTTGGAGAGCGAAGATTATGTTGCAAAGAATAGGGAAGGAGATGGAAAATTCAATGGATGAAGGTTTATATGTTGTATTTTGTTATTTAAATATATATATGGTAAATGCATATTTATTTCATTTCATTAATACATTATTATGTTTTATTTTGACTTGGAGTGCATATGAAGAGCTACAAGGCCAATGACTAATCAATAAGAAAGTGCATATGCCAAGGGTTTTGGTATCTTGCTAGTGCAAATCTAATAACCACAAGAAACACAGATGCCAATGGCTTTGTCCATTGCTAGTGAGTTTTCAAGTTTTATTTTGTTATACAGAGGAAGTAGTTTTACTTTTTTTTCTTCCTATTAGGGTTTTTATTTTTCCTTTTATATCCGAATTCCATGTATGGGTTTTGAAACAATAAAATAACTTATGTTATGATAATGTATTTTGGCATTCATTGGGTTTTATTCGTTTACATTGTTTTTCACTACAATAGATAAGTCGTGGCCTAAAACCATGTAAATCCCAACCGGTTCACCCTCCCTCCTAATGGGATGGTTGTCAGATGTTTACCCCATTAATGCATAGAGATGACTACTGAGGTCCTTCCTAGTCATTAAGGAAGGAACATGTATAATATAGGTAGTAGAGGAAGTATCCGTGGTTCCAGAGAAGTAAAAGAAATTCCATCCAACTTAGTTTGAATAAAATGGCTAAATTGAGTTAGTGTATCTAGTGCAAGGCTATCTAATTTAAATCTAGTTCCTATAGTATAGCAATTTGCATAGCGCCTATATTTTAGCATGTCTTACCACCAAGTGTAGAGACCTTTGATATGTGAGGATTAAGTCTTCAATGGTGAAATATGCACCGAGTCATCCCCTTACTCTGGAAAGGATGAGACAAACCACTCTTCACATCCTTATGTTTTTATTATAATCTTTTATTTACCCTCTTATCTTCAGCCATTTTATCTCTCTTATCTCCCCACCGTCTTACAATATAGGCACTATTGGAAGGCTTGAAACACCTCATCCCACTATTAACTAACATTTTCTAATTGGCCTTATCGGACGACCGCCCTATATATGTACTCATATTTTTTGAGATACCACATTTATTTACAATCCCGTCCAACTAGATGAATATTGGATCCCAAGTGAAATTGTTTGACTGGCGGCCTTACCTAAATAGTAGATATCTCACTCAGTTAGACCGTTTCTAGATATATCCACAATATCTTCTTGTGAACACATTGGACTAAATATGAAATAGGGAACTATATACTATTGGGATTTAACAAGAACCCCTTTGATCCCAAATACATCCACGCCTGCTCAGAATTAGTAGATAAAATCTCAAGGGCGTGGTTAATGATGGTAGAGTTTGCCTCTATATTAAGATTTTTATATTTCATTTAAATAAGTGGGTAGCATCAAACCCCTAGATCCAAAAAGCCATGGTTATCTTTAATAATACTAGATTCTGCATCTTTATTTATTTTTTAATTTTCTGTCATTTGATTTAATTTCATATGGGATTTTTATATTTTCAATATGTTGTGTCATTTTAGTGTTTTTAGAGTTTACTAATTTGACATAGTTTGTCATGTTAGTGTTATTGGACATAGTTTTTGAATTTGAAGGATGCAAAGATTGATTGAATTGAATGGACATATTTTGTTAATACTAGAGTACGCATCTTTATTCATTTTTTTAAATTTTCTGTCATTTCATTTAATTTCATATGGGATTTTTATATTGTTTTAAAATTTTCTGTCATTTGATTTACTTTCCAATAGGATTTTTATATTTTCAATATGTTGTGTCATTTTATGGTTTTTAGAATTTACTAATTTGACATAGCTATGTTATTAGACATAGTTTGTTAATTTGAAGGATGAATGCAGAGATTAAATGGATTGATTATGTCTATCAAGATAGTAAGTCTGTTTGTAGAGATAGAAAAAATGAACCTAACTCCTCTTCTCATACTTTTAGTTTGGACCTAATTCCTCTTCTCATACCTTTAGTTTGAAAGAAAACAAAGTAATAAGTAGTTTTTGAGTTTGTTTGATTTTTTAGGAGGTTAATTTAAATTCATTTCAAATCCATATTTACAAAGAAAACCTTGTGGGTTTGTTTAATAAAAAATGTGGGTTGGTAATGACAATTAATGCTCATTGCCTTTGCTTGTTAGAATAATTTAATATTCTTTCTTGTCTACAATAATGGATAGTTAGAGTAGTTTAATATTCTCTCGTATCTACAATAATGGATAGTGTAGGAACTTAAGATTCCTCTTTAGTTGAGTTTGTTCATGTTACATGGTGTAAATTCATTTATGTAAAAAGGCATGCTCTCTTAATATTTCAAACTTTTTTTTTAAGAGTATTTAGGTGTGTTTGTTTATGTTAAATTGTGTAGATCTATATATGTAAATAGACCTCTTGTATTAATATTTTAAATTTCAATCGGTTTGTAGAGATATAAAAAATGATAGTATGAACCTAACCCTTGTCATCATACTTTTAGTTTGAAAGAAAACAAAGTAATATTTTTTTTCGTTTTTCTGAAAACAAGTAATAATTAGTTTTTAGGATTTTGATTGATTTTTATGAGGTTAATTTAGATTCATTTCAAATCCAGATTTACAAAAAAAAAAATTGTGGGTTTTCTTAATAAAAATTTTTGTGAGTTGGTGATGATATTTAATGCTTTTTGCCCCTTTCTTGTTAGACTAGTTTAATATTCTTTGTTAAAGAACAATAATGGATAGTTAAAGAAGTTTCATATTCTCTGTTGTGTGCACTAATGGATAATGGATAGTGTGCACTTGAAATTCCTGTGTGTTTTTTTTATAATTAGAGTAGTTAACAATAATGGATGGTAGTATAATATTCTTTGTTGTCAACAATAATGGATTGTGTTTGCATTTGAAATGCATGTTTTTTTTGTTGTGTTTGTTTATGTTACATTGGCTACATCTATTTATGTAAAGAGGCCTACTTTCTTAATATTTTAAATATTAGTGATTTATGCAAGTTGTTTATATACATGTCTTAATAACTCACTTCATTAATTTTTTTAGTTTTTATTTTTTATTTATTAATTTTAGTTTTATTTGTTTTTTATTTATAAATTTTTTTATGTGATTTTAATAATTTATATTTCATTTATATAAATTCTTAATTACTTTTATAAATTTATGTTTTATTTATATGAATTGTCAATTAGTTTGTAATTACAAGCTGTAATGTAATACATTAATCAATATTTATAAATAATCATTAAAGCTATAACTTTATGAGATGATATGATAGGTTTCCATATCTATATGATTATAAATAACCATTGAAGCCATGATTTCCATATCCAATTTATTCTCTACTCAACACTTCACTATATTCAATTACTCATTTCTTCATATAGTTTGTTTGTGTATTCTTCATATAGTTTGTTTATGTGTATATTGAGAAAATTCTTCTGAATGTTGGTAAACCATTAATTAGCTTCTTAGTTTTATGCAATTACATATTGTAATGTAACCCATTACAAACTAATGTTTAGTTTTATGCAATTACATGTTATAATGTAGCCCATTACAAACCATTGTTTATAAATAATTACTGAAGCCATTATTTTTTGTGATGATAAGTTGGAATATCCAATTTCTGGTTTAGTCAATACTTCACTACATCCAATTACTTGTTCTATATAGTTTGTTTATGTGTATATTGAGACAATTCTTCTTAATGCTGGTAAATAATTAATCTGCCTCTTAGTTTTATGCAATTACATGTTGTAATGTAACCCATTACAAACCAATGTTTATAAAGAATCATTGAAGTCGTTATTTTTTGAGGAGATAGGTTGCAATATCCAATTTCTTGTTTAATCAATACTTCACTACATACAATTACTTGTTATTGAAATGAACCTAAATTCTTCCTTACTAATATATATTTTTTTAAGTCCACAAATAAAATAATGTATGTTAGTGTTGTTATTTGCATGATATGATACTATTGGTAAGCTTAAACAAAACTATGAGGGCTTACAACCATGATTTTTTAATCATTTAGTCATGATAATTGTATAGACCAAGTGCAAAAGATTCTAGGGATTATATGAGTAATAACAAGGAACCAAACTCATTAAATCTGTCAACAACTACGAGGGCTTACAACCATGATTGTTTAATCATTTAGTCATGATAATTTTATGGACCAAGTAAAAAAAATCTATGAATGATACAAGTAATAAGAAGGTTCAACTAAACTCATTACATCCTTTTCACATCAAAGACAATAGAGAGTTTTAGCTTCTCCTTTTTTGTAAATTTAATTAAGATTAACAACATCTAATTATATAAATTCAACTCATTATCTAAACAAGTTACTATGAGAGCATAAATACATAAACGAAAAATGACTTATGTATCATTGTAAAAACATTTAGTCTACTTGCTCATATGAGTAAATGCTATAATTACATTCAACCTAGATTCAACTTGTTAATCCATGTTGATTGCACGTTGATTGCAATTGATCATGAAACATGATTATATACTCTTGTATAATGGTTACTTTACTACTTGACCAACCAATTGTACATTCATTGCTTTTCCACACGGCAATAATTCTAACTTCAAAAGATAATTCTCAAAATAAATATTCACCATCTAATAATCATTCTTCATTAGTGATATTGGTATATTGTTACTTTAATTTCTCTTGAAAATAAACATTTGAATACTTTTGTGTACAAAGTCTTATCCAAGTTTAACATTATCCATAATCCAATCAAATTGTAGAAAACCATCTTATCGTAGCCATTGGATAGCTATCCAATCAAAATTAACATTATAAATGTTGTGATGGTAGCTATTGGATAGGCTTATAGCCATCTTATGTGTTTTTATTCGGCGATAAGGGTAATGATTTACACTTGTGGGTCTATATATGTTTATTTTAGTTTTATGTGGTTAAGTACAAAACCCTTGTGGGACTCGATCCTGTCACTCTCTGTATCATATGGTACTCTGGTGTAAAAAAGAATCAAGGCTCTTCCTTTGTATAATCTAGGGAATCCACAAGGTGGAATTACGACTACGTAAACCAAAAATATGTGTTAGTTATGTTTTAAAAACATGACCCTCCGGTCCATGATAACTTGAAGTGATTTTAGGATTTCATAGTCTCGTTATATTGTACATAATTTGAAAATGTTAAATAATGGATCTTCGATCCATATCTTTATTTTTGCCATTCTGTAATTACTATGATTTTGCAAAAGAGAAGGAAGATCCCATGATATCCGTAAGGTTATTCAGCATATAAGTTTAGTTTAAATCTATGTTTTGAATGAAATCACACATCCACGATTTAGTTTATTGATTTGTGAGATCTATACGATCATTAAGGGAACAATAATAGAATTATTGTATAACTACCTGGATATATGTGGATCTTCGATTTGTAGTTCCATTTAATAAACACTTTGAAGGGATTTGATCTCGTGACATTTACCGTGCCATTCAATGTTTGGAGAAATGGTTTGGTTTGATTTGGGGTTTGTTTGACTGTAAATTAAATGGATCTCGAGGTTATCTTATTGCCTGTAACTTTTATTTCCTTAGTTCATGATTTAAAAATCATATATCTATGCTACACTAAGTTGATTATGGGATCTGTATATTTTAATTAAGCTATTTTCTATGTAATTAATTGTGATAGTATCATTACTATATGGATCTTATGTCATTCTAATACCTCGCGTTAAATCTTATGATCTATATTACTTTTATTATTATTATAATGAATTATGCCTATACTTATACTAAATACTCTAAATACTACAGATCTATATAATAGGAAATTAAAATTTGATCCTGTAAATTCGTGTAGGAGATTTAGATGAATACTGTGTAAATGGATTTCATTTGTTTACTTGAAAAAATACAGATCTATACTATAAGGAGAAATCATAGATTTAGTTTACACTTAAATTCAGTAAATGCATATTAAGGAAATATTTAGGAAAACGATGCAAATAACAAATATACAATCGAATCTAGGATTATATTGTACATATTAGAAATAGACAATTTCATTCCATTAGGTACATGATACATGTATAACAACAGTAAGCTAATTGAAAACAATTAGAATTTACATTAACATACTTCAGATCTAGGATTTAATCATACTTTACAACATTTACAAATTTAAAGTATAAAGTTAGCACCAACGCTGGGTAAACAAAAGTGGAGAAGGTGTTCCTCCCAACCAACACCCATTGTAGCCAAGATACTTTCTCTAAAACCCTCGAGCATGTTTGATGAACCACAAGAGAAAAATATTTCAATGCGCCATCTCTTGAGTTTCACAGATGTTAATCCCCATCCAATGCTAGCCTCCTGCTGCTTGTGGACATACTAATTTATAGTATTTTTCCTAGGACTTGGTCATTTATAAGCCTCCTGGTCTATAGCACTCAACTAGGAGTTGCGACTTGATTTTTGGGGATGATGCCTCCTGCATCCTAAGATTTCACTCAATGGTTTTTTCCACTTGTGTTTTTCCTCTTTTGACACAACAAACACTCTTCAATAGCTATATCCACTTTTGTCCCCCCTTTAGCATATTTTATTAAATAAAAATATTTTTATTACAAGATGTTTTATTCTTGACTTTTCTGTCAAAAACAATAAAAATAATAAACTAATCAATAAAATATTTTTCCAATAGAATTAATATTAATTATTAAATCATGGGGTATTACAATAGATCTCATTCAATACTTTAAAGTATGTATGCATATTTGTTTTCCCTTAAAATATTTTAGGTGTATTTACAACTAATTGTATTCCCTAGGAACCGAGGCTTTGCATACATAGTTTCTCTCTGTTTTCTAGATTATATTACCTTATAACCTATTCCCATTTTAAAAACTTGTTTTGAGAATACATTTAGTCAAAAAACAATATGACTGAAGGATCTATTAATCAAACCACAAATCAGCTAACCTTGGAAAGAAATCAAAGAGTATAAACAATAAGCAAAAGGTTATAGACCATTGCATAAACTATCCTTACTATACCTAGTAGAGTCGAAAGGATTTTTTCATCCAAAACAAACATTTAAATCACATATCTGGATTGGCATTTTGTCGCAGCAATAATCATTTATGTATTTTACAAACAACCAATAAAAGTCCAACTCACAGATCTGATTAGTAAGTTGAACAACCAACAATTCCATTTAGCTACAGAGTAAAACAATACTAGTCACTAAACTTAAACACATGCTTTCTAGTCACGAGTGTCTATACCCTGTGCTACAAAGCTCTATCCAAAATTTAGTCAACAAAATTGAATCTAAAAGGAGATTAACATTTGAATTTCAATCAACAAGTTTCCAACTCATAAACATTTTGTGGTTGTAATCCCATTAAATGACATCCATCATTTAAAGAATCAACAACACGCACATACGAATGGATGGCATGAAAACACAATACAATAAGAGGGGATGTAAAGCCATTTATACAAACTAGTACAGACCCATAAGGGTTTAACTAAAACATTTGGACTTATCTTTCCAGTAGTTGTGAAAGACCTATCCATATGTGATCTTCCAACCCAGTGGTGAACCACTGTAACCATTTTTTTAATTCAACCTGACCTTTTGTTTGTCGACGAATTCATTGGTTCAGATCTACCAAAACCACGCAAGGGAGTACATGGACATTAAACAAACTATGTAATGTTAGTATGAATCTTATTAACAAAGTTCATACTACATTTATTTTGATTTAAAAAGAGTGGGAGCAAAATTACCTTACATTTAGAAAGGAGAAATCCTAAAGGAGGCATGAGAGGAGGTGACAATGTCACCACTCTTGCCAACCAAGCTTACAACCTGCATTTTTGGCATCATTACATGGTTAACATATGTAATTGTGAACTGTAACAAATAATATGCATAAGGATGACAGGGTCAATCCTTACCTGACCAAACAATGCATGGGTGGGTGGCGGGAATATAGAATTCATTGAAAGATCCTATAGCTACCCAAACTTCACTTTCACTTTAAAAGGGAGGAAGTCATACTTTTCTTAGGAAATATAATATATAAAAGAAAATAAACTTCCAAGCGAAACTTACCCTAAATGAATGCAGAGAGGGAAAAGGGTCGGATCCTCCTAGTTTCCCTTATCTCTCCTTTGCATGTACAATGATAGAGAGAGCCATGAGTTAAAAGCTATAATTGTTTTATTTTTTTATTTAAAAAACTGTACCAAAAAAACCAGAACAAGAACTTGTAGAACTCGACTTTAAATATCTTACCTGGAAAAAGGCGTGGTAGGATGAAGGGCTTCATAAAAGCTCAAAGAAGGATCTGTTTCCTTCCTTACTGCGACAAACCTGATAGGTCAAGGCCGTAATGGCGACCATTCTTCTGATAAAAACATTCAAGTAAACCTCAGAAGAAAGCATAAAATTTTCATTAACATATTGTGCATAGGATTGGGCAAGAATGCGTAGCGCAACCATGAAGGGCTGAGCTATCTCTTAGTGAATAGTTATAAACCAAAACTAAAGTAGAAATAAAACCCTCAGGCAAAGTAAATCAT
The DNA here is from genome assembly GCA_001517045.1 of Pseudotsuga menziesii. Classification (NCBI taxonomy): domain Eukaryota; kingdom Viridiplantae; phylum Streptophyta; class Pinopsida; order Pinales; family Pinaceae; genus Pseudotsuga; species Pseudotsuga menziesii. The sequence continues at coordinate 3,240 of LPNX010406250.1, read as the reverse complement.
GTTTAAACCGTTGGGAAAACCCTTGCAGGAAATCATGATAAGCGGAGGGCTGAGATCCCTCTCAGACCACCTTGCATGCATTAAACTTTTCATTGGATGCGCCTCGTTGCACTATCAACTCGCAGCCAGATCAGATTTATTTCCCATAGCCCAAAACTTAATTGTATGCGCTGGAAACCCTTGTATGTCCCTTCAAATTTTTGGCATGACCATCTTATAACATAGCAACATACGATGCGCAAAGGTTGTGGCTAGGTTCATGACTATTGTGTTTATCA
>LPNX010406226.1:311599-374575 GCA_001517045.1 Pseudotsuga menziesii | reverse complement strand
TCTGTGCTTGCCCCCAAGGTCACACCTCTCCCACTTTCCTAAGTGAGGAGACAGCTTTCGAAAGATTTCTGCTGCTGGTGTGCAATCGGCGGACAACATACTGGAAATTTTTTTGTTGAAAGAAGTTTCAAATTTGAAGAAGAGCCAATTCTAGACTTTGAACTTGCACCGGGGGATTGCTCCTCTCCTAAACCATTCGAAGATGTAAGTGATGACACATGATTTGTTTTTTCTGATAATTCTGATATGAATGTTGCTAAAGATGATATTACTATAGATGACTCACCATCTAGGCCCAAATGGGCTGAAAAAATTGTGCAAGAAGCTGGAGAATCGACAGGCAATTCTCAGGAGCTTAGGAGAACTAGATCACAAACTAGTAAGGCTTCATTTGCTAGTGATAGTTCTCATTCTGAGCACTGTTACATGCTGATCAGTTCTGACCCATAGACATATCAAAAATCTTGTACAGACCCAAGATGGAAGTCAGCAATGCAAGATGAGCTTTAGTCCCTCCAAGAGAACAATACATGGGAATTGGTTCCCCTTCCTCCCAAGAGGAAAGAAGTTCAATGTAAATGGGTCTACCGGACCAAACTTTCTGATGATGGTTATGATATAAAACAAAAGGATAGGTTAGTGGCTAAAGGCTATTCTCAGGTCCATGGAGTTGATTACACAGATACCTTTGCACCGGTTGCAAATATGGAATCAATTAGATTAGTTGTTGCACTAGCAGCTGGTAAGTGTTGGGAGGTTCACCACATGGATGTAAAGAGTGCTTTCTTGCATGGTGAAATATAGGAGGAGATCTATATGCGTCAGCCTAAAGGTTTCCAAGAGGATCTTTCATTGGTATGCAGGCTGAAAAAATCACTGTATGGACTCAAGCAAGCCCCCAGGGCTTGGTATGAAAAAATGGATGCTTTCTTGCTTTCAATTAGCTTCACAAGATGCAAATCAGACCCTAATGTGTATTTGCAGAAAAATGAAGTTAAATTGCAGGTCATTTTTATTAATGTTGATGATATTATTATTACAGGTTGCTGCACCAATTCAATTGGCCAAATTAATAACTCTTTGGATAGTGAATTTGCTATGATAGACCTAGGATTGCTAAGGCAATTTTTGGGCTTAGAAATTGAGCAAAATGGTAAGGGAATTATGCTGAGTCAGACACAGTATGCTTCAGAACCACTGAATAAGTTTAATATGGCTGAGTGTAAGGCAGCCAAATCTCTATTTCTTTCTGGTATTAAGTTGCATGAATCTGGTAATTCCCCAATGGTGGATATCACACTCTACAGGCAACTAGTGGGCAGCTTGCTCTACCTCACTCATACAAGACCTGATTTTTATTATGTTGTGAGTGCTGTAGCAAGACACATGCACCAGCCACATGAGCTCCATTGGAAGGACGCTAAAATAATTCTTCAATATGTCCAGGGAACTAAGAAGTTCAGAGTGCACTACACAGCTAGTTCCTCACTTCAACTAGCTGGATTTTCTGATTCGTGATCCAATTGACAGAAAGTAAACATCATGTTTTGTCTTCATGTTTGATGAGGGTCCTATTTTTTGGTCAAGTAAGAAACAACACACCATCTCACTATCATCAGCAGAGGCCGAATACAGGGCAGCAGTCAATGTTGCAACTCAGTGTGTTTGGTTGCAGGGAATTCTTCGGGAGTTTGGTGTCACAATTGATTCTCCAACCAACATTTGGGTGGATAATCAGAGTGCCATCAAGATATCTACTGATCCAGTATAGAGGTAGAGGAAAAAGCACATAGAGATTCACATGCATTACAATTGGGTTTTAGTGCATGACAGGGTGATCTCACTGCAGTATTGCCCATCCACCGAGCAAACTACAGACATTTTTACCAAGGATTTCACTGAGAAGACCTTCAGTTACCTGAGATATTTGCTTGGGGTGAGTGAAGGATGGTAATTTGCTGTTATATCATTGCAGGTATAGCCCCATGTCCATTCTTGAGGGGAGGTTTTTCCCATGAGGTTTTCCTTCTTTCCTCGGTTTCACATGGACAAATAAAAATTGAAATTTCTGATTATGTACTTGAGGTGACTTGAGCCATTGTTGCCAAGGCCTTCATAATTTTGTGAGCATACTTAGTTGTTGGATTAAGGGAGGGTGTTAGAACATTAATCCATCATTAGTACCTTAGTTACACTAATTAGTCAATTTTATTGCTTTTTTAAGCTTTAATACACTCTGAGGTGGACTAGGGGTGCTTAGGTGGACATATGCCATGTCAAGTTGAGGTTCTATGACCCACATGGGTACTCCAGACTAGTCAGCCAGCAAAATATGCACATACATAATTTTTGGTGCGCTCCCATTCATTGAATGTGGACAGGCAAGTTGACTTGAGGCGCTGGAGGATTTTTCCCAAATTTGGCTTGATTTGGTGCAATTAATGTTGCATTGAGAGTCTAAACCATCCAATTTTCCACACCCATGTTGTCCAAGGTGTAATAATTGACCCAACACACATAATCCATTCCACTTCAGCAATTAGTGGCCATTTGGAGAGATTTGGGATGAGATTGGCCCACCTAGGGGGGTTTGATGCCAATTTGGCAACTTTGAGATTTTTGCTCACAATTGGATTCCAAAGCCATTCAAATCACTCATGATGTATTTCTAAAGCTGTTAATAAAAATTTCAGAGTTAGATAGTCCAAAATTATCTTGTTTTCCAACTATCATTGTGTGTAATTTAACTGTAATTTGTTGGTTTTTGCTGAATCTTGCACCCAAATTTGATTTGTGAACCTCAATAACGCTCATAGATTCTCCTATGGTTCGAATTTCTCACACAGGGGTTTTGGGTAAGTGAGTTGCACAGTGTCGCGGCAGCTGCACAAGCTCACGCGACACCGCGCAAGGCCAGATCAACGCGACGGGCGGAAGAATAAACACTTTTGAATATTTAATGTATTAATTGACCACGTTTGGTGGACATAGATCATTAGTGGTTAGAATTTAGTTAGAAGTGGACCTTTGATGTAAAGGCACAAGCCTATATATAGATCTAGCTTTGAAATTGTAAGGGGGTGATGATCAAAGAGATCCAAGTCCAAGTCATTATCTGAGAGTGATCAATCTCTTGTGATCTATCTATGGTCTTGATGAGTCTTTTGTTTTGAACAATCTGTGATATGTCTATGTCAGATACTGAATTTTGGGATGTAATTAGTCTCTTGCTATGGAGAAGAATTATCTATTTTGGATATGTTGCGCAGAATTAATATGACACGACGGTCGTTGCCTAAATGTTGTCTTCTATTTTTTTGTTTTCTCTGCTGCGATGTCAATGAGAAGCATATTGAATATGTTTATGATTTACTGATGTTGCTGCAATGAACTGATGATGTGATCTATCTCAATTCTATTGCAATTCTGATGAATGATGATGAAGCTTATTAAATTTGTTTTATGAATGATACTGTTGCGATAAATGATTGATGTGAACTGTTAGATTCGTAGTTGTGAAGATGAATTGTGATAACTGTATTAGTTTTGTAATCTAATAGTTATGCCGTTGAAGTCGCAGATGCCATATATTCCCTTCTTACTACCAAAAACTTGGTTCTAACAGCTCTCTGTTGAACATCTCGGGTGAGACTTCGTCAGCTCTACAGATGTTGCTGGGCAGGGTAAAACCTGTCTGGGCCGGTGCTCAGGGAGATCGTGCTGGTTGGGTGTTGACAGAGTGAGAACCCCTATGGACGAGGATTTGTTGGCTAGTTTTTCCAACAAATGGTTTTGTTGATGGGACCGAGTTGTGATTGAAAGGAAGATATGTTTTGGCATCCGACTTGATTGAAGATCGAGGAGTGGTTTGGTATAAAAATGTGAGAGTTTGCTGAAACATAAAATCAGAATCCAAAGCCGCCGACAGGAAATTGGTTGGACAGATATATTCACGATGGTCCTCATGAATGGTTTTTCTATGAGTTTCTTATCATCTTGTATGAGTGGCTTGTGGAGTTCGCTTCTAAGAAGAAAAAATTCCAAGGAGGAGGCCCGACATCTTGGACTCTGAAGCTAATCCAAGAATTATAAGAAACAGACAATAAGGCATCATGGGCTATTGAGGTGTGGTTGGAAAGTGTCCTAGAGGGCTACATTATCGAGTTTGCAGTTGATACCAATATGTCATTTAGGGAAGCAGAAAGGGAGTTCTTTAACAGACCACGAGGTATATTTTTGTTGTCTCTGCAGCTATCTATTAAACAGATCGTCTACAAAAAAGGTGTTCTGAAGATGGACCAAGAGTAGTGGAACTCTAGTGTGTAGAGGCTGTAGACACCGCAATGAAAGGGGGGAGATGTATGAAAAGGTAAGGGGTAGATGGGCATGAGTTCTAGTGAGATTGTGAAGGTTTCCGGGGAAACAAGTGGTTGTACAAGAGGAGGAGCATGGTTTCTAGAGAAGAGGTAGAGGATAGGAGAAGGTCCTACTGCAATCGAAGTGTGATACCATGAAGAAAAACCACATGGGACAAAGAGACCTTTCAGTGACAACGAGGATGACCAGGCCTAGGCTATGCCCATAATAACAACATGCTCAAAAACCAGCAGTAATGTGTCCACACCTTCGTGCACTACTCCACCACCAGGAAGAAATGTGCATTCTACGTCGACTTGCTCGACGTGTCAGCAACAGTGTAGAAGTAGAGTACCAGTCAAAGGAAGATGGCCCAGAATGGTGGGTGATGAAATGAAGCTACCAATATTTCACTAAAATGACACTGATGGCCCAGAGAAATACTAGTTCTTGTGCGAGCGATCTGGACCACCTGACAGACTGTGGATGACAATGTCAAGAAACACCAGCTGGAAACCACCCTAAGGGGTCGTGTGCTGGATTGATACATGAGATTCATGCTGGTTCCTCAAGGAGGTACAAAGAAAACATTGGATGAGATCTATAAGGGGTTATTTGAAGAATTCAAGAAGCCAAAGTCTGAGGCTCAGTACATTACCGAGTTGAAACAAATCAAACAGTTCCCCAATGAAACAATTTGGTACTTTGATCAATGGTTTAAGACGTTGGTGGCTCGAGTCAGCTTCCAGATGAGTGATATTCATCACAAGGAGTGGTTCATTTCCACGCTTGTCCCACATATCATAAAACCGCTAATGTAACAAAAGATTGCGATGCAAAGTGAGGCTCTGGAAATCGCGATGAAATTAGAAGCATCACTGGTAGGAGAAACCGCGGTTGGGATGAACCAGATTTAAGCATACTTGGCCAATATGACGATCCAACTACAAGATATCAAGAAGGCTAAGGAAGATCATGATGAAATTTGGTGCACCTGGTGTCGTGTGGACGGACACACCAAGGATACATGTCCAACGTTCCGAAATAATTTGCTTTCAGGAGCCGCGAACCCATTGAGTTGCGTTGGTGTACCATGGTTCCACATATGTTAGGTGTATGGGAATTGACATGAGAACTGCGACTACATGGAAAATATGGTTACAAAGGCAGAGAGTCTGTACGGTACCTTTTCTTAGTCAGTAGGACACGACGATAAAAACTGTCGAGCTTATGACTTGCTCCAAGAAAGGACATATGATTTATACTTTGTGAAAGGTGAGGATCCCCGAGCAATGCAAGCATAGCCACAGATGGAAAAGCTAGTAGCGCAGGTGCAGTATACATTGTCGCCCCAGATGTAGTTTATCCCGTCGCAACCGAAGCAGCAGTTTATGTCATAGCCACAGTTTGCATTGCAGATGCAGTTCACAGCACAACCATAGTTTGCACGATGACCACAGTATAATCAAGTACCAGTCATTCAGCCTTGACCAAAATATGTTCAAGCTACGCACTATGTCCAGCAGCAACCAAACCCCACAGAACACCAGTTGGCGTAGCCTCAGTTTCAGCAAGGAGGAATCCGAGGAGGATTCCACGGATGATTCAAGGGATGACGAGGAGGATTTGGTTGAGAATCAATCCAGTGTTATACCTGTGGAGTACTCGGGCACTACTAGAGGGAGTGTCCTCATGCGTAGTGTAGATACTGTGCATCCAATGAGCATAATGTTGAAAATTTCCCTCAACTGATTGCAAAGTGTTAGGATGGAAACATTCCTCAGTTGCAGAATGCACAAACTCAGAACCAGCCAATGTTCCAACCGCAAAACCAGCCGACGATGCAGAATCAGATCCTGCCACAGCTTCAGAATCAGTCGACGAACCAACTGCTAAGTTAGAACCCACAATTGAATCAAGCCCAGAACCTGAATACAGGATCGACAGTTGCAACAATTCATGCTGAACCATGAACGAAGGATGTCGATGTTGGGATTGTCACGTGCGCTGGTGCGACAACTGGAGAAGATGGACTGCGCCAGCAAGTTTGGTTCGCTGGAAAGAAAAAGGTAGCCTTTGATATTGCGATGAATAAAGCCACCTTCTTCGAGGCCAAGCATGCAATCAGGAGAAATCTAGGTAAGTTATCTATTATCGAAATGCCATCTAATTCTGATCCATTTGTAGATGTAGGACCATTGCGGTATCATGGTACCTTGCAGCAATTATTTGAGAGTTGTGTGTCCCTAAAAATGGATCTCGAAGCCCTTGATGAGATTGAGAATTTGTTGTACCACTAGGATAAGACATTGAAGGATTCTGTGTTGAAATCCCTGCAAAAGAGGAAGACAGGAAAGGATATGAGGATGAACATCGATATCGGCTATTATGAGGTTGACTTAGTTATTCTCGATCTCGGATCAGATATAAATATTCCGACCAAGAAAACTTGGCAGCTAATGGGGAAGTCGACATTAGGATGGTCGCTAGTGCACCTGCGACTAGCAAATCAGACAAACGTTTAGCTCATTGGTCACGTCTCAAACCTGGTTGTCGATGTTGAAGGTATGAAAACATATGCTAATTTTGATGTGATAGAAGTGATTAAATATGGAGGTTCCTATCCTGCTCTACTAGGGATTGGGTGGGCTAATGATAGCATGGTAGTTATCAATTTCAAAAAATGGGTTATGATGTTTGAGAACCAGGATGTCTGGGTCATTGCTCCTATGGACCCTCAGGAAGGACGCCATTATGTTGAACCCGTGAGGGATGAAGCCGGTAGAAGTTAGGATCATGCCTATAATATCTCTGAAGACTATATCCACCCTACCGACGATGGTGAAATTGGATGGCACAGCATTAGTTCTGCGTCCTATGATTCTGATGATGCTTTGGAAATTGGAAAAATAGGCTGCATGAGGTGTCATTCAGGAAATGCGGGTTGATCACACAGTCTCTCTGTCGTGTAGCAACTGAGATTGTCGAGTTTCCAATTTATGAATGGCTTCCAACGTTATCAAAATTCCTTTGAGAATTTGAAGAGAAATTATTTGAACCACAAAGGGTATTGGCCTTAGATGTAGCACTGAAGGCTGCCCCAACCCAATGGTGGGCGATGCACAAGCCGATGATCCATGACTGGGGATAGTGTCGGAGATTGATGATGGCGTGCTTCGATGATTTAGGGGTCTATCATGCTGGGAGATATGATGGACGGAATGACCCCGCAAGTCACTTGATGGAATGTCAGTCCTTATGAGCATCGTGACCTAAAGATGAGTGGGTCAATGCTTTTGTTCATACTCTAGATGAGATGTCGAGAACCTGGTATGTAGCGGTAGAACTATGCAGAACTATAACCACTTAGGAGGAGTTGTCCATTTTCTTTGCATAGACGTTTAGTTTCTAGGATGCCAACCCAGAGCTACATAATGCATTGCAAATCATCCGTGATGTAGTGCTGAAGGTCATCCCTGTCGCATACCCAGTTGATCCACATGTGCACTGCTCGATGCAATCCATGATGATATGTTACAATATATCTGGGGAGCCTAAAGATGATGATGAGTTTCAGAATGTTAATATTCCAGAGTCATAAGAAGGCCACGATGTTGCAGTGCTAGAGATACCGATGGATTCGATGAGTCAGCCACTGAAGATCAGGAAATTCAACATTGGGTTGGAAGAGAACCCGAAATTTGCCAATATTGGGGACTGTTGGGATGAGGAAACAATGGCAAAAATCATAGACCTGCTGCATGAATTCCAGGATCTTTTTTGGATTAGGTTCTCAGAAATGAAGGGGATATTAGGGAACCTAGGGGAGATGAAAATCACATTGAAGCCAGATGCAAACCCTGTGCGACAAATGCCATATCGATTGAACCCACGATACAAGGACCATGTGAAGGCTGACACTAGATGAATGCTGGAAGCTGGGATCATTGATCCTATCGAAGAATCAGAGTGGATAAGTGCTATGGTGGTTCAGGATAAAAAGACCGACTAAGTCCGCATTTGCATTGACCTAAGAAAGTTGAATGATGCTTGTGTGCATGATCCATTCCCGACTCCATTTACAGATGAGGTCCTTCAAGGAGTAGGCGGTCAGGAGATGTATTCCTTCACAGATGGATTTTCAGGGTACCACCAAATCTGGATTGCAAAGGAGGATCGCCATAAGACCACGTTTGTCACTGAATGGGGTTGTTTTCAATATACAGTCATGACCTTTGGGCTGAAGAATGCACCAACAATATTTTATCGGGTAGTTGTCGCTGTGTTTAAAGACTTTATTCAAAAGTTCCTACAAGTATATATGGATGATTGGATGATCTATGGGATAATTAGGGACCATCTCGACAACTTGTGATTGATGCTAGAAAGGTGTCGACAACATCATATTGCATTAAATTCTAATAAGTGCATTTTCTATGCGTTGTTTGGAATGCTACTTGGACACATAGTATGTAAGGAAGGCCTGTTGGTTGATCCAACAAAGATCGCACTAATTCTTAGTTTTTCACCACCGAAAAATGTAAATATGCTTCGGGCGACGCTGGGGTACACGGGGTACTATCACAAGTTCATCAAAGGATACACTGTGATTACTACCCCTATGGAGAAGATATTAAAGAAGGATTCTGCATTTGAGTGGAATCAGGAATATCAAGGAAGTTTTGACACACTGAAGGCCAAGATGGCCTCCGCACCCATACTGGTATTCCCTGATTGGAACAAGGAGTTCCCTGTTCATGTCGACGCCTCTTCTGTTATGCTGGGGGTTGTGCTTCTGCAACCAGGTGAGGGCGACCTGGATCACCCAATCGCATATGCTAGTAGGAAGTTGTCATTTGCTGAACAAAATTACACAACGACTGAAAGAGAAGGCTTGGAAATGGTTTATGCCTTGCAAAAGTTCAGGCACTATTTTTTAGGAGGCCACTTCAAGATGTTCACCGATCATTCCGCCTTGCAATATTTGGTCAATAATCCTGTGTTGGGGGGGAATATCTATCGGTGGCTGCTACCTTTTCAAGAATTTGACTTTGAAATAATTGTGAAGCTAGGACGGTTGAATGCTGGTATTGATCACTTGTCTCACATTGAGACTGAAGAAGAACCTACCAATATTGGTGACGGATTGCCAGATGGACAAATGTTACGTGTTGATATCGTAGATGATCATTATGCCCCAATAATTTAGTTCTTGGTCACTGGTGTTTCCCTTGAGAACCCGCCAACCGTTCAGAAGAAGCAGTTGGTAGTAAAGGATTCAGATTTCCAGCTGATTGCTGGGAAGTTATACAATATTGGAACAAATGAAATATTGCGACGGTGTATCCTACCGCATGAGTAGGGACCCATTCCAAAAGAAGCACATGTAGGAATCGTGGGAGGTAACTATGGAGGAAGGGCTACTGCAAGGAAGGTTTTGCACGCTAGGATATGGTGGCCTATGTTGCATAATGATGTCACAAACTATGCACAGAGTTGTGACATCTACCAGCACGTCGGTAAACCATTGCAGCGAGATGAGATGCCACTTGTGCCGTAGGTAACTATACAACCTTTTGATAAATGGGTCATGGATTTTGTGGGTCCAATTAATCCACCAGGGAAGAGGACTAGTGTGTGATACATAATTACTGCAACTGACTATATGACCAGGTAGGCAGAGGCCGCACCAGTTGTGGATTGTATTGCTGCAACAACATTGAAGTTCATATGTGAGAATATTGTGACATGGTTTGGGTGTCCCAGGTTATTGATGAGTGACCAGGGTAGTCACTTTATCAACCACACTGTGAAAGTGCTAACTGAGGAATTGTAGTTGCAACATAAGAAAATCACACCATACCATCCATAGGAAAATGGGATTGTTGAAGCGTTCAACAAAATTTTGGAAACAACATTGTCAAAGGTATGTAATGCTAATCGTGATGACTAGGACTTGAAAATTCTGGCAGTGCTATGGGCCTATCGCACCTCTTGTAAATGGATGATAGGATAGATAGCATTTAAGCTGGTATATGGGCAAGAGGCAGTCATTCCCATGGAATAGATTGTTCCTATTTTGTGCATCACTGCGGCAACCGACATGGATGATGCAGAAGCATTATAAGAGCACATTGCATAGTTGATCCGGCTTGAAGAGGACCTTTTTATTCCAGGCTTCCACTAGTGCATTCAAAATGATGGACAAAAGGCGTGGCATGATCATCACATTAAGAATAAACAATTTGCAGAAAGAGATTTGGTGCTATTATACGACAGCAAGCTTCATGAAGCATCCAGGTAAGTTACAGATGCACTGGTTAGGCTCGTATCTTGTTCATTCCATTACTTCTAGAGGTGCAGTTCGGTTACACCAATTAGATAGTGCGGTACTACTAACGCTCATCAATGGGAGTCGCTTAAAACCCTATAGGACAGGGTCAGAGTTGCGCACCACTTGAGGCGCTGTGGAAAAAAAAAGAGGGTTTTGTTAGATAGCAGCAAGGCGATCCTAGGGGAAGAGGCTGCGCAAGGATAGGAGTTAGTAGTGACAGAAGGGGGTCCACCTGTGAAAGTCATAGGGTTGTGGGTTGGTCCAATCAACAATAAATGTAGGTAGTTAAAAAACTTAGCTGGAAATGCTTGTTGAAGCGACGCACATTAATGGATGATCCGACCGTTAGTAGGGTGAGATTGCTGGCGGATTTGGTGTCATTACTGCTGGATTTAGTCATGATGGACATGGTGGATTTGGTAATGATGATTTTGAATTGGGAAGTGGCTATAAAAAGTGCACGGGACATGGGAGGAAGGAATTGTTCAGAGCAGTTCAGTCGAGTGATCAAAGTGTTGGGCAGAGTATAGTTGAAGAGTCTTGAGTGTGAGTTGAGGAGTAGAGGTCCAGAGTTGTTGAGATCATAGTAAGGTTTGGGGAGTGTGGCATGATGAGCGAAATCAACGCAATTGAGATTTCCAGTGAGTAGGAATCCCCCATTCGACCCATGACCTTTGAGGAAGAAGTCATGAGCATGCCGGTAGGCTCTTTGTTGATCCCCGAAGGAAAGTAGAAGGATCAAAAGCCTAGTTCCACACTGCCGTAGAAGCGACACACCCGCACTTCGGCTAGAGTGCAAGGAGAAGGGACTACATAGACTGGATCATTGAGCTCAGGAGCTATAGAGTCTGTGGCACCCAGGGGTGTCTCTATCAATGATATCCTAGGATATGTTTCTCCAATGGATCTAGGAGTGAAGTCGAGGCAACCCACAAAGAATCAGAAGTATCCACCCAAATTGCCGCCACTGTCAGAAGGGATGAATTTCTCGGTAGATATCATCGCTGCCTTGATCAAGATAAGTTTTGAAGACTATGATTTACTATTTCTCAAATATGTTCGAGATGAGTCTTGTGAATCAGTTTCGATGGGGCCTGGTGCACCGATTCAGAGGATTCCTCAACCATGGGTGAGCGGGTTGAATAAATATGGATTGTTGGGGCTCATTAATATGCCTCACTTTGGGAAATTAAATGAAGCTAATGCATGCATCAAACAAATCTTGGCCTAATTTCATGGTGGGACACTCTGGTTGAATGAGCCTATTCCTGTCACGGTCGATTTAATTGCAAACATTACAGGCTTGCCAAAAGACAGGGAATATCCAACGTAGTATCTCCATGGGTGGGATAATGACAAGAATATTTCTAAGCAGCTGAAGGAGAGATTGGGCTTGTAGTGCGATGGCCACGCCTAGTGTATCGACAACATTAATGCACAAGCGATGCATATTAGGGTGTGCATTTTGGCAAGCAATATTGTTCAAGGGAATCGATCGGTCCAGTGCAATTGCGGCGTGGTCGCATGTGGACAAAAATGCGCAGATGGTGTGTAAATGAACTGGTCCTTGTTTTTGTTCAACCAATTTCTCGATGATGCTCTTGTTGCTCAAGCTGAGTGATCATTTTCCTACAATTGGATATTAATTCTCATTGCGCTTGTCGCATGGATGGAACCCGAAGATTATTATCCGATGGAAGTCAATGCGATGAAGGTGTTTTGAGGTGCACGCTATCAAAATTTGTGATGGGTTGAGGAGCCCAGTCGATAGATGGACTGTGCGATCCATTTTTGGGTCTATTGGGAAGCGCTGCAAGCCACAGCTCTCAAAGTTCCCCACTTATCCCATTACACATCAACTAAGTATCAGGGGCTCATTCAGTTTGCTATCGGGACTCATTCCATTTATATCCAGGAACAATGGGACCCTGATAAGTAGTGGCTACCTCTGGCCTAAGAATTGGATGCTCTCATTCAAGAGTGGCCGGCTGAATGGCGCAACCCTATGAGCCAGGAGGAACTCTCTAAGGAGCCACCATCTGATGCCCCGGACGAGCCTATCCAGAAGGAACTAAGTGTTCATGACTCCAACAATGAATTGTCGACAGACCTTGAGGCTGAATCACAACACATGTAGGAGGAAACTCAAACCAAATGGCACCTAGAATATGACATGGGTTGAAGTGGATCATCAAAATGGTCACTGACTCCTTTGAGTCTGCGACGCAAGCGATATGAGAGTCCAACCAAGACGGGTTTGCTGTAGTAAGAGATAAGTTGAATTCAATTTATGATTTAGTTTCCAGGAGGACACCTAAGAGAAATGTGATGCAGGAATTCCTGTCGATCAGCACCGAGCCACGGGCTAGGAATGTTCAAGTTCCCCTAACTGTGATCATGGTGGGGAGTGAAGAAGTGAACTTGTTACTGCGGCCACTCTAGAGCATTTCCTTGGATCTTAACAAGTTACTTGGTCAGGTGCTTGTGGAGCTGTAGCATGTTCTCACCCAAAAATTGGAGGATAGGTAGAAGGAGCTTACTAATGTGTATGTGCAGTCATAGAGCACAACTGAGAAGATGCATAAATTGTTAATTTTTCAACATTTAAGCTAGCATTATGTTAAGATATTTTCACTGAGAGAATAACAAGCACAACAATGACATAAGCACATCAGATGAGACAAGAGACACAAAGAGTTTTGATCGAGGAAACCATAAATGGAGAAAACCCCGCAACTTCCTCTAAGATAGTATCACCACAAGATGTGAAACCCAAAATAGTAAGATGACCTCCCAACACAGCAATAGCCTTCTGTCTTCTGTGAAGCCAAAGTATTTCCTTCTCCAAAGGTGCGCCACACTTGAGAGAGCAAGTGATGTATGTCACAAGTGATAAATAGAGAGACTCTCACTCTCTATTTATATTCATCCGTTCACTTGATTTTCCATTTCACACGTAGGATCAACCTAATAGTTACTACTCGAGCCTACACCTTAATTAGTGTATAATAACTCAAGTGCCCCGAAACTGTGGGGACTTACCTAATGACTTGATATGACTTATTTACATTATTAATCCTCCCGATCGGAACATCAGGGTAAGACAACATGACTCAAATGCATAATAGAAACATCCTGGAATAAACATCGGGTTACAATATATGAAATACATAGAAGAATACATTCCGAAGTTACATATACATCCACACTCCCTGTTAACTAGGAAGGTATTCTTTCGACACAATTTTCAGCACTGGTCTTCTTCTCTGTATCAACTGGATCATCTCGTCTTCAAGTCATATTCGTCTTCAAGTCATATTCATCTTCAAGTCATCTGGATTTGGCTCATCTCTCGATCTAGATCATCATAGTATGTCATCACTGGATCTGGATCATCACTCGATCTGGATCATCATCACTGGACTGGATCTGGATCATCACTCAATCTGGATCACTACTGCTGGATCTGGATCATCACTTGATCTCGATCTCTCGGAGTCATCATAACTGGATCTGGATCATAGCTCGATCTGGATCTCCACTGGTCATCATCATGTGTGTACTATCTTGTCATAGGAAGTTCTATAGAGCCAACCCTTTTTCATGCTGGTTGTAGGACTACTCTCATGTAGGTCTTCGCCCAACACTTACATCTGACCTGCTCATTAGAAAGGCACGCCCAACACTCACATCTGATCATGTAGTGAACTACAATCACATCAGAAAGGCCCAACACTCACATTCACCAGCATGATAGGCACAATCAACTACCATCTGTGAAATGGCTCTGCACTTATATCTGACCTACTCGTCAAAATGGAACAGTACTCACATCCATCCAGGCTGGATCACATCCGCTCACAATGATGGGAGAGTTCTGCACTTCCATCCAGGATGGAACCACATCCACTCACAATGATGGAAGATTTTCTCACTTTCATCCAGGATGGAACCATATCCGCTCACAATGATGAAAGATGCTCATCCAGGCTGGAACCATATCCGCTCACAATGATGAGAGATTTTCTCACTTTCATCCAGGCTGGAACCATATCCACTCACAATGATGAAAGACTCTCATCCAGGCTGGAACCATATCCGCTCACAATGATGAGAGATTTGTGCACTCACATCTGACCTGGTAGGAACTGAATCCTACACCCTCGTCAGAATGGCCCCCAGTCCCTGACTGAGCTACTTGGTAACTGACCAGGCACCTCCACTCTCCCTGAGAGTGGCAGATTCCCTTACATCTGTCCTACTCGACAGAATGGCCAGCACTTATATCTGACATGGAAGGGAGCAACCCTCTCACCATGACAGAATGGATCAGCCCTTACATCTGACCTGCTCGTCAGAATGGCTATGGATCTCAGCACTCATATCAGTCATGGAAGGAACCAATCCTCTCACCATGATGGAATGGCTCAGCCCTTACTTCTGACCATGGAAGGAACCAATCCTCTCACCATGTCAGAATGGCTATGGGTGTCATCACTGTCTCTTAGAAGGAACCTCGATCTGGAGAACACCAAGTCTCTCTCTGAAGTACTCAAAATTCAGCCTAGCCAATGGCTTCGTCAATACATCAGCTATCTGTTCCTCCGTCGCAACATATAGGAGCTTCACTGCTCCTCTCTACACCATATCCCTGATATAGTGATATTTGATCTCGATATGCTTCAACCTGTCATGGAACACAGGATTCTCTGACAACTTCACGCAACTCTGGTTGTCACAATGTATACAAGTAGCCTCCAACTAGAGATCAAATATATCAGACAGTAGCTTCCACAGCCATACTGCCTCACAACTAGCTGAACAAGCTGCGACATACTCTGCTTCAGCTGTACTCACTGCCACACAGGATTGCTTCCTGATAAACCAAGAGATCACACCTGATCCCATACTGAAGCAACATCCCGAAGTACTCTTCTTGTCGATGGCACTGCCCGCCCAATCTGAATCAACATAACCCTCTAGGTTAATCTTCTGATTCGCATCATAATTGAGCCCATAATCAATTGTACCCTTCAGGTACCTCAGAATATGCTTTGCAGCAGTCAAGTGAACACTTCTCGGATCCGTCAGGTACTGGCTCAAGGTGTTCACAGCAAAGCAAATGTCTGGTCTCGTGTTCATCAGGTACATCAATGACCCAATCATCTGATGATACATCGTAGCATCAACCGACTCTGACGAAGCATCACTCAATAGCTTCAGGTTCGATGCCATGGGTGTAGCCAAAGCCTTGCAGTCCATCATCCCAAATCTCTTCAGGATCTCTACTGCATACTTCCCTTGCCCAAGGAAGATTCCATCTGTACTCTGCCACACCTCCATACCTAGAAAGTAATGCATCATCCCCAAGTCCTTCATCTCGAACTCAGCAGCAAGCTTTCTCTTTGTATCAGCAATCAACCCATCTATGCCTGTCACAAATAAATCATCTACATATAGTAAAAGCATCACTGGGTTTCCATCTTCAACCTTGTAGTAAAGGTTGGAATCTTCTTTACTTTTGGTAAAGCCCAAACTGGATAGAAAGCTGTCAATCCTGCCGTATCAGGTCCTGGGTGCCTGTTTCAAACCATACAGGGCTTTCTTCAATATGCACACATGAGACTCTCTATTACGTGTCTCAAAACTGAGTGGCTGTTCTACATACACTTCCTCTTCTACTACACCATTCAAGAAAGCTGTCTTGACATCCATTTGGTGTATCTTCCACTTCATCACTGCAGCCAAATCAAGTACTGTTCTAATGGAAGTGTATCTGGCTACAGGTGTAAAAGTCTCTTCATAGTCTATTCCCTCTTTCTGAGAGAATCCTCGAGCTACAAATATTGCCTTATACTTTTCAATGCTACCGTCTGCAGCATGCTTGATCTTGTAGATCCATTTGGAAGTAACAACTGACTTCCCTTTTGGTCTTGGGACAACATCCCAAACATCATTCTTCATGATCGATTGATATTCTTTGATCATCGCATCCTTCCATTCTTTATGATCTACCGCTTCTTCATAACTGGAAGGTTCTTTATCAATGAAATCACATAGTAAAGCTACATACCCGAAATTTGATCTGGTTCTTTTTCTTTCTCTGAGATTCTCTTCTGGAGCCCCATATCTTTCCGCACCTTGGATAAGTTCATGTATCCAAGCAGGTTTCCTCTTATGAGGATTCTTCTCCAGAGGTGGATCTATAGGTCTTTGTGGTTCCTCGAACTCTCGATATTCTTCTTGATCTTCTTCATTCATGAGTGTATCACGGAGCATGGGTGCTTCTGCTTCTACTTCTTCAGGTTCTTCAGCAGGTTTCTTTCTGGATTTGCTGTAGGCTGTGCCTTCATCAAATGTCACATCCCTGCTGATGTCAATCTTCTTGTATCCTGGAAAGTAGATTCTGTAAGCCTTTGAGCTTTCAGAGTATCCCACAAATATACCCTTCTTTCCTGAAGGATCTAATTTTGTTCTCTTCTCTTTTGGAATATGTATGTACACTGGACAACCGAATATTCTGAGGTGGCTGACTTCTAGTTTCTTACTGGAGAAGACTTCTTCTGGAGTCTTGTTCTCGAGTACTCTATGTGGAGTACGGTTCTGTACATACACTGCTATTATGGAAGCTTCAGCCCAAAGATGCATAGGTAGATCTTGATCATGAAGCATAGCTCTTGCTGCTTCCATGATAGTTCTGTTCTTCCGTTCTGCAACCCCATTCTGTTGTGGATTATAAGGAGTGGACAACTCCCTCTTAATCCCTGATTATTTGCATAGCTCCTTGAATTCATTCAAAGTGAATTCTCCACCATTATCTGAACGGATGGTCTTGATATTCTTTTAAGTATGGTTCTCGATCAAGGCTTTGAATTCCTTGAACTTGCTGAATACTTCATCTTTGTTCTTCATAAAATAAATCCATGTCTTTCTAGAAAAATCATCAATAAAAGAAACATAGTATGCATACCCGCTAAGTGAGTTTGATGACATAGGACCGCATACATCGGAGTGGATGATTTCTAGAATGCTTTTGGCTTTGCTTTCGCTGCTTGGAAATGTCTTCTTTGTATTCTTTCCTTTCGCACATCCTTTGCAGACTCCTTCATGTTTTGCTTGAATTTCTGGAAGACCTTCGACAGCTTTACTTGCAATAGGTAGTGCTCTATAATGCACATGTGCAAGTATTCTATGCCAAAGTTCATTTGGCTCTACTGTGTCATGGATCAAGGTTTGTTCTGGATGACCCTTCAATTTGTACAAGCCTCCTTCTTGTTCTCCAATTACTACCGCATCATCGATAGTCTTTCCTTTTGGCCACATGATGACTTAACCATCTATGAATGCAACCCGCATTCCTTTTGCATCCAAGGCTGAAATAGATAAAAGGTTCTTCTTGAGTCCTGGAACAAACAATACTTCTTTCATTGTTAGAGACTTACCAGATTCTAGCTTGTATGAAGATTCCCCACTACCTTTTATTGGATATTGGTAGTCATCTCCTAGTTTCACCTTATGAGGTGATTCATGTTTTGATAGTCTCACAAAGGATTCCTTAAATCCCGTCATGTGTTTGGAAGCACCACTGTCTATGAGCCAATCATCACTTCCATGAGTAATGTTACCTGTGAGAGCTGAAATCAGTACATATTCATCCTCTCTTGAAGAATCTTCACTTTCATATCTGGATCTCTTTCTGGATGGTTCATCATCCTTTACAGCATGAGCATGATGTCTTCTTTTACTGCTCTTCTTCATCTTCTTCTGTTTGTTAGGGCAATCTTTTGCAATGTGTCCTACTTCATCACAAGTATAGCATATGATCCTAGACATGTCTCTTTTAGTATTATCTTTGTGAGAGTGCTTACCTTTGAAGTGATGAAGCCTTTTTCTTAATGACTTGGAGTGAGTCTTGGAGCGTACTGTGAGAGATTGGTCTTCACTACCCATCTTATCTTCTCGAGCTGCTATTCGATCTTCTTCTTGAGAGCATTGTTCCCATAGTCTGCTGAATTTGACTAACTTCTTTCTAGCACATATTCCTTGAATGAAAGCATCCCATGACCTAGGGAGGCCATTCAAAGTAGTCATGAAAATCTCTGCATTTTCCACTTCTTCATCAACAGCTTCTAATTGTTCCTTGATTTGAGAAACCCTTGTGAAGTATGACTGGATAGTTTCTGCATTCTGAATCTTCACATTCTTCAACTGGTTCCTCAGGGTCATCTTCCGATTGATGTTCTTTCCTTCAAACAATTTGGTTAGGGCATCAAACACAGCTTTAGGTGTCTTGAGAGAGGACACCTATGGGATAAGATGATCCTTGATAGAATCAGCAATGATCCTCTTTGCCATAACCATCTTCTTCTTATGTAGGGCCTTTTCCTCATCTCCCTTTGGAACTAGAATCTCCTCATGAATATAGGAGTCTAGTTCATTCTCTTCCAGGACCAGGGAGATCCTATACTTCCAAGCTCGGAAGTTATCAGCCCCCTCAATATTTTCATCAATCTTGCTATGATGAGACATCTCTAAATAAGAACCTCAAATGGAAATACAAAAGATTTTAGATCTTACCAGGTTCAAGATGTCAAATCTGAAGCTTGAGCTGAAATCTTGCAGAGCTGGTTCAGGAGCAACTAGGGTTTTGCTTTTCTGGAGTTCTGTCCACCCGAATGCCCTCAAACTTGTTCCTAACTTCGATTTTGGGGAGGAGAACAATCCAGGCTTGGGCTCACTGAAAAATTCCTCTTCTATGAAAAGCCCTAATTTTCGACCCTAGTGACAGGTCCAAAACTGAAAAACCTCAGAATTGAATTCTGTTTCGACAAAAAGATGCGCCCTAGGGAGGAGAGTAATTCCACCTTACTTTTGATGAAAATATGTGGATAAAGATCCACAAACAAGGAAGCCCTAGTCTCCGCAGCTGCACAGTGTCTTCTTCTCAGGTTAGCTCTGATACCATGTTAGTTTTTCAACATTTAAGCTAGCATTATGTTAAGATCTTTTCACTGAGAGAATAACAAGCACAGCAATGACATAAGCACATCACATGAGACAAGAGACACAAAGAGTTTTGATCGGGGAAACCATAAATGGAGAAAACCCCACAACTTCCTCTAAGATAGTATCACCACAAGATGTGAAACCCAAAACAGTAAGATGACCTCCCAACACAGCAATAGCCTTCTGTCTTCTGTCAAGCCAAAGTATTTCCTTCTCCAAAGGTGCGCCACACTTGAGAGAGGAGGAGAGTAATTCCACCTTACTTTTGCTGAAAATATGTGGAGAAAGATCCACAAACAAGGAAGCCCTAGTCTCCGCAGCTGCACAGTGTCTTCTTCTCAGGTTAGCTCTGATACCATGTTAGTTTTTCAACATTTAAGCTAGCATTATGTTAAGATCTTTTCACTGAGAGAATAACAAGCACATCAATGACATAAGCACATCACATGAGACAAGAGACACAAAGAGTTTTGATCAGGGAAACCATAAATGGAGAAAACCCCACAACTTCCTCTAAGATAGTATCACCACAAGATGTGAAACCCAAAACAGTAAGATGACCTCCCAACACAGCAATAGCCTTCTGTCTTCTGTCAAGCCAAAGTATTTCCTTCTCCAAAGGTGCGCCACACTTGAGAGAGGAGGAGAGTAATTCCACCTTACTTTTGCTGAAAATATGTGGAGAAAGATCCACAAACAAGGAAGCCCTAGTCTCCGCAGCTGCACAGTGTCTTCTTCTCAGGTTAGCTCTGATACCATGTTAGTTTTTCAACATTTAAGCTAGCATTATGTTAAGATCTTTTCACTGAGAGAATAACAAGCACATCAATGACATAAGCACATCACATGAGACAAGAGACACAAAGAGTTTTGATCAGGGAAACCATAAATGGAGAAAACCCCACAACTTCCTCTAAGATAGTATCACCACAAGATGTGAAACCCAAAACAGTAAGATGACCTCCCAACACAGCAATAGCCTTCTGTCTTCTGTCAAGCCAAAGTATTTCCTTCTCCAAAGGTGCGCCACACTTGAGAGAGAAAGTGATGTATGTCACAAGTGATAAATAGAGATACTCTCACTCTCTATTTATATTCATCTGTTCACTTGAGTTGCCATTTCACACGTAGGCTCAACCTAATTATTACTACTCGAGCCTACACCTTAATTAGTGTATAATAACTCAAGTGCCCCGAAACTGTGGGGACTTACCTAATGACTTGATATGACTTGTTTACATTATTAATCCTCCCAATCAGAACATAGGGGTAAGACAACATGACTCAAATGCATAATAGAAACATCCCAGAATAAACATCGGGTTACAATATATGAAATACCCTGTCAACCTGACATGGCTCGAGGACGAGCCACAATATTGTGTTGGGGGCCTATTGGCAGGGGTTTTGGCTAAGTGAGTTGTGCGTCGTAGCAGCTGTGCAAGCTCATGCGACATTATGGAAGGCCATATCAGCATGATGGGAGAAATAATAACCGCTTTTGAATATTTAATTTATTAATTGACCATGTTTTGTGGAAATAGGTCATTAGTGGCTAGACGTTAGTTAGAAGTGGACCTTTGATGTAAATGCGCAAGAAAATATATAGAGCTAGCTTTGCAATTGTAAGGGGGGGATGATCAGAGTAATCCAAGTCCAAGTCATTATCTGAGAGTGATCAATTAGTTGCGATTTGTATATGGTCTTGATGAGTCTTTTGTTTTGAACAATCTGCAATCTGTCTATGTTAGATACTGAATTTTGGGATGTAATCGGTCTCTTGATGTGGAGAAGAATGATCTATTTTGTATCTGTTGCATAGAATTAATATGACATGATGGTAGTTGCCTAAATGTTGTCTTCTATTTTCCTGTTTTCTTTGCTGTGATGTCAGTGAGAAGCATATTGAATCTGTTTATGATTTACCGATGTTCCTGTAATGAACTGATGATACGAGCTATCCCAATTCTGTCGCAATTCTGATGAATGATGATGAAGCTTATTAAATTTGTTTTATGAATGATATTGCTATGATAAATGAATGATGTGAACTATTAGATCTGTAGTTGTGAAGATGAATTGTGATAACTGTATTAGTTCTATAATCTAATAGTTATGCCGTCGAAGCCGCGGATGGCATATCTTCCCTTCTTACTGTCAGAAACTTGGTTTCGACAACTATCCCTTGAAAATATTGGGTGAGACTTCATCCACTCTACGGATGTTGCTGGGAAGGGTAAAAATTGTCTGGGTCGATGCTTAGGGAGATCGTGCTGGTTGGGCATCGACAGAGTGAGAACCCCTGTCGATGAGGCTTTGTTGGTGGGTTTTTTTCAACATGGGTATACCCACTTTGTCCATATATATGTCTGATATTATATGTACCTCATCCATTTTGAGAATTAATACAAATCAAAATCCACTGCAGTTCAAATGAGGAGACTCCACTCCTCCAGGGTCCTATCTGCTTTCTCGACTGTTGTCATTGTTTCTCCCTTGATCTATGATGTTTATTAACCAATATACGATGAGCTCCTACCCTCACACATCAGGGGGAAATATGTTAACAAAAAAATTGTCCATGTATCTCTCTTTGGTATAAACCATAATTATACATAATAATCCCACCATTATTCCCTCCATTTTGACCTTCACAATTAAATTCCACCAAAATTGGTCCAAAACATCATTATTCCTTCCCCCATAAATATAGGGAAGATGGAAATTTATTGCAACATAAGCCCCATTATCCCAAAAAGGACCAAAAAACCCTAAAATGAGAATGAGTAAGAAACCATGGAAAAATAACGTGCACTATGAAAAACCATGGACCAATACCATGGGCAAGAAAATCTTGGATCATCCTATAAATAGACTGTGAAGGTCCCCCCACAAACATCCCAACACTTTTTATTCCATAACCTTACATTCCTACATTTTTTGCCACACCATCCCACGTTTCATGTTGAGTTTACTCTATGCAACCCTTGATTCCTTTCTTGTTGACAACCCTTGTTGGAGAAGATTAGAGAACATAATTGTGGGAGCCGTCGGACCACATCCTCAAACAACTGCAGTAGCCCATCTTATTAAAAGGTATTTGCAACTTTTTTTTACTAGTTAAAAGAAAACCATAAAATCTAAAAATGATTTATTGTTACTTGTTTGACAGTCAAGGTTGAGCACCTCGCTTGCACCATGAACTCTATCCTTAGATCTAGTTGATCTAAGGTAGGTGCTTTTGCACGTAGCTGGAGAGAAATCTCCACTACAACCTCCACATTGGTCCATATTGAAAGCACCATATTAAAACATAAATAAATAAATAATTTGAAATCTTGCTTTTAAGGTGATGTCCATGTGGTTTCTACATACGGGAACTATTATTTATCCAACTATTCACAACAATAGAGAAGATTAGCATTTTTTTTTATAAGAAAGGAAAATATTAAAATTAAAGTCTTTTTTTCATCCAACCAAATTTAATTTAGCATCCAACTATTCTCTAACATGGAATTTATGTTAACTATAAATTTGATTGTGATAGTACATTATTTTTTTAGGTCCAAAATTTCTCTTATTGTCCATAGTTAGACTTCCAATTATTCTCGGGTGGATTTTATGTACGAGAACTATTATCCATCAACTTGCTCACACCATGCATTGTATATAACACTCAATTAATAAACTTAAAAAAGGGGAGATTAATCATTTATCTTTTTGAACATAAATAAATATAATAAAATAAGATTTTTTTGTTTTTGTTTTTGCATTGTACGAATTTTATTTCCGCATCCAAGGATTCCATACTTAGAGTTTGAGTAAAACTACAAGGATATTCCAATTATTCTCATCTTATTTTTCTAAATTATAAGAGCTATTATCCATCTACATGTTCAACTCTGGATTCTATAGAATATGCAATTAATCAACTTATAAAAAGGAGATTAAGTGTTTATCTTTTGGACAAGAAAGGAAAATAATAAAAACAATAAAATAAGCTTAGAACTTTTTCCTACATCCTACGAGATTTAATTCCGCATCCAACGATTCTCACATTTGGAGTTTGACTAAATCATAAACCATAAAGAAACATGTTTATAATATGATTAAAAAAAATCATTTGTCATCAAAACTAATTACCCTTACTATTTACCCTCACATAATTGACATGATCATATAAAATCCTATTAGGTATTACAAAGTTTATTTAGTATATATTTATTTTGTTTTATGGTAATTTTTATCTCAAAATTTCTCTAATAGTCCATAGTTAGAACTCTAACTATTCTCAACTTCATCATAAATTTAGTTTTTAAGTTGTTAACGCTATTTTTAAATATTTTTTTTGCATCAAATAGGTGCATTCTACAACCCAGTAGGGAATATGTAACTTGTTTCGTGGTCTATCCTAGAGATGACACATGTTCTTTTTAAAAATAAAAAGAATTTATAAAAAATAACATGTGGTTTCAAATTTATTTAAAACATTTACAGTGGCATATATATATAACTACACAAATTAGATAAAGTAAAACCATTCCTCAACATTTACATTCTAAAAAAGGGGTTTTCACCTTGAGAGATTTGATCCCTCTGGATGCTTGGTAGATCGCCTTTTAAAATGGATCTATGTTGGTTTAATCAAATTTGTGTACTAATTAATTATTCCATAAAACAACAATTTATGTACAACATTACAACAAATTCAATCCAAAATATAAAGATTTAAAACATGTGACGAATCTCATTAAAATATAAGTGTTGTTAAGATCAAGGTATCTTGTAGCGTGGGAACTACATTTTGATTGCTTATTTTGTTAGTACAATCCCCAAACAATGGGGAATTTTCTTATTAAGGAATGAATATTACTCGAAATCTAATATGGTATTCTCTCTTTTTTTTTTGAGTTTTTTTTGTTAGTACGCAGCAACAGAAATAGGGATTATAGAAATCGATTTTGTTTAATTCTATTCCTGATTGGAGGCATGATCTTGTTCTTACTGTACTTGTTGAGGTGCTATTTATATGACATATCATATATTAATATGGCCCCCCTCACAAAGGTTGACCTTGACTCTATGAACCTTCGACCTGGGTGGCTGGTAAGTTTTGTTCTTTTTGAACCTTTCAGCGACTTTTTTGAGGTCTAGATCGGGGTGTTTTTTCTTGGTTGTGCCTGTCGTTTCCTATCCACTATCAGCTTGATGGAGTCCCTCCCCCTCAACGGGGACTAGTACCAACCATGATATAAAAAGTGGGAATCATTTGGTCCTTTGGTTCATTTTTAGAGCTGGTTTTTTTTGTTGTCTCTTATCTTGCTGGGCGGACAACTTGTTAATGGTGTTGTGTTTTTGGGTGAATGAATGGGTTTTGACATCATTTTTTAGTTTTTCGGGGACGGGTCTCATGGACTCTGACTGTTTGAATACTGTTGGGTATGTATTCCTTCTTTTGTAATCCTGGTGATGTATTTGTGGCCCTCTCTTGCGGGCTTGACTTCTTTGGTTTTACCCTTTTCTCTCCAGCACTTGAGTGCGGCTTGTCGTATCTTGTGGTGTGGTCGGGAGACTTGACCTGTGTTTCTCTTAGTTCTTTTCTAGGGGTGGTTTTAGTCACTTTTTGTCTTTGGATGACACCCCTATCATAAATTTTCTATCCTTGGGTCCCTAGTTTCTGTCCTCCTACTGATGTTGTGGAGGAAATCCTTGCTCGGGGGCATGGGGAACCCTCCCCTTGTTAACTACGCTTGGCTATATCATGGGTGTATTTCTCTAACCTGGGTTATTGGTCGTTTGGTCTTTCCATTTTTCCAATGTTTTGTTTTAGTGGGCTTAGGGTTTACCCTTTGGTCACTCCCTTCTACTTTAGGCTTCTCTCCCTTCTATGTTTCTTGGGTAATCTGGTCAGTTAGTCCTTGTCCTGGGCCTGTGGGTGGTTTGTTGATGTATTTGTAACTTCAGAATGTATTCACTTGTATATCTTATGTATTGTACCCCAATGTTTATTCCTGGAAGTATCTGTAATGTAAACAAGTCATGTAAATTCATAGAGGGTAACCCTCCTTATTGTTCAAGGGTTAAAGTCCCCGCAGTTGTGGGGCACTAGGGTTATTAGACTCTCCTAGAGAAGTCGACCCTAGGCGACGTAATGTAATTTAGGTCATTAGTACCCCAGTTGTGGTTACTCAATCCTACATAACTGAGTTAGGATAACTCGAGCATACATAACAGAGTTAAAGGTTAAGTGAACGAAAGAATATAAATAGAGAGTGAGACTCTCTATTTATCACACACACACTCACTCAAATGGGGTGCATGAGTGAGAGAGAAGAAGTCAAGATCAGAGAAAGAGACAACTGCTATTAGAGATCATCTTTATGTTTTCAGGTTTTACTTTTGCTATTGGTGCTCATTCTATCTCTGAGGAAGTTGTGGGGTTTTCTCCTTTATGGTTTCCCCGGGGAAAATTCTTTGTGTCTCTTGTCTCTTGTGATTATTTCTATGCATGTTATTCTCTCAGATAAGATCCTAAGATCATATTGCTTAAATGATAAAAGTCTAACATGGTATCAGAGCTAACCTGAGAAGAAGACATTGTGTAGTTGCAGAAGCTAGGGCTTCTTACTTTTTGGGTCTCTCTCCATAATCCATCAGCAGAAGAAGGCTAGGCTAACTCTCCATTGAAGGGTGCATCTTCCTGTCGAAGCGGAATTTGATTATGGGCATTTTCAGTTTTTGGTGCGGGAAATTAGGGATTTTTATATACGAGGAATTTTTGAGTGAGCCAGGAATAGGATTTCTATCCTCATCAAAATCGAAGTTTAGAGACATGTGTCGATATTTTTGGTTGGGTGAAACTCTGGAAAATTCAAACCCTAGTTTGACCTCGGGCCTCAAAAACCCTAAAATAATGAAACTGATAAGTTTTGGTACATTCTCTATATCTCGGGATTGAAGATGTATCAAGGGACGAAAAATTTCACAGGTCAGGGATAAATTCATGATTTACACTTTTTCCAAGATTTAGCCTCATATTCTCTATATGCTAGGAGATATGATGCCTCCAAGTCAGGGTTCCAACCTCTTCCAAGATTCATCCCTAAACAGGACACCTGGGGAGAATTGCTATATCTCAGGATACCAAGGTCGAAATGAAATTTCACAAGATTTTCTAGAAAGGGAATAGACTTTAATTTCTGTGGTAGAAGTTTCAGACCCAGAAGATGAAACAACGACACATGGCAGTCCGTACAACTTCTCTATTCAGAACAGTCTTGAAACAGGTCATCTTGGGAAAACAATCATAAATCCCAATTGGTGATACCAATTCTGTTGAAACCTACGGTGTGGGAATAAGAGTAGATGAGGCTACCTCAGTATGTAATTTCAGACACATAGGAGTAGTGTGTTTGGAGATATTGCAGAAATAGTATCAGACATTTCAACAGAAGAAATTGGTAAACTAGGGCTTCCTGTTCTGGGAGTTTCCCTCCACTGTTTTCAGAAAAGGAGTACATTGGACAGCTCGCCTTGAAGAGGTATATCTTTCTATTCAATCAAATATGAAAATTTCCAATTTTTGAAAATTAGGGTTTCTCTAACAAACCCTAGATCAGCCAGCTCCAGAACTAGGATGGACACCTCAAATCGGTAAGATCTAATCTTTTGCTATTTTCATTTGAGGTTCTCATTTCAAAGTGATCTATCACATCAGATTGATGAAAATATTGGTGAAGCTGAAAAATTCCAAGCATGGAAGTATAGGATGTCAATAGTTCTTGAAGAAAATGAATTGGACACCTACATAAGTAGAGAGGTTCCAGTTCCAGAGGGAGATGAGGCTAAAAGCCTTACACAAGAAGAAGTTGGTCAAGTACAAGAAGATCATTACTGATTCAATCACGAATCAAATTGTACCACAAGTGTCTTCCGTAAATACACCAAAAGAGATGTTTGATTCCTTGACCAAGCTATTTGAAGGGAAGAACATAAATCAGAAGATGACCTTAGGAAACCAGTTGAAGAATGTGAAGATCCAGAATGCAGAGACCATACATTCATACTTTACAAGGGTCTCTCAAATCAAAGAACAACTTGAAGTGGTAGAAGACGAAGTGGAGAATGTAGAAGTTGTGATAACCACATTGAATGGCCTCCCAGGATCATGGGATTCATTCATTCAAGGAACATGTACTAGAAGGAAGTGATTACTTTCAACAGACTCTAGGAAGAAGAAGAATCTCGACTCATAATAAGAGAAGAGAAGATGGGAGCAACTGAAGATCAATCTATCACCATCCAAAGAAGATCCCTCAAGTGATGAGGAATATGAAGAACTCAACTCTTGAAGAACCTCTTATCCATCTTAGCATTTGGATAAGAAATGATGCTATTATGAATAAAGAAGATGATGAAGCTGAAGGATCAAGAAGGAGTCTACCGACGAAACAAATAAATATAAGTATTCAATTGTCATTTCATGATATTGTTTTTGTTATGCGTTTGTTTATATTTAGTTGATGTATTATGCATGATAGAATGTTTGCATTAATTACAGTATACTACTAATATGCATGTGATCGGTAAGTATCTCATGGTGCTATACAACTCTCCATTGCTACTTATCTAGAATGAAACCTCTTTGCTGAAATATTGGATTAGTGCACAATCTCAATGTTGTCCTGGTAGAGATGGAAGGCATCTAGAAAAGTTTCCGTGAGATATGGATGAATGTTGTATTGGCTAAAATAGTTGCATGGTCATATATTTATGCGTAAGAATTTTCCATTATGAATATGTCTTATGAAATGTTTCTAACCATGCAACTAATGCATTTGACTTGTAGGAAATATCGCGTACAATCACCTACAAGCAAAGAAGGGTGAGACTTGTTCCGAAGAACAAGTGACGACAATTCAAGAAATAATCCAAGATGAAGAATAATATGATGATACTTTCAAAGAAGAGACCTCAGACACAGTGCAGTTATGTAACATTGTAGAGTGACATCATTGATGACGAAAATTCCAAGAAGTAGATAAGAAGAAAGGGAAGGAGTGTACTAGTTCAAGAATAATGATGTCTAGGATGCAGTATCAAGACTTGAAGAGAAGTTTGTAGTTGTATTGTGCAGTAGATGGAAAAATTGTGGGATACAAGGCAAGATTCGTAGTACAAGGAATAGAATATGAAGAGACATTTTCAACCACTAGAAATACACATGACATGTAGAATTATGCGTGCAAATGAAAGAAGGCCTTGTACGAGCTCATAAGACACCCATGGGATAACACATACATGAGGAGATTGAAGATCACCTAGAGTGATGAAGATCTTAACCTTTGCTACAGGTTGAAGATGAAAGCCTATAGAGGATGACAAGCTCACAGATGGGTGCAAGAAGAACTTTGGAAAAGGTTCAAGATAGAGGATCTTGGTATCCAGTGACCCTAGATGGATACATAGAATATTAGTAGCAGAGGAAGCTACTTGTCACTACGGTATAGAATGTTTTAGTCCATAGAGTATGAAAGACAGAGGGAGAATGATGCTTCACTTCAGAGGGAGTGAATGCATAAGATCCCGAGGTTCGACATGGTATGACAAGATGGATAGATTACTGATGACTCTAGGCTTTACTAAGAGTAAAGCAAATTCCAACCTTTGCTTCAAAGTTGAAGGCAAAAGACTAGTGATGCTCCTGTTATATTTTGATTAATTGTTCCTGACAGAAAATAGGAACTCATTAAAGTTGCAAGAAGGAGACTTGCTGCCGAGTTTGAGATGAAGGACTTGGATATGATGCACTACTTTCTAGGCATGGAGGTGTGGCAGAATGCAGATGGAATCTCCCTGGGACAAGGGATGATGGACTGCAAGGCCATGACCACACCTATGGCATCAAACCTGAAGATATTGAGTGATGCTTCATTGGATTCGGTTGATGCCATGATGTATTGTCAGATGATTTGTTCCTTGATGTACCTGATGAATACACGACTAGATATTTGCTTTGCTGTGAACACATTGAGCCATTTCCTGATAGATAGATGGTAGACATGTTCACTTGATTGCTGTAAAGAATATTCTGAGGTACTTGAAGGGTACAATTGATTATGGGATCAAGTATGAGGTGAATCAGAAGATTAACTTGGAAGGTTATGTTGATTCAGATTGGGTAGGAAGTGCCATCAATAGGAAGAGAACTTAAGGGTGTTGCTTCAATATGGGATCAGATGTGATCTCTTGGTTTAGTAGGAAGCATTCCTATATGGCACTAAGTACAGCTAAAGAAGAGTATGTTGCAGCTTGTTCAGATAGCTGTGAGGCAGTGTGGCTTAGAAATATACTATCTAATTTGTATGATCTCCAGTCGGATGCTAATTGTATATATTGCAACAACTAGAGTTGTGTGAAGTTGTCGGAGAACCCGGTGTTCCATGGCAAGTCGAAGCATATCGAGATAAAATATCACTATATCAGGGATATGGTGCAGAGAGGAGCAGTGAAGCTCCAGTATGTTGCGACGGACAAACATATAGCTGATGTGTTGACCAAGCCATTAGCTAGAGTGAAGTTTGAGTACTTCAGGGAGAAGCTTGGTGTTCTCCAGATCGAGGTTCCCTCCAAATGGAAGTGATGAGTCCGTGAGCCATTTTGACACGGTGAGAGGATTGGTTCCTTTCATGTTTAGATGTAAGTGAAAATATTCTATGATATGACTGTGGGTTGTGTTACCACATGATTAGTGCAAGGCCATTCTCTGGGAGAATGGAGGCACCTGTTCAGTTACTAGGAATACTCAGCCTAGAGCTGAGGGCCATTCTAATGTGACTGTGGGATGTGTTCCCACATGATCAGATATAAGTGCTGAAGGCCATTCTGATGTGATTGAGGGATGTGTTCCCACATGATTAGATCTAAGTGTTGAAGGCCATTCTCTGGGAGAATAGAGGCACCTGGTTAGTTACCAAAAATCCTCAGCCTAGGGCTGATAGCCATTCTAATGTGACTGTGGGATTGGTTCCCACATGATCAGATGTAAGTGCAGAGCCATTCTGATGTGACTGTGGGATTGGCTCCCACATGATCATATGTAAGTATAGAGCCTTTCCACAGATGATAGTAGGTGTTTCATATCATGCTGGTGGTTGTAAGTGCTGTTCCTTTCCATAGATGATAGTAGGTGTGTCCTATCACGCTGGTGGTTGTAAGTGATGTTCCTTTTCATAGGTTGTAGTAGGTGTGTCCTATGATGTTGGTGATTGTAAGTACTATGCATTTTAACATATGGTAGTAGGTGTGTCCTACCATGCTGGTCATTGTAAGTGTTATGCCTTTTCATAGATGATAGTAGGTGTGTCTTATCATGCTGGTGATTGTAAGTGGTAGGAATTTTCACAGATGTCAGTAGGCGTGTCTTATAATGCTGGTGAATGTAAGTGCTGGGCCTTTCTGACATGGTTCTTGGATGTGTTCCTCCCATGGTTAGATGTGAGTGCTGGGCGTGCCTTTCTGACATGGTGTTGGATGTGTTCCTCTCATGGTCAGATGTAAGTGCTGGGCAGGCCATTTCGACTTAGGGTCAGATATAAGCAATGAAGAAGACCTAAAAGGAGGCTAGGCCAACAACCAACATGAAAAAGGGCTGGCTCTGTAGAACTTCCTATGATGAGAAGAATCGAGAGATATCACCTGTGATGATGATCTAGTAGAGATGTTTCAGATCTAGTGATGATCCAGATCTAGTGATGATCTAGATCCAGTGATGTTTCAGATCTAGTGATGATCCAGATCTAGTGATGATTAAGATCCAATGATGATCCAAATTCAGAAATGAAGATGACTTGAAGATGAATATAACTTGATGATGATCTAGATGTTACAGAGAAGAAGACTTGTGTTGATGAATTGTGTTTAGATAATACCTTCCTAGTTAAGAGGGAGTGTTGATGTATTTGTAACTTCGGAATGTATTCACTTGTATATATTATGTATTGTACCCCGATGTTTATTCCAGGAAGTATCTGTAATGTAAACAAGCCATGTAAATTCATAGAGGGTAACCCTCCTTATTGTTCAAGGGTTAAAGTTTTGTTGTAGCTGCAACTTTCCTCCCCAAATTTCTTAAATTTTGGACCCCTCCTCATGATTTTGCTTTGATCATTGGATCCTTTGTGTTTTGGGCCTGGTTTCAATTTAGATGGTTGTAAAAGCTTAACTCTCACCCAAGGTTCGATTTTTGACCGCGTTTGGAGTCTATGGTGGATCACAGATTTTAAGTTTGCTTTTTGATCGAACCAGTTGTTCTTTGCTGTGGGTCGCCGTTGCGAAGGTATGACAGGTCGCTGTCCATTGTTGAATGTTTAAAGCTGACTGAAACACTTAGTTTCTCCATTGGATTGGGAGCCTTTCTTGTTTTGATCGGAAGCTTTAGCCTTTTTCCCATCCACCGTTGCGGCTCCTAAATAAATTTAGCACCCGAAGTTCAAATCGTTTCGACTGCCGATTAGCATTTTCCTGTTTAGCCGCGGAACCGAAGCAGTTTCTCTTCCGTCGTTGCGGATGGGAAAGCCATTTGTCTTTCGAAACGTAAATCTATCCCACTTCCGACTTGCATCGCCTAGCTCTAGCCTCCTATTTTCCGCCATTGCGGCTCTCAAAGTATTTTGGCTTCCGAAGTACAAATCCGTCCGACTTTCGATTAAATCCTCTCTTGCCTGCGTTTCGCTTGTCCGTATATTGTTCCTTTTCCGCCGTTGCGGCTGGGAAAGCCTTTTGGCCTCCGATGTTATTTCCTTTCGACTGCCGACTTTAAGTTTTCCCGCCAACGAGTTTCCTGTTGACCGTCGTAGGCTAGGTTTGTCAAGCCCACAAGTGGCGTGCCTTGCCATTTCCTTGTGGAATAGTCGTTTCAATTGGTAATATTTGTTGTTTTTGAATAATGCTTGTCGACTGATTGCAGGCGGTTTTGAGGAGACCGGTCAATCTACCGTGGTGCGGAGAAAGACGGCCCGTTTGGCAGAAGTATAACTGAAACTAGGGGGATTGCTGGGAGGACCATGGGAGTAAAAGACGAAATCCAGAGCTATAAATGCGTGGACCCAAAAAACTGATTAGTTACCCAGTGGTTCATGATTGCATACAGACAAGATAGAGGAATGTGAAACGTTTGGGACACTGAAAGATCATGCGTCTAGGGAAAACTGAAGCGCTTTGTAATTGTAGTTTAAATATTTGAAAGTAGGACTAAGAAAGGGATTTTTCCCTGGAAAAAAATTTGTAAACTCTTTTGCTTGTAAGAGGAACTACTTTGTTTTACAGTCAGAAAGTGCAACTTTTGCCTGCTGGAGAGAGCAAAATGTGGAATGTATCAATGCGACTAAATGAATAATGTTGAAGAGGAACTATTTCATTTTCAACTGTGTTTCATTTACTGTGAGAGTATTTAACTTCCTGAACCTATGTTCTTGTTGAATGTTCTTCAGTATCTTTTGAGATGTTTTCCACTGTGAGTAATAAGTGTTGTTCATAAAATAATCGACTATCTGGTTGTTTAAATATCTGTAATTGTTCGTGTGTCTTGAAAGAAGTGTCAGCTAACTGTAACTCTTCATAATGCATGTACAAAATGTATTACTCACTTATGAATGATAATCCTGCTCCCTAGGGATATTTTAGGTAGTTAGTTTCTTTTTCTTGTTGTCTGTGATCATAGATGTTAGTGAGTCTAAGACAAGAGGTAAGAACCTGCGCATCACATTGTGACCACTCCTCACATCTTATTACCCTGCATGGTTAATTAGGCACCTACATATCATACATTAAGTCAAAAAATACAAAATTTACGGTGGACCGGGCCGCAATCGGTAAAGCCTTTGTTTTGTTACTTTGACCTACGGTAGCCAGACCGTAAACCAGACGGATTCCCTATACCAAATAGTCAACAGGCTAGTTGGGAACGTTGACTAGGGAGAATCCCTTACTGTTGTTGCCTGCGAATTTTGGGGCCTCAACAGTTTTGGTGCTAGAAGGAGGGCCGCCAGTGCATGGCTGGCCGAGGAAACCCATTTTCCCGAGAATATTCCACCGGTAACAGTTTTGAAAGCAGTGGGTTTCATAATCCAATTCCGAAAGAAAGAGAACATCTATATTCTGTTGGCAACGAAATTGTCAATGATCTGAGAAGACACACCAGGGCATACATAAAGAAGATTGGAGGATTTCCAATCATCCCTGAACTGCCCAGAAGAGAGTATAAAAGGAAAGATCGCCCTGTAGTAGAAGACTCAGTGTTGGTTGGAAACTGGGAAGAGATTGTAGAAAAAGCCTTACAAAAAGTTGTGCTACCTTTGAATCAGGAAGGCCCATAAACCCCTCACAGTTCTCCTGCTCATACTCCAGTTGATTCACCTCCTCACTCCCCACCCACACTCATGGTAGGAGTAAATGCTAATCCACCACCTAACCCACCAAATCCACCACCTGCATGGAGAGCCAGATCACCATTAAACCTTACACCTCCTTTACATGACCTACCTCAAGCTTTTGACAAGATGTTGCCCAAGTTTGATCCCAATGAGAAAATACTAGTAGATGATCACCTACAAAGCTTTTACTTGGAAATTGAGGGATTAAGGGCCGGGGAACATGAAGACGTGGTATGCAGACTGTTCCCGCATACCCTTAAAGGAGCTGCAGCATCATGGTACTTTGGATTTCCTGCTAACTCTATCCCTGATTGGGATACCTTCGAAAGAATTTTCAGAAGTAAGTATGCAACTCAGAAAACTCATGCAGCTCTCATGAAAGGGCTGTGCGCGTTGAAGAAAGAAAGAAAAGAAAAAGTGCACAGTTTCACTCAAAGGTTTGTAGCGTATCTCAAGAACTTCTCTGAAACAGATAAGCCTTCAGACAAAGTTCTTATTGAATACTATACTTCAACTTTAGGCCCTGATTTGGTCATGTTTTCCAAAGGTAGGGCCAAGCCTACTTTGACAGAAACCTATGAAGAAGCAGAAGTGGTGGAGGCTGAAAGAGGGAGCATTGAAGACTATCCGGAACAGTCTGGAGAGAAAGGTAGAGGAAGAAAAGACTTATTGTTTACTAAGCCTAAGGAAGAAAAGTCTCCAGATTTGGAAAATATGGCCAAAATGATGTAGAAGCTTTCCAATAAAATCATAGATATGGAGAAAGAAAAGGAAGCACAAAAGTTTTATAAGCCATATTATAAGAAGAGAGAGGATAACCACCAGTCTCAACCTCCTCCGTACAATACTGCATCTATGAATTTAACAGAGGTAGGCTAGGATAATTTTTGCATGTTTCACCAACAGCCACACTCTAAGAAGAATTGTCCGCAGTGGATAAATTCGATGGCGTTGGTCATGAATCAACTGTTAGATTCTAGATTGACAGAAGAGGGAAATGAAGAAAGAAAAGAATATTCTGCCTCTACTTCTACTAAAGAACAGGAAGAGGAAACCATGGATTTATGGAATTCTGTCTCACTATTTGATGCTAAAGAAGAGAAGACTCAGGGGTGCAAAGACGTTATGGAAACCAACGTAGCCACGAGGAGCCAAGGGACGGTTAAGGAAGACAGTCTTATACTCCCAAAGATTAAGAGGTTGCAGAGAAATGTTAAGAAGAAATTTCAAGACAAATATTTGGCTGATAAAATTCCAGAGTTCACTATCACCAGCCAAGATCCTAGGCAGAGTGATGCGCAAGCCAAGCCCAGTGAAGAAAATACTGGAAAACCCCATCCCATTGAGCAGCCGATGGGTTATGACATTGTGGAGGATTTAAAGAAGATAAAAGCGACTGTGTCACTATTCGAAATGTCTAAAGTGCCGCAGCAAAAGGAAAGGCTGTTGAAATCACTGGAAGCATCGGATGGGGAGCTTCCCACTAACAATCAACCTCAAGAAGAAGAGGAAATTGGGGAAACCAACGTAGGAGGTAAGTATAAAAGAAAACATCCACCTTTCCTCCTCACGTTTGAAATTTTCAATCATAATGTACATAACTGCTTGGTGGACTCAGGGGCATCGGTAAATGTTATTCCCATATCAGTTTGTAAAAAGATTAATGGGAAGCCTAAACCATCCACATGGAGGGTGGTTCAACTGGACAGGACAGATGTAAAGGTAATTGGTGAGCTGGAAGATGTCCTAGTCCGTCTGGCATCTAATGAAAAAGTATGCCAAGTTATTAACATCGTGGTGGTTGATATACCAGACGCTTATGGTCTGGTCTTGAGAAGAGATTGGTCGGCCAAATTAAATGGATATTTCACCTCAGATTGGTCGCATCTGTGGTTTCCATACAAAGGAAGTCCGAACCAGATCAAGATTTTAAGAGAGCCTCACATGAAGTACAATGTTACTCAACTGGAGGAGAAGAATGTACCAGTGGATTCTGTATTGGGAAACTATTTTATTGAGTTGGAACTAGGTAATTACCAAGCAGAAGAAGCCAACAACACATCTGATACCCAGCCTGATCTCCTTCGATTCTCACAGGCTGATGAGATTGACTGTAAAATAGTAGACTTAGTAGTAGGAGTAGATTCATTTTCAGTAGTTAATGATTATTGGAATTTATTTTTTGATGGCTCTAAGACATTAGAAGGATCAGGGGCTGGCTGTGTCCTGATTGACCCACAGAAGAATAAACATTTCCTTTAATGTAGATTAGAGTTT
This sequence comes from Pseudotsuga menziesii, assembly GCA_001517045.1. NCBI lineage: Eukaryota > Viridiplantae > Streptophyta > Pinopsida > Pinales > Pinaceae > Pseudotsuga > Pseudotsuga menziesii. Next base: position 338,170 of record LPNX010406226.1, on the reverse strand, counting down.
GAGTGTACTAATAATATAACTGAGTACGAAGCACTGGTGCAGGGACTAAAGAAGGCAATTGAATTAAAGGTAAGTAATCTAAAAGTTTTTGGGGATTATGAAATTATTGTGAAACAAATCCGGAATCAGATACATTGTATTTCTCCTCACTTAAAGGATTACCAGAATGAGGTATGGGATTTGCTGAAATATTTTAATGCATTTAACATTATTTCAATTCCAAGAATTAAAAATGCAGCTGCTGATCTGTTGGCCACATCAGCCGCTAGACTCGTACCCACTAATAATCGATGTTCTGTCGAACTGCTGTTCAGGCCCTCTATACCTGACATGATTACGAACCTATGAGTGTTCGATGATGACCAGCAGATCATAGAATGTTTAACGAATGATGAGGTGTTTAAAGGAGCGATCATAGACGATGAAGAGCATCAGGCTGAGATGAAATACGATAATTTCATTCCTAAAGGAGTCAGAATGTTGGAAAAAATGTTCGATTTAAATGAAAAATTCAGAATACCACCCAACGTAAAGACCCACAGCTCATTTCTGTAGTTTGAGTTGATTAATTTAGGGACTGAAATGAATCCCAAATTTGTGAATCTCGGAAAAGGCTGTTCACCAACGGAAAGAGACAAGTTCGTCAGTTTGTTCAAAAAATATAAAGATGTTTTCACATGGACATACGAAGACTTGAAAACATACGATACTAGTATCATCAAACACGTCATCCCCATTAGAGCAGGCGTCAAGCCATATCAGTAGCCGTTGAGAAAAATGCATCCAAAGTTGGAACCACTGATTCAGAGTGAAGTGAAGAAATTATTGGATGCTAGAATCATTTTCAAAGTCAGACACTCTGAGTGGGTGTCAAATCTGGTACCAGTAAGAAAAAAGTCTAGAGAAATCAGACTCTATGTGAATTTCAGGAATCTAAACCGCGCTTTTGATAAAGATAACTACCCTGTGCCACCCATGGAGCAATTGCTGCAAATGGTCTCTGGTTCTGAATTGTTTTCATTATTAGATGGTTTCTCTGGCTACAATCAAGTGTTAGTAGCCGAAGAAGATAGATTAAAGCCAACGTTCAGGACCAAGTGGGGAACCTTCACCTACAGGAGAATGCCTTTTGGGCTGATAAATGCTGGAGCAACATTTTAGAGGGATATGGACATAGCTTTCCACGGATTGATTGGACGAAGTGCTATAGTATACCTTGACGACATTACCATATTCTTGAAGAAAAGAGGAGAGCACGCATTTCACTTAAAGCAAATTTTCGGATGCTGTCATAAGTATGGCATTTCACTCAATCCTAAGAAGTGTGTATTCGCTGTCATGGAAGGAAAGTTGTTGGGCCACATAGTTTCAAAGCAAGGGATCTCTATTGATCCAGAAAGAATTAAGGCTATTGAACAAATCCCCTTGCCCCATAATAAAAAGGGGATGCAATCATTCATGGGAACCATAAATTTTGTACGTAGGTTTGTGCCTGATTTCGCTCAGACTGTGAAGCCGCTGCAACAGATGGTCAAGCAGAATGCTCAATTCAAATGGACCAAAATTGAGAAGAATGCTTTCAGTAAAATTAAAAATGCTGTTGCATACGCACCCTCCTTGAAAATCCCAGACTTTGATAAAGACTTTATTCTATATACTTTTGCGTCCGATGATTCACTGGCAGCCGTGCTCACCCAAAAAGAAGAAGGGGGGGATGAATTCCCGATCTCCTTTATGAGTACTGGTCTACAAGGGGTCGAATTAAACTACCCAGCTATTGATAAACAAGTGTACGCAGTATTCAAAGTGGTAAAGCAATTCAGGCCTTATATATTAAAGAATCGAACCAAGGTAATAGTTCCCTACCCAGCCGTAAGATCTCTTCTTATACAGAAGGAGTTAGGAGAAAGAAGAGGAAACTGGGTAACAGCTCTTCAAGAGTACGACCTTGAATTCAAGCCAGCCTCTATTGATAAAGGTCAAGGGTTGTGTAAATTGATGACTAAAAGTGGGAACAATGAAGAACAAGCCTGGGGGGATGAGGTCGAATTACATGTAATGGCTGTATGTCCTTTATTTACAGCTCCCGAGTCTTGGTATAGAGACCTTGTACATTACCTGTAGGAAGGGCTGTTACCTGAACATTGGAATTCCAAGCAAATAAGAGAACTACGTCTTAAATCAGCATCTTATCAAATTGTGGAAGGGGTATTGTTCAGAAAGAATTATGACGGAGTTCTTCTCAGATGCCTAGAAAAGGAATATGTGAAGAAGGTGATGACAAAATTGCATGACGATCCTGCTGGAGGACATTATTCAGGGGATACCACAGCCCACAAAATCCTCAGGACAGGTTACTACTGGCCTGCGCTCTTTAGAGATGCACATGCACATGTCAGGAAGTGTGATATTTGCCAAAGGTGTGGTGGGAGACAGCCTAAAGCATTAGCACCTCTAAAGCCTGTGATGATTACCGAGCCATTCGAGCAATGGGGACTGGATATTATTGGAGAAATAAAACTGAATTCCTCTTTGCAGCACAAGTACATTCTGACTGCGACTGATTACTTCACTCGCTGGGTCGAAGCTATCCCGCTGCGCAAGATAAATGAAGACGAGGTCATTAGCTTCTTGCAAGACCACATCATGACCAGGTTTGGAGTTCCAGTTTCGTTAGTTTTTGATAATGCTAAGTGCTTTTCATCAATTAAATTGACTGCTTTTGCTCATGATAAAGGGATAAAATTGCATTATTCTGCTAATTACTATCCACAAGGAAATGGCCTAGCTGAATCCTCTAACAAAAATTTGATTAGAATTTTAAAGAATACTGTGGTAGAAAACTAGAGGAGTTGGCACTCAGCATTACCAAATGCCCTTTGGGCTGATAGAGTCACCCCCAACTCTGCGATTGGAGTGTCTCTGTATACCCTTGTCTATGGAAAAGAAGCCATCCTTCCTCCCAATATCATGCTACCATCTTCCATATTAGCTGAAGAGTCTAGAGGGTCTGATGATGAAGTTTTACAAATAAGAATATATAATCTCCTGAAAGCAGAAGAGGCTAGATCTAAAGCCAAAGAGCGCTTTAAGAAACAACAAGAGTCAATTAAGAGATGGTTTGACAAGCCTTAAAGATGGGACAAAAGACTTTGAAGTAGGAGACTTAGTCCTCAAATGGGACCACCCCCATGATGAGAAAGGAAAGCATACCAAATTCTAGCAGTTGTGGGTAGGCCCTTTTCAAATTGCAGCCAAGCTTGGTCCTTCTACTTACAAGTTGCAAGACCTGCAGGGGTGGGAGGAGAACCTACCAGTAAATGGTTTGGTTCTCAAGCCTTATTTTTCCTGAGTTTGTTTGTTTTCTTCTGTCTTGTATATAAATAATTCGTCTGGCTGTCTTTTGAGTCATGTTTTCAGTCTGCTTTAGTTTGAATTTTTCTTGTTTTCAATAAAAGGGACGAACCCGCGGTTGCTTGGGGAACATCAAAATTTTTGGGGGTGATAAACATTTTAGTGATCAGACTGTTGGTTGCTGTTTGGATAAATGAACTTCTTCCAGTTTAGTCATTTTCTCAAATAATTCTGTGTGCATTGAAGTCCTACTTAATCCCTGTGAAATAAATCGGATTCAAAGAGCCTGGAATACTATGTTGGGGCTCCATCCACGTCACACTTAAAATGTTCTAAGGAGCGACAACAGAGGATCCATAGAAAGGAGAAAGGTGAACAGTATATTAAATATAAATGATCCCATGCCAAGAAACTAATGCCAAAAGGCAAATAAAGAGAAAAACTCCTATAAAAGCATCATAAATTAAAGCAGGTGCTGAATCATAAGTACTAAATTGTCAAAATATCCTCTCCGTCCGTGAGCTGAAACTTGAAGTACACCACTCACACAAAAGGACACTATGGGATAGAGGATCCTAAATTAAAATTCAGTAAGAAAGGCGTACAGGACGACTCATATTCAAAGGGGACAAAAGTCCAGAAGCACGAAAAGTGCTAAAATGGCATGGGAATGAGGAACAAACGAATATTGCTGTTTACCAGGTGCTAGAATCCTGTGGTGTCCAAGCTATCAGCTACCTGAAGACAGAGGTAATAATGAAACTCATCTTCTGGCCTCAACAGAGTAATCTGGACTTGAAAATCTTGGTTTCCACTCTCCCAACTTGGAATGTCATCAATGATTAAGAGTACACACTTCTGACGTTCGAGAAATCCATATAGCTGGAAGAATTCAATGGAATGCATTTGTTGTTAAACAGTCTGTCACTCAAAGATTAATCGCCCAGAGATCTAGGTTCACCAGGTAATCGCCAATTGTTGCAGCTGCAACTTTCCTCCCCAAATTTCTTAAATTTTGGACCCCTCCTCATGATTTTGCTTTGATCGTTGGATCCTTTGTGTTTTGGGCCTGGTTTTAATTTAGATGGTTGTAAAAGCTTAACTCTCACCCAAGGTTCGATTTTTGATCGCGTTTGGAGTCTATGGTGGATCGTAGATTTTAAGTTTGCTTTTTGATCGAACCAGTTGTTCTTTGCTGTGGGTCGCCGTTGCAAAGGAATGACAGGTCGTTGTCCATTGTTGAATGTTTAAAGATGACTGAAACACTTAGTTTCTCCATTGGATCGGGAGTATTTCTTGTTTTGATCGGAAGCTTTAACCTTTTTCCCATCCGCTGTTATGGCTCCTAAAGTAATTTATTACCCGAAGTTCAAATCGTTCCGACTGCCGATTAGCGTTTGCCTGTTTAGCCGTGGAACCGAATCAGTTTCTCTTCCGTCGTTGCGGATGGGAAAGCCATTTGTCTTCCAAAACGTAAATACGTCCGACTTCTGACTTGCATCGCCTGGCTCTAGCCTCCTCTTTTCTGCTGTTGCGGCTCTCAAAGTCTTTTGGCTTCCGAAGTACAAATCCGTCCGACTTCCGATTAAAGCCTCTCTTGCCCGCATTTCACTTGTCCGTAAATTGTGCCTTTTCCGCCTTTACGGCTGGGAAATCCTTTTGGCCTCCGATGTTATTTCCTTCCGACTGCCGACTTTAATTTTTCCCGCCAACGAGTTTCCTGTTGACCGTCGTAGGATAGGTTTGTCTAGCCCACAAGTGGTGCGCCTTGCCATTTCCTTGTGGAATAGTCGTTTCAATTGGTAATATTTGTTGTTTTTGAATAATGCTTGTCGACTGATTGTAGGCGGTTTTGAGGAGACCAGTCAATCGACCGTGGTGCGGATAAAGACGGCCCGTTTGGCAGAAGTATAACTGAAACTAGGGGGATCGCTGGGAGTAAAAGACGAAATTCGGAGCTATAAACGCGCGGACCCAAAAAACTGATCAGTTACCCAGTGGTTCATAATTGCATACAGACAAGATATAGGAATGTGAAGCGTTTGGGACACTGAAATATCATGCATCTGGGGAAAACTGAAGTGCTTTGTAATTGTAGTTTAAATATTTGAAAGTAGGACTAAGAAAGGGCTTTTTCCCTGGAAAAAAATTTGTAAACTCTTTTTCTTGTAAGAGGAACTACTTTGTTTTACAGTCAGAAAGTGCAACTTTTTCCTGCTGGAGAGAGCGAAATGTGGAATGTATCAATGCGACTAAATGAATAATGTTGAAGAGGAACTATTTCATTTTCAGCCGTGTTTCATTTACTATGAGAGTATTTAACTTCCTGAACCTATGTTCTTGTTGAATGCTCTTTAGTATCTTTTGAGATGTTTTCCACTGTGAGTAATAAGTGTTGTTCATAAAATAATCGGCTATCTGGTTGTTTAAATATCTGTAATTGTTCCTGTGTCTTGAAAGAAGTGTCAGCTAACTGTAACTCTTCATAATGCATGTACAAAATGTATTACTCACTTATGAATGATAATCCTGCTCCCTAGGGATATTTTAGGTAGTTAGTTTCTTTTTCTTGTTGTCTGTGATTGAGATGTTAGTGAGTCTAAGACGAGAGGTAAGAACCTGCGCATCACATTGTGACCACTCCTCACATCTTATTACCCTGCATGGTTAATTAGGCACCTGCATATCATACATTAAGTCAAAAAATACAAAATTTACGGTGGACCGGGCCGCAACCGGTAAAGCCTTTGTTTTGTTACTTTGACCTACGGTAGTCGGACCGTAAACCAGATGGATTTCCTATACCAAACAGTCAATGGGCTAGTTGGGAACGTTGACTGGGGAGAATCCCTTACTGTTGTTGCCTGCGAATTTCAGGGCCTCAACAATTCCTCGCAGTTGTGGGGCACTAGGCTTATTAGACTATCCTAGAGACGTCGACCCTAGGTGAGTTAATGTAAGTCGGGTCATTAGTACCCTAGTTGTGGTTACTCGAGCCTACATAACTGAGTTAGGGTTACTCGAGCCTACATAACAAAGTTAAAGGTTAAGTGAACGAAAGAATGTAAATAGAGAGTGAGATTGTCTATTTATCACACACACACTCACTCAACTAGGGCGCATGAGTGAGAGAGAAGAAGCTGGGATCAGAGAAAGAGAAAACTACTGTCAGAGATCATCTTAATGTTTTCGGGTTTTACTTTTTCTATTGGTGCTCATTCTATCTCTAAGGAAGTTGCGGGGTTTTCTCCTTTATGGTTTCCCTGAGGAAAATTCTTTGTGTCTCTTGTCTCTTGTGATTATTGCTGTGCATGTTATTCTCTCAGATAAGATCCTAAGATCATATTGCTTAAATTATAAAAATCTAACATGGCTTCGTCTGACACCTGTTGGATTTAGCATTTGGTTTTGTGGGACCATTATGGATCTACGGGTGGCACATGAGTTGGAATCTAGTCCTTTGGAGGGTCACTCACAGGTGCATAGAAGATGAAAGGGGAAGACCATCAAAGCATAGGAGGGAAGGGATATTTTTGTCTTGGGTCATGATATCTATATGGATAGAGTAGGGGCTCTCTGCTCTCTGGCGCTAGTGGGAATACTTGAGTACTGCCATATGGATAAAAAAGAGTGGATTGAGTGGGAGACGCAACATTGAAAGCGCATCCTCACATATGTTCTGACTATCATTTTGCTTGCAAAAGGTTGGCTCGCCTTTGTCTTCTTAGCGGATGATCATGCTTCTATCATTCTTGACTCGCTTTGGAAAATAGGGAAGGGTTCTCTGATTCTTAGTCATTGGCATGTAAATTTTGACCCTCTCTGAGAATGGGTGGTGAAACGACATTTATGGGTACTTATCCTTGCATTTCCCTTTCCCCTTTGGAATAGGGGATTTCTAGAAGGTTTCACGAATTCCATTGGTCATTTTGTGGTGGTTTAAGAGGACTTTTAGTTCATTTTTATAAGAGAATGGAAAAAATTCTAGTGGAAATGGACATTACCAAAGGCCTTCCAGCTGAAGTTGAGATCCTTTACAATGAGAAAACTATTTTTTAAAGGATTTATTATCTAAACATCCCCTTTAGATGCTCCATATGTCATGCTGTGGGTCATCTGCATCACTCGTGTCCCATTCTCTTGCATGGGACTGACACGTCGAGTCTTTCAGAAAGTTCACCTTCTCCAGTTTGTCAGGGTATGCCTTTGCAGTCACCAGCTCCAGTCTCCTTGTCGCACCCTTTGGATGGTAAGTATTCTCAGGCTCTGTCTTTGTTTGATGATGTTTCAAATAGGGAGATTTTGTTGATCCAAGATATTGAGAATGAGGCTCTCTTGGATAAGCCTCTGCTGTTGGATATACCCTTAGACCCTCCCTTGGTGTTTTCTTTATAGGTCCCCTCCTCTTCGACACCTTATCCGCCTCATATTATCTCATATGGGGATCCTATTACTTCTATTTTCGAGGCACCACCTTATAGGGAGGATGCTCCTCTCTTCTCCCCTAAATACTTCCCGCCANCACCTTATCCGCCTCATATTATCTCATATGGGGATCCTATTACTTCTATTTTCGAGGCACCACCTTATAGGGAGGATGCTCCTCTCTTCTCCCCTAAATCCTTCCCGCCACTTGTAAGTGATGGCTCCGTTGTCCCTCAGGTTCAATATCTCTCCAATCCTTTCTCTTTGTTGTCATTCTTGGACCCTTCACTTATGAAGTCCTTAGCAATTTTCTTGGAAAAATCCCTCTTATCCCCTTCCATGCTTCTGCTTGATTCCATATGTTTTGAAAATGTCACAATTAGGAAATTGAAAAAGAAGCCAGGCCTTGCTTCTGTGTTGGACAATGGTGCACTTCCTTATACTCCGTTGTTGACTAGAATAAAAAATGATTCTAGAGGTCTTGTAGTCTCTCACTCCCAGTTACTTAGAGCCTTGTCACCCCCTCTTTGTGATACCAGATGAAGATTGTCTCTGTAAATGTCCATGGCTTCAAGGGGTTTTCCAAGTAAAGAACCCTCTGCTCTCTCTTACTTTCCTTTTCTCCTGACATGATTTTACTACAAGAAGCTATGTGCAGTCTGTATTTTGCTCTCCTTGCTTTCTAAAATATTTTTCTTGGTTGGGAGTTCTGCGCAACTAGCGCTATGGGCCTCTCGAGAGGGTTACTGAATGGTTGGAACCCTCTCTCTATTAGGTGTAAGGATTTCAAAACTTTGGCTGGGATCTTGGTTAAAGCTAGTTTCTTGGCTCTCCTTCTATCCTATTGACACTTAATTGTTATGGACCTTATCGCAATCGGGACTCCTTCTAAAAAAGGGTGATGGATGGAGGTTTACTTGCCTTAACAAACTTGATCTTAGCTGGGGACTTGAAATTCACTTTAAATGCAGCTGAGATTTGGGGAAAAAAGGCTCTGTTGGATCCCTTGGCCCACTTCTTTTCACAACTCATTTCTAATTACAATCTGGTTGATATTTCCCCCTCATGTGCAAGGACTACATGGAGGAATGGTAGGGCAGAGGATGATGGTATTAGTAAAAGGATCGATATATTTCTGATTTTGTCAATTCTGGTGCCTAACTTGTCAAGGCACAAAGTGTGGTTGTTTCCCTCGGATGTCTCTGATCACTACCCAATTTTCCTTGAGTGGATGGCTAAGGCCTCACTACATAACTATCCCTTCAAATTCAATCGTGCCTGGCTCTTGGATGATGATTTCTTGCAAATGGTAAAGAGTGTTTGGCCCTCTTTGTTGCCTGATTCCTCTCAGGATGATATGTGTAGATTGTCCCATAAGCTCAGGATTCTGAAGCAAAGGGTTAAATATTGGATTAAAACTAAATCCTTGGAAATGAAAAGGGTCTCTATGGAGCTAGAACTAGAAATTAAGGTACTTTTGGACACGTACCCCTCGGGTATTTTTTCCCTGGAGGACTTGGGTACTCTTCAGATCCTTAGAAATAGGAAGAAAAAGATGACTGAACATGAGCTTCTGTCTTGGAAACTAAAAAGAAGGATCAAATGGGTTGATCTTGGTGATGCAAACACTAAATTATTTCACTCTATTGCCTCAGCTCTCAGAAATCACAATACTATTTGGGCCCTTATGGATGAGGAGGATACTTGGGTAGAAGATGAGGATCAGTTAAACAAGCTGGGTGTGAAACATTTCTCTATGGTCTTTAAGGATGATAACAAGACCAATATTATGGATCAATTAAAGGTTATTAAACTCTTTCCGTCCTTCCTTATAGTTGAAGAGCCTGAAAGTTTCTCTTCAGTGATCACTCTGGGGGAAGTCGAAGGGACTCTAAAATATTTTAAGAAAGATAAGAGCCCTAGACCTGACGGCTGGCCAGTCGAATTCTTCCTTGGAGTTTTTGATTTGGTGGGGCAGGATCTCCTTGCTGCTGTTGAGTCTTCTAGGATTTTAGGGAAAGTTTCCTCCTCTTTGAACTATACTTTTTTATCCTTGATTCCAAAAAAAGAAAAACCTCCTTCCTTTGTCGATTTCAGACCCATCTCCCTCTGCAAATTGATCTATAAGATCATCTCAAAAATCATTGCCCTTAGGATAAATCCCTTCTTGTATAGGTCCATCTCCCCGTAACAGTTTGGATTCCTCAGGAACAAACACATTATTGAGCCTATTGGAATCACTCAGGAAGCCTTGCACTATGTTAATACAAAAAATAGAAGTGCCCTAGTCCTCAAGCTTGATCTAGTCAAATATTTGGATAGAGTTAATTCGACTTATGTAAGACTCATAGTGCTACATATTGGTGTTCCTTTGGGGGGTATTAATTGGATTATGGGTTGTCTTTCTTCTACAAATTTCGCTGTATTGGTCAATGGTACCCCCTCTAGGTTCTTTTCGGCCTCAAGGGGCATTAGAAAAGGGTGACCATTATCCCCCTTACTGTTCATTTTGGTTATTGAAGGTATCAATTTGTTGATAAAAGATGTAAGGGAAAATGGTAAGATATGGGGCTTAAAGATCTTGACAACTTTGGCCCTTACTCATCTACTATTTGTAGATGACGTGGTCCTCTTTTCCATGGGTACTATGGAGGAGTGAATGGATTTCGAGGTTATTTTGGACACTTTCTGTTCGGCTTCCAGAATGTGCATTAGCATGGATAAGTCAGGTTTCCTCTTTAATGAAGTAGAGGAGGGAGTCTTGAATAGTATTAATATGATCATGCCTTACGAGGTGGATCCCATTATGCAGGGTTTTAAGTATCTTGATTACTTCACTAAGCCACTTGGATATGAGGTAAAGGATTGGTTCTGGCTGCTGAAAAATTTTCAAAGGCCGATTAATCATTGGGAACATAAGCTCCTCTCCATGGGGGGAATACTTGTTCATATTCAGGCAGTTCTCTCTATCCTACCTGTATAATGGTTTGCTCTGGCCCCTATGCCGAAGTCAATTCTAAGTAGGATAAGAAAGATGATATTTTCTTTCTTGTGGGGTTCATTAGGGGACAAGAAGCTGTTTCATCTCATGGAATGGAAGATACTGTCCAGGTCAATTGATTTTTGGGGGTGGGGAATCAAAAATATGGAATGGTTCAATGTATCTTTGAGACTAAGAAGCCTATGGATGGCTCTAAATGGTTCAGGAATTTGGCATCAAGTTATTTCCACAAAATATTTAAAAAACAGACCTATAGACCTATGGAGGTCTCTGTCAGGGGTACCTCAATTTTTTGGAATGGCTTTCTAAATACCCTTTCCTGGCTTGGAAGGTGTATGGGGTGGTAGTTTCGGAATGGTCAGGATATTCTCATTGGGTTGGATCCTGTTATTGGTTCAGTTTCCTATCCTATCCTTCCTTATGATCTTAGGGAATATCTGAGGGATTATGGTATAACAACTCTTCATCATGCATGCAATCCTTCTGTGGTGGCTCAATAATATTGTTTATCAACAGTATATTTGGAGTTGGGTGGTGAATGGGAATATATATGGAATGGTTACATTTATGAACTCAAACATGGTAGAATCTGCCTAAAAAACTCGGCGGATATATTGCTATGGACACACAAAAAATAGGACGGGAAGGTCACGATTGCCCTAGTATATGATTTCATAGTTAAGTCTCACTTGGATCCCATCAACTCTAAGTCCTCAGTTATATTATGGAAATGCAAGATCCCCTTGAAGATCAAATGTTTTACTTGGTTGGAATTGGAAAATCAAATGTTGACTTGGGATAACCTTTCGAAGAGAGGCTAGGCTGGGCCTAGTAGATGTATTTTATGCAATAATGATGAAGACACAGTACATCACATCTTCATTGACTGCTCTTTTACTAAGTATGTTTTGGTTTGGCTATGTGATTTTTACCTTTGTGAGCTTCCATCTTTGGATTACTCATTCATGACCTTCTTGGGGTGCTCGTATACTAAGTATTCTCTGCATGAAAACGATTGTTACCTTCCTCTTTTCATTTTCTGGAGTATTTGAAAAATACGCAATTTCTACATTTTTTATGATAAAGTAGTCTCTATGCATATTTTTTTTCATCAGGTGGATTACCTTATGGACTATTATCCAGTACCTGAAAAAATGATAAAGACTAGGAACATTGGTCTAGCCTAGGTGGAGGTTTATCCTCATGATTTTTTTGATGGGGCAACAGTTGATAAGTTGGGTGGTGCAGGTTTCTTCCTTGCTCTAAGCAGTATACATTCAGGGTGGTACAAGTTTCTTCCTTGTTCTGAGCAGTGTGCATTCAATAAAATTTAAACTTGGCCATGGAACCTATACAAATACAAGAGCCGAGCTTCTGGCTCTGTGGTCTCTTTTAGTTGTGGAAAAAGAAATGGGGCTCCCATAATTACATTTTTTTGAGATTCATTTGTCATTATTAACTCGGAATTAAACAAGGCACCCCTAGCATCTCTAGAACTGGGTCATTGGTGTGATGAAATCAAACACTTGATCTCTTGTTTTTCATGCTTGGACATCCATCATGTATACAGAGAGCACAATCAGAGAGAAGATGGCTTATCCAAAGATGCCCTTGATTTGGCTCTTGGCTTTGGTTCCTTTTCTGAAATTATTGATAGCAATATTTGCATGAGTGGTGATTTTAAGCTCTTTTAGATCTCAGTGCCGGATCTTAATCTCCTTTTCTTCTTGGGAACTTTTTTAGTATCTCTTTGAGATATTTCTTGTCTATTGGGGTGAGCATCTCCGGTGTAAGATCTCTGGTCTCTCCTTGTGCTCCGAGTTTGTATAACTTGTCTCCTTGCAAGGATTTCAGGTAATTTTCTCTGTAGCAGCTCTGTATCTATTCTAGGATATTTTTGATATGTTTGTATATGGGTGGCTTACTTTTCATCCACCTCCTAGAGGTATCTCTGTTGATCTCCTAGATGTGGGATGCATGTTTTGATGCCCTTTGATTCGTAATGAATATCAAGGTCAGGATTGTTTCTTCTGAAACTTCAACCTGGGAACATTGCAAAGGATCAATAATAATTGTACTTTACCCATGGAAAGAAATACCTCCTACCAAACCCAAGTGGCTCATGGAGTTGGTAAATAGGAGTAATTGATTGTCAATAAAATATCCTTGGGCATGAGGCATTGGGGACACATGTTATCCCCACAGGTTGCCATCAAGTTTCTTCATACTTTCACTTTGTTTATACTAAAACAACATTGATTGAGGGCTTGGAATGACTTGGTGTGGGAACTTGATCTCAAAAAGTTGTAGTTACACACTCAAGGAAGAATATTTATTCCCTATGGTAGAGAACCCTTGCCATTCAAATTCCATTTGGCCTTGGTTAATGGAATAACTATGTTAAACGTTTTTTTTAAACCATGGGAGCTTAGCAACCTCCCAAGGGTATATCCAACAACCCTCTATCCAGATATACATGTAACTTGTGACTCAACAGAGGCTGAGATGTTCTAAATCCCATCAAGGTGAGCCTCTATCCCAGAGGTCACTTACCATTCAAGCCATGTCACATGGGCCAATGAGAAACCCTACCTCCCGCTGGTTTTTAACCTGCGACCTCCACAGAGATAACACATGTTCTTAACCATTAGGCCCACTCAAGTGCATATTTTCACTTGTTCACTCAACTCATCTGTTTGGGATATGAATACCAAGAGTTATGGCTTGACCTGTGGTTGGCTATGAGCTCGATTCCTCTACTGCAATTTACAATATGATGTGAGTTTAAGGATGTTGTACTAAAAATATTGAGTCTATGTAGTAGATGTTGTCCTAAAAATATCGATTCTATGTAGTAAAGCTCATGTTCTCTTCATTTTCATGCACGAATGATACTCTATGTAGAGTTCAACAGTTAACCCATTCTCAAATTTAAGCATATTCTTGCTAGTTGTTTATTGCTATGAGAGTAGCGAGGTTCTCTACAGCCCAATATGGGGGAGAAGTTGTAACACATAACGTCGTGTAATGTTATGTAATATGTCGTTCCCATAAAAAAAATGCAAATGATGTCAGCTTATACAAACAAATTAAATTAAGTGTAAACTTCTTCTTCATGTGTAAAAATTTAAAATAAAAAATTACATCTCAAGAAGTTGGATCCCTCTCAATGTTTGATACATCCGAGTGTCAGATGGATCTATGTTGGTGTAATTACACATATATATAAAAATTGTTATGATTAATGTTTATTTTAGATAAGTTGGTTTGGGTTTGTTGGAAATTGTTGAGATATTCTCTCAACCTCTCTCCTTAAGTTTGGAATAACCTGGATCTAATGAAAACTATATAAATGTATTATAATTGAGTTTGAATATACAATAATAATAATGTGAGTGATTTGTGTGCTGAATCATGGATGCTCTCCATATTTCTGCTATGGTGTCAGAGCTAGTCTTAGCTTAGCTCCCTCATGGGAGAGCCAAGGATCATGAAAGAGTTGTGAGAGTAATATGTTGTACAGTAGGTTCCTATAGGTGTGAGTGTAGAGTTATTAGATTAGAGTGTTTTTTTTTATGTTTGGATTGAATTTGTCCAAGTCCCTATTTTCCACTATTTGCTGGAAAAAAATGAGCCACAAATGTGTGAAGAGGACGAATGTAATCCTGTTTGCTCCAATCCACTGCATAAAGGTTGGGCATTGTTGTGTGATTGCAGGATCTATTTGTGTTTTTGTGTGATTTGTAAATTTGTGTTCGTATTTTTTCCAAGCACTGCTGCCCTGAATGGGAGCCTAGTTAAAGCCCACAATGTTTCAGTTCGAGTTGCTGGCTTGAAAATCATAATCACCGACATCAATGAAAGAGAAAGAACGACACTTTCACGTGCTAAAGGAGTCGTTAGTCTCTTGAAACACTATCTATGAAAGATTAATTTGTCCGGTCCAGTGAAGGAGACTCTGTCTTGTTGAAAGTCTGGCAGATTAGAATTGGCTACAAAGAAAAATTTGGCTCAGTTTTGGAATTTCTCTAGTCATGATGATCTGCATGGGCATTATGTAGTTCTATGATTCTCTATATAAATCGAAGAGGCTCTATCCTCCCATTCCAATCAGTTACAGGTAGTAGTACACGACGTGTTTTACCAAATGAGACCCAGGAATCGTTGCTGTTTAAAGAGATACCAATGCATATCTGCCCATGGAAACAATCTGGAGGAATTATGTAGGATTAGAAAGTCCAGTTGTTATGCTTGATCATTGATCATTGGGCGATCTCCATCATGATTTCCTTTTTCATGGGGCATAACCTAGATATTAGAGCAATGACACATTATTGAATAATGGAAGATTGTGCGATGGCTAGGATCCTTCAATCTAGAGATCAACCATTCTCAGATCCTTCTATCCAAAGCATGAGAGACGTTATTTGTTGTGCAAATGGTAACAAATTTCTCAAAGTATTTATGTGTGAAATATGATGTTTTGTTTGTTGTGTTTGTCTTATATGCTGAAAGAGCAATTATTGGTCAAAGTAACATTATTTAGATTGTTGTTTGTGAAAGCTTCGACCTTGCCACAAGATGGTTTCTAGTTTGATTATGTTTACATCTATTATATGTTGATAGGTCGTGTGAAGCCATGAATGTTAGTTACAGGTTTTGTGTTGTTATGTGTTTGAGTATAGGTCAAGCTGTATGATTGACTTATGGATACATCTTATATCTAGACTACTCTCCTAGAACTAAATGGTTGGTCTTATGAAGCCAAGAAAGACAATAGCAGATGGAAGTACATCCATAAAATGGTCCAGTTACTTGACTAAGTACATTTTTGGAAAATAATTTGGCAGCCCCATGTGACATTGACAGAATGAAGTATGTCAATATTGTTAGTCATTACATGTGCATCATGATGGTCAGAAGCAATTGTGTCTTAAATGGATCAAAGTAGTAAGCTCAAAGTCGATGGTGAGAAAGAGCTAAATCTACAAGCTTTCAGAGTGGATCAATGTGCTGATGACAACTAGATCTGACAAAGTTTGTAATTTCAGTTATGTAATTTGTAATATAAGCATCAGCAAGGGATGTTAGGATTGATGCTTATTTTAGATAAGTTGGTTTGGGTTTGTTAGAGATCATTGATATTTTCTCTCAACCTCTCTCCCTAATATTGGAATAAGTTGGATATAACAACAACTAGATATAAATGTATTGCACTTGAGTTTGAATATACAATAATAGTAATGTGAGTTTGTGTGTTGAATCATGGATGCTCTCCATATTTTTTATAATACCACCAAGTTCAATGTGCAAATTTGATTTCGAAGGAGTTCATCTCTTAGGTCTTATAACAATTACCCTAGCTCTGATGCTTGATTGATACATACAAACATAAAATTATACTTATATTGCAGGAAGTAGAAGGAGAAGAAGATGAGAAAAAACCATCCATATTGCACGAAGCAGAAGGGGAAGAAGATGAGAGGAAGAATCATCCATATTGCATGAAGCAAAATGGGAAGAAGATGAGAAAGAGCCATCCATAAGCTTCATGAGTACCATTTTCTAGTTGGGCACTCTGAGTGTAGTTACCTATGTACTTTCCCAATTTATTGTCTATTGTCTATGTGAATATTAGTTCTTTTCAAATCTTAAGGTAATTTAGCTGAATTTTTCATGCTATGTCTATTCGTTTTACTAGAGAGCTTGATGGTTTGATCAATACGTCGCAAAATCATGGGAAATATATATGAACCTTATCAATATAATTCTAATTCTAATTATGTTTCCAATCATAAGCAATGTCATGCTATGCGGCATTGGCATTGGCATTGATATTGATTACATTAAGCTCTTAAATTGAATCTAAATTAATATACGCATTTTTAGTTTTTTCTATGTAATTTTAATTACGTCGTAAGCATTTTTTCAATGAAAGAAGTTGTCCCAAAATATTCCTCATCTCCCTGGCCATTAACATCCCGACATTTGTTGCCTGGTTATTGGCGAGATTATTTGTTAAAATTTCTGGTTATTATATCCCGTGATCCGGTAGGGACCGAAGAAGGCGGCATGGAGTTGATCGGTTAAGTACATGTTCTAAAAATGATTAGGCTTTATTGTGTTAGGCTTTAATCTATCTTTTCGTATTCTTTCTGCATAACTTCTTCCTCCATGAAGTCCATCCTTATTTTAAACTCTCTCTGCATTCTTTTTTATCGGTCTTCCTCTACATTTGGCAGAGATTAAAGAACCCGAGAGAAAATGAAGGCAACAAGTACCAAATTCAAAACTCACATATACATTTTTTTTTATGGCAAGCAAAATAAAGACTTGTCAAATTCAGAACTCGTTGTTTTTTTCAGGGCTTTTTTTTTTTAGGCAATTTACACAGGGTTTTCACGCCGTTGGAGAATTATTTTTCCACAGGTAGAGAAACACTTCCACATGTAGATAATTCTTGTGGCTGCTGAATTTACTCCTATCATCACCATTGCCATTAAAACATAGTAAATTTTTGTTTTTATAAAATAAAAAAATGCCAAATTCAAAACTCACATATACCAAGCTGACTATTTTAAGATATATAATCTATTTCTTTTCTTTCATGGCTGTTTTTTAGGTAGCAATTTCTTTTGGCTTTTATTTTTCAAATCATGTTTTGGGCCAGCATGTTTTTAGTAGCATCCAAATTAATATAAATTTCGGGTATACTCGATTTCTGATTTCCGATATTTCGGATATTGGAGACTCAAGTTTTTGTTAAAATTTAAATTATATGTAAATATTATTTAAAGATTGTCTATTTCCTATTTTCCATTTTTGGGTATTGGAAACTGAAAAAAATAATTTGCTCGCTTCTCGATTTCTTATTCTCGAGAATACTTAAATATTACTAGGTATAAATATTATTTAAATATTTTCATTTTTCTATTGTGTTTTTAATGTTATATACAAATATTACTTAAACATTTGCATTTTTTTTTAATGTTGTATACAAATATTATTTAAATATTTGCATTTTTTTCTTTAATGTTATATACATATGTTACTCAGAAATTGTGAAGCTGGAAAAGCTAAGATTTCCGGACATTGTGGCACAAGAGAAAATTAGAGATTTTAATGGTTAAGATATTACTTATACCCAATTTCTGATTTTAATATTATATCCAATTTTCAATATTACTTATCTTAACCGTTAAAGATTTTAGTTTTAATAAGGTTGATATTTCGGATTTCAGAATCATAGGTTTAATGGCTAAGATATTACTTATACGCGATTTTCGATTTCCGATATTTATCAGAAATATGAGACTCATGTTTTGTTAAAATTTAAATTATATGTAAATATTATTTAAAGATTGTCTATTTCCTATTTCTTATTAAAAGCTAAGATTTCTATAGATCGTGGCACAAGATAAAAGTTAATGTTTTTTTAATGTTATATACAAATATTACTTAAAAATTTGTATTTTCTTTTATTTTTTTAATGTTATATACAAATATTATTTAAATATTTGCATTTTCTTCTTTAATGTTATATACAAATGTTACTCAAAAATCGGGAAGCTGGAAAAGCTAAGATTTCCGGAGACTGTGGCACAAGAGAAAAGTAGAGATCTAAGTAGAGATTTTAATGGTTAAGATATTACTTATACCCAATTTTCGATTTTAATATTATATCCGATTTTTGATATTACTTATCTTAACCATTATAGATTTTAGTTTTAATAATCGGATTTTGAAATCATAGGTTTAATGGTTAAGATATTACTTATACTCATTTTTGGATTTTCGATATTTAGGATATCAAAAACCGGAGACTCAAGTTTTTGTTAGAATTTAAATTATATGTAAATATTATTTAAATATTGTCTATTTCCTATTTCTCATTTTCAGGTATTGGAAACCAAGAAAAATAATTTTCCCTCTTTCCCATTTTCGGGCATTGAAAACAGAGAAAAATAATTTGCTTGCTTCCCTATTTTCGATTCCTCATATTACTTAAATATTACTAGGTATAAATATTACTTAAATATTTGCAGTTTTCTATTCTTTTTTTAATGTTATATACAAATATTACTTCAACATTTGCATTTTTTTTAATGTTATATACAAATATTATTTAAATATTTGCATTTTTTTCTTTAATGTTATATACGAATGTTACTTAGAAATCCGGAGATTGTGGCATAAGAGAAAAGTTAATGTTTTCTTAATGTTATATACAAATATTACTTAAACATTTGTATTTTCTTTTGTTTTTTAATGTTACATACAATTATTATTTAAATATTTGCATTTTTTCTTTAATGTTATATAAAAATGTTACTCGGAAATCGGGAAGCTAGAAAAGCTAAAGCTAAGATTTCCGCATATTTTGACACAAGAGAAATTTAGAGATTTTAATGGTTAAGATATTACTTATACCCAATTTCTAATTTTAATATTATATCCGATTTTTTATATTACTTATTTTAACCATTAAATATTTTAGTTTTAATAAAGTGGATATTTTGGATTTCAGAATCATAGGTTTAATGGTTAAGATATTACTTATACGCAATTTTCGATTTTCGACATTTTGAATATCGAAAGCTGGAGACTCAAGTTTTTGTTAAAATTTAAATTATATGTAAATATTATTTAAAGATTGTATATTTTCTATTTCCTATTAAAAGCTAAGATTTCTAGAGATTGTGGCACAAGAAAAACGTTAATGTTTGCTTAATGTTATATACAAATATTACTTAAGCATTTGTATTTTCTTCTGTTTTTTTAATGTTATATACAAATATTATTTAAATATTTGTATTTTTTTCTTTAATGTTATATACAAATGTTACTAAGAAATTGGGAAGCTAGAAAAGCTAAGATTTCACAAGACAAAAGTAGAGGTTTTAATGGTTAAGATATTACTTATACCCAATTTCTGAATTTAATATTATATTTGATATTACTTATCTTAACCATTAAATATTTTAGTTTTAATAAGGTGGGTATTTCAGATTTCAGAATCATAGGTTTAATGGTTAAGATATTACTTATACTGGATTTTCGATTTTCAATATTTAGGATATTAGAAACTGGAGACTCAAGTTTTTGTTAAAATTTAAATTATATGTAAATATTAATTAAAGATTGTATATTTCCTATTTCCTATTTCTCATTTTGGGTATTGAAAACGGAGAAAAATGATTTGCTCGCTTCCCGATTTTCGATATTACTTAAATATTACTAGGTATAAATATTACTTAAATATTTGCATTATTCTATTGTTTTTTTAATGTTATATACAAATATTACTTAAACATTTGCATTTTCTTTTGTTTTTTTTAATGTTATATACAAATATTATTTAAATTTTTGCAATTTTTCTTTAATGTTATATACAAATGTTACTCGAAAATCATGAAGCTGGAAAATCTAAGATTTTTGGAGATTGTGGCACAAGATAAAAGTTAATCTTTTTTTAATGTTATATACAAATATTACTTAAACATTTGCATTTTTTTTTGTTTTTTTAATGTTATATACAAATGTTACTTGAAAATCGGGAAGCTGAAAAAGCTAAGATTTTTGGAGATTGTGGCACAAGATAAAAGTTAATATTTCTGATTCTGAAGTCTCAGGAGCCGACTTTCGCAACCCAAACCAAAAAGACATTACACAAGTTTCCTAATTAGTTCACTTGCTCAATGAAGAGAGTTGTATCGACCGGCAAAGGTGAGAGCACCGTGAATAGTGATAATCCTAAATTGGAGAATTGATAACACAGTCATCCCCTGTTTATAACACATGAAATCTTAGGCTTATTGGTACACTCTAATATATATTGAATCCGAAACTATTTAGGGTTTGTAATGTACACTAGATAATAATGTAACGAATTTTATTAAATAAATAATGTAATGTGTACGATTTTCGATTTTCTAAATCGGGATCGAAGATTGGGAAACAAACATTCAGTCAAAAAAGATGTGGTGTTTCCGGTTTCTGAGATCTGGAATATCAGAAATAGGGAATAGAGAAAGCAGACAAAATGATTAACTAGAAATGACAATTCTGGTTTCAAATATCTGAGGTATCGGAAAAGTCTATGCCTCATATTTATTTTATCTTATTTCCCGATTTCCGAAAGCGGAAGTCCAAAATAATGGTATACTTGAGAATAATAGAGCTTAAATCTATGAGACAATTAAATTTTATAATAATAAAAATTATGCATATCAAATACATAACATGCTTTTATAGATTTAAAAAATTGTTTTCTTACCTATTCTTGAAATGCTGGGCGGAGCTTAGCAGATGATTTCCCATTTCAAAAATTATTCCAGAACACATGAAAACCATCTTCAAGCGCGGCGAAAAGAATTACACAATACCCATTATGTATTTTATATGCATAATTGTTATTATTATACCATTTAATTATCTCATAGATTTAAGCTCTATTATTCTCAAGTATACCATTATTCTCGACTTCAGCTTTCAGAAATAGGGATTAAGATAAAAGAAATATGAGACAATTTTTTTTCCTATTTTAGCATATGCAGAAGTCAGAATGTATAAAAAACGGTTATAAATCTATAAATGTTTTATAGATTTACAAAACTGTTATTTGCTTATATGTATAAAATCTACTATAAATAGGGTAACACAGACCACTATTAAGAATAGCAACAAACTCTTAAAAACTTGATTGAAGGAATACAAATTGAAGGAGAGACCGTCGGCCTTGGTAATTCTAACTAACCGAAATTCTAGGTAATTGGATTCAATACTCAAGGTCGACCTGACCTGAGTTGTTACAGTTAGAATCGCAAAAATAAATTTTGCTTTTAGTAATCTCCCTTACCTAATCCTTTCTAATGATTGGTGTGATGTGAATATTAGTCTTTTTATATTGCAAGATTAGATGAACAAGTTATGGTATATACAATCCTATTAGTTGCGATAGTCCATGAAGTTTTTATGCTAAAATTATTGTGTACATATTTAATTATTCCATTTAATTTTGAATTCTCGTAGAAGTGATAATTGAAATTGATAGGAAAGATCATAAAATTCATTCACTGTATCATGTGTATAAAACAATATTCGAATTCACAAATATGTGTGTATGTTTTGTTCTTGAACAGATTGGATTTATCATGCCTGTGATTTTTTCATAAAACCCTAATTCCTGTAATTTAATTTAAGTTGAATGATTCAATGGCATCACTTTAGATTCAAATATTCAGCAATGTTTGGCCATATTCAAATGCCACCATGTTCTTTAAGTTGGCTTGTGATTTTGGGACTTGGCCTGTCATTTTGTTTATTCAGACTTAATCACATATCTATACTTTCCCCTCCTCACACATGTTGACTACTATTTTGCAAGTTTAGGTACAACACGCCATACTTATATGTTCCAGTTCTTATATCTCGTGATTCGACAGTGACCGAACAGGGAGGCATGCAGTTGATCAAATGCTCAGCCTTTCTTTTACATAGTAACTATTTAAGATTTTGGTAGGTACAACATGCCCATGGTTAAAATTTTTGGTTATTATATCCCGTGATCCGGAAGCAACCGAAAAAGACGACATGGAGTTGATCGATTAAATAGATGTTTTGAAAGGAAATCATTGCCATGCTCACCAAATAGCCGCCTGTTACAGTTGTTACTACGCATGATTGATTGATTGTCCTTACCTTTTTTTTCACCAATATTGTTTTTTAATGCACTTCAGTTGGGTCCCTGATTTTGCTATCTCGATTATGTCCTGTATACCACAACTGTTTATATGACCAGTGCTGTGCGTGAATGGATTGATGGACTCAATGTATTTATTTTCAGTTGGGGTCGATATATTTACACGTCTCTTTATTGAACAAGCAAACTGATGAGATAATGAAATATATTTATGATAGTATATTTATAGTGATATATGTTAATGAATAACAACAACTAGACTAATGAAACATGTTAATGCAAATTATTTTGTTTTTTATATATCCATTTTAGTTTGGCCACATGATTATGTTACACAATGCAATTTTTTTTAATGCCCTGTTTCATTCCACAAGAAAAAATAACCAACACGATATAGTGACTATGATAACTGAAGATTGTATTTCACTATTGCTACACATTGCTGTCAACCTTTTCCCATTGGAACAGGTCTCTTCATTGAACAAGTGAATCCAAGGTAAAATGTCTGTTGAGATAAGAGACAATGAAGATAATGCAACTATGTTGACCTGTACATCTTTGTAGTATGGGTAATTTTCCATTTTGTATTCAAGGGAAGAAAGAACACGTGTTCGACTAACAAACAATTCGCATGGATTGTTTGTAGAGTTGAATTTGTGAACAACAAGGATTTCAAGTTCTAATATTAAATGGGGAAGGTACGACATTTCTTCCGAGATCGAAAATGTCGTAAATCGGATATTGCGGAATAAAAAATCGAAACATATGGTGTTTCTTAATGAAAAACATAGGACATAGTATTTTCAGAATCCCAAATATCAGAAATAGGAAATCTGAACATGCACAATTTCTGATTTGAACACGTATAATGTTCGGAATCCGAATTGTCGAAATTCGAAAATGCGCAAATCGAAAATTGGAATATTGGTTTTCCTTATTCCTAAACGTATTATTTTCTAAAATCTGACATGTTGAAAATTGAATTAATGAAATATATTTATAGTGATATATGTTAATGAATAACAACAAAATCCGACATGTCAAAAATTAGATTAATGAAATATATTTATGAGAATATATTTATAGCGATATATGTTAATGAATAACAACAAAATTCGACATGTCAAAAATCGGATTAATGAAATATATTTATGCGAATATATTTATAGTGATATATGCTAATGAATAAGAAAAATCAGAGTAATGAAATATGTTATTGCGAATTATTTTGTTTTCTACATATCCATTTTAGTGTGGTCACATGATTATGTTACATTGCAATTTTTTTTTTCATGCCCTATTTCATTCCACAGGAAAAAATAACGATCATGATTTGGAGACAATGGTAACTGAAGATTGTATTTCACTATTTCTACACAGTGTTGTCAACCTTTGCCAATTACCTTTGTCAATATTGTATTTCACTATTCCTTTCTGCATTTTCTCTTCAATTCTAGCTTTATGATTTACTACACTATTAATTCTTGCTATTTACATTTTACATGAACATATAGAGATAACTCAACAAAAATCCGGAAATAGGAAATAGGAACTTCAAAATTTCTTTATTTGAAAATAGAAAACTTTCGAGATCCGAAATGTTGGAAATAGGAAATAGGGACATGAGCAGTTATTTATTTCAGCACATAGCATTTCCAGATTCCGAAATGTTGGGTATCGAAAACTGAAAATTCCACTTTTTGTTAAGGTTATTTGGGGTATCCGCGATTTTCAATTTCCGATACTTTGGATATCGAAAACTGAAGACTTAGGTGGTAGTACTACACAGTTTTGTTAGTTGGAGAATTTTTTTATCATGCATGTCACAAAGTGCAAAGGAACGCCGAGAGGTATAGTAATTGATTTTAATTATATTTATTTTTTAATTCTATAGTTTTCCGAAATGCCCACATGAAATAATAATGCTGAATGTGGAGAAGATCTATTAATTTTTACCATGGAAATGTAATTTTGTTGATCTCAAAGTAATTACACGTTCAAATAGAAGATTGTTGATTTCCTATTTCCGATTTCCGATTTGAGGGTATCGGAAACGATTTCCGATATTTTGGATATTTTTTAATATTTATTGAAATATATGGAAATAATATTGTTATAAATATATGGAAATAATATATATATATATATATTGGTAAAACAAAGGTACAGGCTACAAATATATATATAACTATTGCTATTTAGGATCAAATTAATACATACTTTACTTTTACGTTCAAATTAATCATACTTTTTATTTTATGAAAAACGTTCATAGATCGTCTTCTCGAAGAAAGTTTTTTGTTTTTTTTTCTTTTGTTTTTTTTTTCTTTTCTGGTTAAAACCCGTCGGCAAATTCTTAAAATTTACAGTACTGATACCTGATCGGTAACCCATAGATGTTTAGAGGAGATTGTGCGATACTTTCCAACTTTCAAAATGGTATAGAAGGAATTTAATTCTTATGATAGCGAGTGATCGTAATGATAGTCAATACGTGAGTGAAGATTTCAACTTTGGGTAATTCCGAATTTGAAATCGGATATTTGTATCACGGATAACAGAGATAAAGAAGAATACAGTGAGCATTGTCATTGATAAAGTTTTATAGATTTCATTTTTTCTTAAAAATATGTTTTGTATGTAATAAAGTGATATAGATTTCACTTTTGACATAAAGCGATATTTTATATTTTTATAGTAATCCATGTGGAGTAGTTGAAATGGAAAGTTGTTATGATAATGGTTTGGAGTTAAATTTTAATTAAAAATATTTTTTGAATAAATTTGATAAATATTATATAAAAATAAAATAAATTAATAATAAACCTTAAATTTTTTAGATAAACAAATAATTTGCAGAGTTAGTGAAAACCAAGTATTTTCCTTTGCCCCTTATTTTTTATAAATGTGATTATCAAATTGTATCAAAGCATATTCTTCAACGGTGTTAACAAATTAAAAAATTAAATTAAATTTAAAAATATTAATGAATTAAGGGGGAACGAGATGGAGGGGGAGACAAGGAGAGGGAGACTGAGATGGGGAGGGGGAGAGAGAGAGAGAGTGAGGGAGGGTGAGAGAGATAGGGGGGAAGAAGAGGGACAGATAGAGAGAGGGGCAGAGCGAGAGAGAGAGAGAGAGAGAGAGAGAGAGAGAGAGAGAGAGAGACTTACAATATGTAATCGGAATCGAAAATTGATAGTGCCCATGCAGCCAATTCGATCCCTTGGGTGTATATATTTTGTTCTTGAACAGATTGTTCTTGAGTTTTTTTATAATCGTGATTTGCATAAAACCCTAATTTCCTTCATTTAATTTAAGTTGAATGATTCAATGGCATCGCTTTATATTTAAATATTCAGCAATGTTTGGCCATATTCAAATGCCACCCTGTTCTTTATGTTGGCTTGTGATTTTGGGACTTGGCCTGTCATTTTTTTTATTCAGACATAGTCACATATCTATACTTTCCGCATCCTTTTGTATGATTTTTATTAAAATGATTAAAAACGTATTTATTACCATTGTTGACTTATATGGAACTAATAGGACGGCAATGAGACCTTCAATTTTACATAAGTGAAATTTTTGATTTTTGATTCTCCAAACTTGGCAAAGTAGATACAAAAGAAATCGAAAGCAATCTCAGCGATATCCAAAAAGAACAGTTGGAAATCGAAAATCGGGTAAACAACATACCATTTTAACCAAAACTGAAATCGGAAAGGACATTTCCTTGTTGAAAATTATAAGATTTCATGATCCAAACATAAAACAAACTTTGAAAAACATACAACAAATGTATTTTCGCTTCCCAATTTCAGAAATTGGAAATCGCTATCAAGAAACATAGGTTGGAAAAAAAGTTAACATTTATTCTGAAAATCAAATTCAACCATAAAATTCTTGAGGTAAAATCTCAAAAATAACTATTATTAAATCGTAATTTCTAGTCTTCCAAGCTAGGTAAAAAAAGTTCAGTTGCAGAAAGACACAATATTTTTACCCTCTTGAGGTTTCTTTACACCTCTTGGTTCAAATTCTAGTTTAATATATATATATATATATATATATATATAGAACAAAACAG
>LPNX010406226.1:258966-311459 GCA_001517045.1 Pseudotsuga menziesii | reverse complement strand
TATATATATATATATATATTTAACAGAATCTAAGAAAGGTTTTTTATAAAACAGGCTGTGCACAACCATTCATTACAGAGTAAAAAGTGGGAACAAAGAGTTCTTGCAGTTCAAAAACGCTGCATACAAAACTGGTCCATGGAGATGACCAAAAAAATACACAGAGGGAATTTACAAAACAACTAGTGCTTGGGGTAGTGTATACCCTTATAAACTGACTACAAAGTAAAAGACAATAAAACATATTTCAATTTTTAAGAGAGAACAGATTAAGGAATGCCTGTGGGCTTCATGGGATGAACCACTGATTCCTCCTCCATGGGGTGCGCTGCAGCTGCAGGATATTTGTTTGCCTTGCTACACTGGTTCATATTGATCAGGCACTGGAGATATTCCTGAATTCTATCGACCTTACCCATCATCTCCCTGAGGTTTCTCTCGTTGTCGTCGATCCTTGCATCGTGATTGCTGATTTGCAAAGATGTATAACTTACCACTTCCCCCATGCTCTTAACCTCCTGTGCTATTTCCTTATTATCCATTATGCCTATCACCATCATCTCATAGAGATGTCTGAGATTCTTCTTTACGTCCATAATGCCAATGTTTTTGTTAGCCTGAGACATGCTGCCATTTCCTAGAGAAATTTCGATACGAGCGAAGTTGCTATGTAGAGCTTGGACTGAACCTGCTATCACACAAGCCCGATTCTCGGCGGAGAGGCCACTAAGGATATAATTTATCACTTTAAGCTCCTGCTGGAGGGAGGAACCCTCCTTGCTTCGGTAGGATAAAGTGCCCACTGCACCTTCCTTCCACTCTGAACAGTGACAGCCCAAAATCATGTTTTTCTCAACAATGAGGGATTGAGCATCGGACGGGAGACTAGGACGAAATCAATGCTTGCAAACCACATCGAAGAGCCTGAAAGGGTGCTACAAGAGCAAGAGGAGAAGGCTGTGAGGGAAATCCTTTCCTTCACAAAAGTCCTGGTGAGAGGGAGAGCTTCCCATGGAATTTCCTGCAACCACCCTTTGTCTACGCCTGCTATGACATCCAAGAGAATGCACTCTAGAGGAATCACATGGTGGATAGAGCTGAGACCAGGAGAGAAATGAGATTGCAGGCAACTTTAAGGAGAAGACATAGTGAGGAGAGCGATAAGACTTGAAGCGTGCGAGGGGAGGGGGAAATTAACCCGAGGGAGGTGAGCCATAAATCCTGCATTGTCCGAGGAGAGTTGCAGGCTGAGTGAAATCCATGCGGTGGGGATATGTGTAAAGGTAGGACAACACAATAAGTGAGAAGACCCTTCAGGAAAGAGCATGAGGTGGGAGCCAGCTGTGGAAGGAAGGCACGAGGAGGTGTGAAGTGGATAAAGAAGTAAGGTGAAGGGAGGAATAAGGGAGGGGGGTAAGGAAAGAGAAAGGGAAGGGAATAAGGAAAAGATGGAGGGAAAAGGGGAGGGGGAGAAGGAAGGAAAAAAGATGGAGGGATAAGGTGAATGGAGGAGGAGTTCTTCGAGAAAAAATTTAGGGGAAACAAAAGACACTTCAAGGAGTGGAGAGTGGGAAGACCACTTGCCTTGGGAGAGGAAAAAGTAAGCCCGACAAGCCATTAGGGAATGAATTTGATGTAAGGAGCTTTTTCGTTAAGACTAAAATGGCCTTTAGGTAGGGAGGCCCCCATGTTTTCCAAGGCATCCACTACTGGTTTATTGGTGCAAAGAATGTGGAATAGCTCATAGGATTTAGACATGAGTGGCTTAGCTTTATCATATAGATGATGACAATTAATTGAACCAGAGGTGTATCCATTAATCATCTTGAAAATAACATGACGAGAGTCTCCGAAGATCGTTATCTTGTGGAGGTCTTTGCTGACTAAGGATTGTATTCCCTGTAGGAGCTCCAACCACTCGGCATTGTTGTTGGTCCTGTGTCCAAGGCCCCAAGTGAAGGTTTGTTCAACATGTCCTCTGGGATCCAAGAGGATCCCCCCTGCACCCGCCACCCCTGAGTATAAATTATATATTATAATTGATGATTACAATAAATTTAAAAAAAATACTTATGTTTCCTTTATCACAAGCTCCCTAGGAGTTTTCATAATCTTATAATTATGTAGTGAAGTTCACTGGTCCTGTTCAGAGTTACTTGATTTTACATAGATTTTTTTTTCTGTTTAAAAATGTATTTGACTATTAATCCGCAATCTCAGAATTTAATGTTACACGACCCATAATTTTTTTTGAAAACTTACTTAGCAACCCATCAAAAATTTGACACGTCCAAAGTCGTGGAAATGAAAGTTTGACCTTTCAATGCTTAGATAACCTCTAAAAAATCTTACCTACATTGGAGACTCGCGAACTCGTCAAATTTATTATCACTATACCTTATAGCCGTGCAATTTTTCCTTCATATTATGCTCTTATTAATTGAGTACCTAATGACATTTAAAATCAAATGGTGGACCTAGGGTTTGGAATTTGATGGACATATGTTTGTTACAGGGCATTTTAACCATACTAATCTGGTTAAATTTTTTAACAAACCATCTCAAATAATCGAGAAGCAATAAACAATTTTCTAGGACGTATTTTTGATGGGTATTGATTTTTTCAAGCCCTCATTAATTTTTATTAATGGATTTATTAAGAATGGTGTATGCCTAAATATTTTTCTCATATAAAGAGGCTGATTATATTGATAACTTGGTTACCATTGATGAAGTTGAAAAGTTTTTGAAGAATTTTGCAGGCGTTGGGTCCGGATGGTTGGCCGGTAGAATTTTTTCTTGTTTTTTTTTATTTGGTTGGAGTTGATATTCTGAAGGTAGTGGAATTTAGCGAAACATAGGGATATATACCTAAGGATATGGATGCAACCTATATTGCATTAATACCTAAGTGTGACATGCCCAATTATTTTGCTGATTTTAGGCCTATCTCACTGTGTAACCTTTTGTACAAAGTGATCACTAAAATTTTGTCTGACAGGATTAAACCATTGCTTGCGGAAGTACTCTCCGATGAAAAATTTGGTTTCTTAAAGAAAAGACAAATACATGAGGTAGTTGGGGTCACATAGGAAGTCATGCATTCTGCCAAGATTAAGAAACTTGAAGAAATTATTTTAAAAATGGATATGATTAAGGCTTATGATTGTGTAAACTGGACATTTTGTAGACTTATCCTACTGCAAATTGGTCTTCACGTTGCAACGGTGAACTGGATTATGGAATGTGTAACAACTGCAAACTTTGTCATTCTGGTCAATGGGGTACCTTCCTCTTCCTTCAAAGCTAGGAGGGGGTTAAGGTAGGGATGACGTCTTTCTCCATTTCTTTTCTTAGTTGTGGTTGAAGGATTAAGCCTACTCATCAAAGAGGAAAAAAAGGATGGGTAATATTAGGGGAATTCATATAACCTCTACTTTGGCCATAACCCACATTCTTTTTGTAGATGATGTAGTATTGTTTGGCAGTGGAACATTTGAAGAATGGAACATTTTTAGGCGAATTATTGATCTGTTCACCACCGCCACAGGTATTGCGATTAGTTTGCAAAAGTATTATTTTCTGGTTAATAATGTTTCTATTGATAGTGTTAAGCAGGTGAAGGTGATTTTTCCGTACAAAACTAAGGATTTAGAGACAGGTTTCAAGTACTTGGGATTTTGGCTCAAACCTCTTGATTACAGGGTTGCAAATTGACAATGGCTTATTTCAAAATTTGAACGCAAAATGAGCAACTGGACTTTTAGAATCTTATCTCTGGGAGGATGCCTCATTCTGCTAAATTTAGTTCTTGGAGCATTACCTGTTTATTGGTTATCTCTGATGAAGATACCGGTTTCCATTATTCACAAGATCAAAAGTCCGATACTCAATTTTTTATTGGTTGGAAGCTCGGTGAAAAAAGGTATACATATGGAAAATTGGAAGCTGTTGTCTCACCCCTTTGCAAACAGTGGATGGAACATCGAGGATCTTAAATTTTTTAACGAGGTGTTGATGTTAAAGAATTTATGGAATGTTCTAATGGGAAATGGTCTTTGGAGCTGTGTTATCAAGGAAAAATACTTAAATCATTTGTCTGTTACGGATTGGCTCAGGTTGGGTGTTTATTAGATCCAAAACATTTTAGCCATTTGGAATGGTTTCCTCTGAATTTTGGGCTAGATATCCTCTGCTGTGTGTTGGAGAGTCGAGAATGGTGCTAATACACGCATTGTATTTGACCCGATAGATGGTATGGATCAATCCTCTATGTTTTCCATGGGACTTTTACATTATTTAAATGATTATGGGAAACATACTTTAAATCATATCTGCACTGATTGGTTGGAAGGTTATTTCGGTAAGTATTGGATGACGGATGAAGAGTTGGAGCTGGGAGGAAATTGGAAAACTAAGTGGGAACTTTAACACTCATTCGTTGTCTGCATTGGGTATCAGATTCACTTCAATGGAGGATCGATTGGTGTGGGCGACAAATAAAAAAAATGGAATGGTTACTGTTAAGCTAGCTTATATGTACATTTTGGAGAAGTCAAATATTTTGCAGTAGAATAGATTATGGATGTTACTGTGGAAATGGAAAATCCCTATGGAGATAAAATGCTTTTGCTGGTTATGTTTGATGAATAAGATAAGTACATGGGATACTATGTGTAACTGTGGTTGTATAGGGCCAAATTTCTAGCACCTATGCAAAGAAGCTAGTGGATCAACAAACCATTTATTTGTGGATTATGTTTTTGGAAAATATGTGCGGATGAATGTTGCAAAATATTTGCACATAAATTTCATTTGGCAGGACAAATTATTAGAGTATAATTTCATTGAATGGATCAACAATGGTTCCAACCTAGTTTCTCTCCCTTTCTTTTGCAATTGGGCTATATAGTTGAGTAGAAATGCTTGTATTTTCAATGACATTGACCCTTCAATTCAGAAAATAATAATTAAATGTTTAAATTTTATTGCTGATTATCCGGTTGATTCTATTATTAGAAGGAGTAGAATTATTGGGTGTGCACCTGTGATCAAAGCAGCTACAGGTTTTTTCGATGGAGCATCTGCAAAATTGTTGGGTGGTGCTAGAGCTATGCTTTTTATTGGAAATGATAATGATTTTAACATTCGTTTGGGTTGTGGTTCTTGCATAAACACCCGGGATGAGCTATTATCCTTTTGGGGTTATTATTTGTGGCTGATATGTTGGTTCTGCCCGATCTGAGTGTCTATGGGGATTCAAAGACAATCATTAACTGGGTTGATTATTTGGAAGTTCTAGAGGTTCTCACACTTGAACATTGGTGTCAAAGAATCGAATACATTATCAAGGGATTTTACTCATTTTCTTGCAAGCATACTTATCGTGAACACAATCGGGTGGCAGATAGATTATCAAAAGAGGCATTGGAATTAGATGATGGAAAATTAATTGCTCAAGAATTTATGGAAAATTCTATGAGTGAATATGTTCTAAACATTTCTTTTTAGTGTGTTCAAATGACAAAACATTCTCTGTGTTTTGGAAATCTGGGAGGGATAGAATTGATCATTTTTGTAGGAACTTTATTGGGTATGGTTTTGGATGGTTGGAGTGATTGGTTTGGATCCTTTTTTTTTAAGTTTTTCCTTCAAAAATATGATATGTAAACAGATCCTTTTGGTAATAAAAAAAGGATGGATTTTTCTTCTTGAAAAAACTGTCATGCAGGAAATGGTTATTATTATATATGTAATAACAAAAAATGAAACTTTCTAGGTTGATTGAACTTTTCCATTTGATTGAAGAGGGTGTGGGTGATTTTTCCTTCAATGTGATGGATTTGCTTCCATTTCTTCGTTATTTCTTATAGTGGCATAGCGATGTCCCATTACGAGGTTGTTCCATTTCTTTAAGTGGCTTTCCATGGCCTTTGTGCCCATCCTTTAGAGGATAAGTTAGTTTTCAAGTCCGAAAGTGAAATTCTTAGAGAGAGGTGGGTACCATTTTAGAAGAAGAAGTCATTTTAAACTATCTTAATGAAGGAATTAACCTAACCACCCACCAAGCATTGACAATTTATTATATACTGAATTTACCAAGCATCAACAATTTATCAACTACTGAATTTACCAAGCATCGCCTATGGAATTTCAAACACGCTTGCTTTTCCGTTATCAGCCTCAGAAGTTAGAAGCACCTACTACATGTAGATACTCATTTCTCTAGAAAGTTTGAAAGAGCTCTATTTTGGATGCCATAGACTTGGAGCTACTAATTTGGGTAAGATTTTATTTTCAATTTCATTATAATTTGATAATAAATCTTTTTTTTTAATGAAACTCATTAATGTTTTTTCTTAAATCTGAAATTGTCTTTGTTATTTTGATATTACGTTGGGTTAACACTTGTGACTCACAAATACATAGAAACAATGTTTTGTTGTGGGGGGCTCTCAATCCCCGTTTTTACACTTCCAATACTTCCAAGTTACAAGTTATAGGTCTTGATGCTTGTTGCAGCTGCAACGATTTCCCAAAATTTAAAAAATTTGGGACCCTCCTTTGATTTGTTTTGCTCGGTTTTGGTTTTGCTTGATGTTGAATGAAGACTAATTTTATGCGGGCAGTGTTTTTATGTTTGAATTATTTTTTGCCTCACCATTGGAAGTATTTTGGATTTTTGAGTGGGAAGTCTGGTCTCCTGTGCGTCCGCCATTGCGGAGAAGAACCAGACATCAAGTCTGAAGTCAAATGTTTTTGGTCTCTGATGTTTTTGTCTTTATTGACGGTTGTTTTGAAATCTCATTGGAACCTTTGTCTATATGTTTTTCGCTGTTGCGGAGGGGGTTCTGCGAAGCGGTACGCTATTTGCTTCATCCTTTTTCGATCCCTGTCGTTTTGTTCCGCTGGTCATTGGTTCTTGTCAAATCTCGTTGTTGCAGCTCTAGAAAGAACTAGGCTTCTGATAATTTGATCTTTCTTGTCCGCTTGAGTCATTTTTTCTTGACTCCGATTTCGTTGGTCTGCAGAACTCATATCTTTTACAGGTTCGCTGTTGCGGCTCTCCAATCATATTTTGACCCAAATCCCTAGTCTCACGAACTTCGATGCGAGTGTTGATTGATTTCTCCCACCAATGCCATTGCAGAAGTCTTGGCTCTTTCATCGTCTGCCGTTGCGGGGGAGATAGTGAGTTGGTCGCCGACCCCATAGCTTTTTTCCGCCCGATGGTTTTATTTTTCCCGTCGATTATGTTGACCGCGACGTATATGTAGTGGGGTTGGGTGTTTCATTATTTTATTGTTATTTTGGATTTTATCCGTGCTGTCGTTTTCGCTCGAGCAGACCAAGATTTTCGTTGTCGGTACCTTTGCTCCTAGGTGGTTCCGTCGTGGAAGTTACGATTTTTTCTCCACCAGTCGTGCAACAGTGCCAAGTAGGCCCTTATGCTCATTTTCTCATTCCGTTTAGTTGGTCAAACTCTTTTGCTACCTCCACGGTTAGTGTTTTACTTGGGTTTTTCCGTCCTGACATGTATTTATTCTCAAGTTAACTAGTATGGCTGCCCGTTGGGGGGATTTTAGTTTTTGATGATAACCTCCGTAGCTGTTGAGGTTTTGCAGACCGCATTCGACTACTGGGGAAACCAGTGCAGATGGTCATTACACTGTCCGTACCAGTTTCCCCCAGTCTGCTTGTGGCCATCCTGGGGGGGTGTTTCGTGTTTTTCTTCCATGAGGCCATGAGTTTGGTTCCATAGTTCGGTCACCCTCATCTCCATGAACCAGGACCTCGATGTTGTTTTTACTTCCTAATTAGGGTGACCCTGTTTCATTTTGAATCCGAACCCCAAACCAGTCTAGGGTAGAATTGCTTACCCAGTCAGACCGTGAAGTGAGCGTTTACAGCAAGTAGCTTCCAATTGTCTTCTAGTATGCTATCACTTGCAGCGTCCTCACTTGAGCTAGTTTTAGTTTAGGTGCCTTTGTCTTTTGTGATTGTTTTCATCTTGACAAGACAAGGGAGATATTCGTCAGCCGTGATTTTCTAAAACTGTAAATTGTTGGGCTTGAGCTGGTTTTAGTCTTTGGACATGAGCATTTGATTTTTGAACATTGTTTGTTGATTTTTTCATAACTGCACTCATGTTTAGCATAGATGAGGTAAAATTTTTATACTATGGTATTTATCTTTAAATGTTATATAGAAATGACCCAACAGAACGTAAAATAAATTCCTGTACATGACAGGGAAATTCCTCGGAATTCAATATGTCTAAATGTCAGAAGAACAAGGCTACCGTGGTCAAAGAGGAACTCGAAGTCGAAGTCGTTACCAGAGTCGAATACACCCACGAGGACACCAAATGCATAGTTGGTGCGGAACCCAAATATCCATGGGGGGAAATTTATAGATTGATAATGCACCGAGAAGTGCCTGACATAGGTTTTGAAGAAGAAACCATCTATGCCAATATAGACAGGTCTTCACTAATGAAAATTGCTACCAGACCTGAGCTGTTTCCTTGCTCAGAGGTGATTGGGTGGATTCTACCCAGGGAATATGTAACCACCATGATTTTGGAAAATGTTGCTAAACAGGGTTATGTTGCTTATAGCCCTGGGTATGTGGCGCTGGCCTACCACTTACTAGAAGCATAGGTGTACTTGACTGAAGACTGGCTGAAGGAAATCAGGATGGACCTAGTTGAGACACTGAAGAGGATGCTCATGCCTAGCAAGAAATATAGAACTAGGCCAACCGGAGAATATGACACTGCAAGTCTAAGAACCCCTTACAGGTTCATTTCCCTGATGATGAACATGATTTTCAGGAGGGCCCACGGTAAAATATTCAAATTAGAGTGGTTGCCTATCATTTTCTATGTTGCAACACAGGGGATAGTGTTCAACTGGGAAAACATTGTGTCCAACAGCCTTTCAGGATGCATTGCATCAGCATTAGGAGGGGTGTTCCAGAAGAGGAGAGTTCTACATGAGCTCTATACTGATTGATTGCATACTATGCAACCAACCCTTCCCCAATCTGAGGTACATTTAGGACCGAGAAAGAACACTAGTCTACTCAGCATACAAGCCACTGTGGGCTCACAAATACCACAGTCACTATAGAGAAGTGTGTGAGCACTTTATTATGCCATTGTATACCTTGATTTTCTTGAAAGAATGCAACTACATGTCAGAGGAGGCATTGCAGGTGGTTTAAGAATATGCAGACTATTACTTAACAGAGGATGGATTATACTTCAGAATGTTTGGATGCTCCAGAGCACCCTCACTAATGGCTAAGTATGCCACTGACTATGTAGTCCACAAAGAGGCAGTTAGACAAGTCTTTTTAGATGGCATTGGGAGCTTTCTGTTTGAACACAAGAAAGCAGCTTACCCTCCTTTTCCATTCAGGTTGGGAAGCTACAAGTTTACTAGGGTGAAGAAATCCGATGAATTCATGGAGGAGTTGGAGAAATTTGATTTTGGGGAAATGCGTTTCCACAGAAATGATTCCCGGAATAAGGTTGCAGAGCACTACAAAGAGGCGAATGTGCATTTTGAATACACCAGCCCCTGGGACAGAGAAGATTCTATTTTCCGCAGTGCACAAAATATAAAAGCCTTAAGAAGAAGGTTTAAGAATAAAATCACCACCAAAGGTGGAAAAGGACAGGATGAGAAAGCAAAGGCCAAGGAGGAGGAAACTAGAAAAGGAAATGAAGATGCTAGAAGACTATCATAGGAGGCTGAACTCAAAGGAGAAGAGGAAGAAAAGACAAGAGCTACACAAGAAGTAGCTAGAAAGGCAGAAGAAGCTGCCAAGAGCGAGGAAGAAGAAAAGAAAAGAAAGATGGATGAGGAGCTGAAGAAGCAAGAAGCAGAAAGGCTAAAGCTGACAGGGATAGTGATAGAGCAATCAACTCCCGATCCTATAGATAGTCAGGATTAGGACTTGGAGAAACCTGATATTCAAGATCCTAAGGTAGCTGCTGCCAACACACCAGGACAGGCTATGGTCCCCACCCTTAGGTTAATTCCCTTTATGCAGAAGAAAGGGGAGGAGGTACCAGATTTTAATACTATCTTTTATGATAAAGAAAGGAAAAGGATAGTAAAGAGGACCGAGAGAAAGGTTGAGACTGGGGGGCAATCCAGTAAAATGATAAATGATACAACTATCATATACGGGATAGACAAAGACCCTAGGTTCACTATCAGAGCGGGGGATGCATTGATCCATGCTTCTGAGGACAATGTAGATAAAATAATGACTGATCTTGAGCAGTCAAAGAAGTCCTCTTCCCAGCTCAAATATACCCTGAGAAAGGAAAGAGAAGAAAATAATAGGTTAAAGAGAAAGTTTGAAGACATACAAAAGGAAATCAAGTCTTCAAAAGCTGAGATTCAGGTCCTCCAGATAGAGAAGAGATCTATGGAGACCTCCCAACAATGTCTGGAGAAAGTGCAATAGGAATATCAGGAGTTGAGGGCAGAAAAGGAGCAACTGCGAAGCAGGATAGGGGAGTTGGAGCTGCAGAAGGCTACCTTGGAGGAATCAGAGAGGCAGACTCAGGGGTAGAATGTAGAGCTCAAAGGACAGATTACCTTGTTGACAGCAGCTCTAGAAGAGGCCAAGGAATAGTAGGTCAGTCTTCAGCCTTTCAAGGAGCACTTTCTGGCACAGAGAAGCAAAATGCACCAGCTACAGGTGGCCATAGAGGAGGAACGGTGCAAGGTATTGCAGGTGGACAATCGATTGGAAGAGATTTTGGAAACCTCTTCATATTTTGTTGATAGATAGCAGGACATCCTAAAAGTCCTGACAGGAAGGATGGTGAGATTGGAAGCGAATGAAGAAACTCCTACAGAGTTACCCTTAAAAGATCAACAAACCTTAAGGAAAGACTATGATTTACTGGAGTTTGCCATAAACACAGCCGAGGAATTCAAGAAGGCTGTCAAGAAGACAAAAGGGGCTTGTGTAGAATTCTTCAGGAGGCTCTTGATCACTTACAACCGCTTCCAGGTTGAGGATGAACAAAAAATGGATACCTTTCCAGACCACAGCCTATTTTTGGAGATTTTGCAAAGAAGATATCAGGAAGACAAACAAAGGATACAACATATTAAAGCTTTAGATGAGCAAACCCTGAAGAATGAAGTAGATCATGCTGTGGTTAGTGTACAGCTGTTAGAAGATCAAATTCACCTGAGCATTGCTAGAATAGAAGTCATAAGAAATCAGGCTGCTAAGTTCGAAATAAATATTTGTTTCCTGGAACCTTCTGAATTCGAAAGCATTGCCTCGGAGACTTCAGTGCGGAAGAAATTTTTAAATAGTCAAGTGGGACCCTCCTCATGAGCATTTTGTCCACATTACTGTAATATTTTGTAAATTTTATAAGCACTTAATGAAGGTGAATTTTGGGAGGCGAAGAGTTGGGGAAGCCCAAGAGTCATTGCGTGGGAAGCCCAACAGTTTTGTTCTTTTGTATAAATATAGAGAATCTAGAGAGGAAAAGGGGACTTTTTCCCAGTTAGATTGGAAGACATATTGTAAGAAGAACTATTTCCTTTTGCAATAGAAAATTACAGTTTGCCTGTTGGAGAAAGCTTGGTGGAATGGTCAAATGTTATGCTATGGATTTGTTGAAGAGGAACTATTTCGTTTTCAGCTTTTTGTCCATTAACTGTGAGATATTTCTAACTCTTTGAACCTAAGTTCTCATTTGAATGATCTCTGGTTTATTTTATGAAAATTTCCACTATGAGTGATGAATGTTGTTCATAAGCAATTGGCTATCTGGTTGTTTAAATATCTTTAAATGTTCATGCGTTTTGAAGGAAGCATCAACTATCTATGATTTCTTTTTATAATGCATGCACAAAATACATTGCTCATTAATAAGTAATAATCTTGCTCCCTAGGGATAGGTCAGGTAGTTGGTTTTAATTTCTTGCCATGTGTGTGATTTAGATGCATGAGAGTCTAAGACGAGAGGTAAGAACCTGCGCATCACATTGTGAATACTCCTTGCATTCTCTATCAATTTGCATCCTAGATAGGCACTTGCATATCATACTTAAAGTCAATAAATACAAAAATATACACGGTGGACCGGGCCGCAACCGGTAAAACCTTTTATTTTTGTTACTTGACCTACGGTAGCCAGACCGCAAACCGGACGGATTTCCTACACCAAACAGTCATGGGCTAGTTGGGAACATTGAATGGGGAGAATCCCTTGCTGTTGTTGCCTGCAAATTTCCAGGCCTCAACAATGGTAAAATTTTTTCACATATCTATTCACATTTTTTTGAAAATGATTTATTTGATATATGTTAAAAACATAGTAGCATTTTATTATTCTTGTAGTCTTAGTAATTGGTTGAACAATTACTTTTATTCCATGGGCTAAAATGTTTATAATCAAGTTTGAAGTTGAAAGCGGTTTCTTCCTATCCATTTATAGCCAAAAGGGAAAGTGAACGGGCCAAAGAAGAATGTAAGAACCATTAAATAGCTGGTACAAAATTCGACCCTCCCCCACAAAATTTTTTTTTAGAATAATTGAATCCCATGGCTGCGAATTTCAATGGAAAAATGTATCACATCACTCACTCTATATTAATAAAACTTGTGCCCAAAATATATTTTTTACCAATTTATATATATATATTCAAATTACGATGTCCAATTACATAAGTTTACATTGTTATATTTTTATAAAATTAAAATAAAACGAATAACCTATATTAAAAAGACTAAATGATTTAAGTTATGAACTAAAAAAACAAAATAATTTTATCTTATCTCATTCTCATCAAAGTGCATCATGGATAATACATAGAAAACTCCACTTCTGTAAAATATTTGCTGCAGCTTGGTATGTGCATATTCAGTTGTAATAATAGTTGAGGAATCCAAAAATGGTCCATACTCTGGAAGCAAAACCTTATTAAACTTATTTTGACAAAGAAAGGAGAGAACATCATAGTACAATCTTGATTGCAATGTTTTTTTTTAATAAATTCCAGTTCCACCTTTTGTTTGTTTTTTAAGTTGATCACTTAATTTTCTTTAGATGCATAATGCCAAAACATGTTACTTTTGAGTTTTTTGTGTCACTGTTAGTAAGTTTTGTACCACCCTTGATTCTCATAGTACATGGGTAAATGAGTATACTATTATATTTTGATTGGAAATTAAACTCCTTAATAAAACACATCTTTAATTTAAAATTTAAATGTCACAATTTCAATTACACCATTGACGCAACATGTTAACCTAGCAAACTTTTGTATGTTTCATTACATGTGGCATGATATTAAACATCGAAAAATATTATAGGTTCCATGTTTTGTTTGTTTCTTAATTTTATCACTCAATGCACTTCAGATGCATAATGCTGACACATGTTACTTTTGAATTGTATGTGTCACTGTTAGTAGGTTCACCCTCAATTTTCAAAGCACATGATCAACGAAAAACACCAATAAATGAGTCTATTGTTATCTTTTAATTGGAAATTAAACTCCTCAATAAAACCATATATTTTATTTGAAAATTAAATTATTTAATAAAACTATATTTAAGGGTATTTTTTTAACAAAACACATATTGAAGGGTATTTTTTTTAATAAAACTTCATTATCGAAGGGTTAGTTTTTCACTAAAACATTCTATAATGGGAAATATAAAAGTTCAAAATATCAAAATGTTTTTGGAAGGGTAGAGATGAAATGAAATTTCAATGCTGGGTGGGACGTCCAAACTTCGAGTTGTACACTCGACGTGAGCATTAAAGTCTCCCTGATTAGACAACTCACATGTACTTTTCAGAATTGTAACAAAGGGCGTGGTTAAAGTTATTATTCCAACAAGCTTGTAAGTTAAAAAGTTAAAGATAAAAATATATAGCACACACTCTCTAAATTATATCATTGTTTGTACTCTATTTTGTTGGAGTATAGTAATAGCCACATCTCTACATTAGAGGAAATTTCAACTCAAAATGGGCCTTTTAACTTTTCATCAAATTCCATGTCATCATGTGTTAGCCAATGAAATTGCTTTAAATTTGAAATACCGTATAGGTCTTAAACACTTTTTTAATATAAATTTGGGGATAGGTATCATAAAAAAACTACTTTTTTTGTTTGTATTTTTGACATATATCCCTATGTTTTTACTCAAATTTCAATCGGGGGAGCTCGTTGGATGAGGAATTAAATTCCACATCCAACGAGTACCCACTCGGCATACTTTAGACGCACCCCGCTACCCCAAAAACAAGAAATACCTGAAAAAATGGAATGATGATGTCATCATTCCATTTTTTTCAGGTATTTCTTGTTTTTGGGGTAGCGGGGTCCATCTAAAGTATGCCGAGTGAGTACTCGTTGGATACAGAATTTAATTCCGTATCCAACAAGCTCTCCTGATCGAAATTTGAGTAAAAACACAGGGAGATATGTCAAAAATA
The DNA here is from genome assembly GCA_001517045.1 of Pseudotsuga menziesii. Lineage (NCBI taxonomy): Eukaryota > Viridiplantae > Streptophyta > Pinopsida > Pinales > Pinaceae > Pseudotsuga > Pseudotsuga menziesii. Next base: position 296,959 of record LPNX010406226.1, on the reverse strand, counting down.
CAAACAAAAAAGTAGTTTTTTTTTCTTCCTCCAAAATTAATAAATATTATTTTATTATTTTAACTATTATTTTATTAATTCATTTTAGGAGGCCCATTTTGAGTTGAAATTTCCTCTAATGAGTATATAATGTGGATTAATCGTCACACTACCAACATTTATAGGTTTTGGTGTAACAACTTATCTTATGTCACGTCCCCAATTAAATAATTTCCAAATAAGTCTAATTGCAAATAATGTTCCACCAACCTACTAGTACCCTAGGTTGAGATGGAGACATAAATTTTTTAATAAGGGGATATGGGACCCAAAATAACTTTAATTTACCATATTCACATTTAAATGGGTCACATAAATGATAAATTATAAGAAAATAAGGTGGAATGGGTTCATGAATACACTTGGAAGCTCGTGGAGCCTTTGGATGACTATATTCCCCACACAGTTGGCATGATCTTCATCCAAATTCAAACACATGGGTAATGTAATGTTATTGGAGGGTAATGCAGTGTAAAATATAATATAATTATCTAAGAAATTATAATAGGTAAAGGAGAGTAACTCCCATGGAATAGGAAGATACTAGAAGACATAGTGTGCCACTTGGAAGTAAATTCCATGCACTCTATGACAACAAATGATGAAATATTCTATGAAAAATATGACAAATTCAGACCTGATTGCAGACATGTGAAAAATATGGCATGAAATCATTCGAATTGGGGAAAGAATTGGAGCATGAAGAGGAAGATATGTGTCATGAGAGTTACTAGACCATGAAGATGAGTTGGAGGAATCCAATGGAGGAAAATTAGACCTTAGGATGCCTCATGAAGTTAATAAAAGGATTTCATGAGGAATGAGAATGGATTTTGATCATTTTTTAATTGGGATTTGGAATTTTGGAGAGCTTTTGCTTGTCCATTTCACGATGAGTGTTAACTCTCCCTGTTTGTGAACCGATTTCAAGCGAGTTGGATTTATTTCCAAGTTGGTTGATGGAGAGGCCATTAAGACCTCTCTGTTGGGTGTTATAATGCCTAGATTAATTCACGTAATATTTAATTATTGACCAGGGTTGGTAGGATTAGAGTTGATGCAAAATATATGCGAAGGTAGATTCCTAAGGCGTTGCATAAGTATTTTAACAAACAAAAGATCGAAAAATCTTTCAAAATGAAAAACCAAGTCAAACTTCTACGACTACAACTATTAAATTAATTCAAAACCGAAACAGAATAGTAAGCCAGAGTATTTATTCTATACGGTATTACTGAAAGATAAAAACATAAACAATATTATTTCACAATGACAAGCTAATCTGCATTATAAGATTTGTTGAATAACTAACTACACAAGGAAATTTTTTACAGGAAACATAATAACAAATAGATTAATAATTTATCTTGTAAGCAAACAACTTCTGATTGAAATGCTAGAGTACAAAAGATACCTAACTTATAAGTGAATGGTTTATTGGTAATCACATAGTGAAAAAGGAAATTATAACATTGCTAATCCTAAGTTCACACATAAATGGATAAATTAGTCCAAAATCATAATCATAAAACAATACAAGAGTGTCAACAAAAAGAAATTAGAAAGAAATAAAAGAAACAAAACATGAGCTAACTCAAAACATGTTTAAAGTGAAAGGATAAAACTTTAATAAATGAAAACGATATAATTTTAAGTATAAATGATCAATAAAACTGTCATCTAACTATTACAGTCCAAGCATACTTCAAATACTAAAGAAATAGAACTTAAAACAATTTCAAAACACATTAAAAACGCTAAAAATGAAACGATGGACTAGATGACAGACTGGACGGATTGTCTGAATGAAAGACAGAATAGACAGTCTGAATGGGAATCTATATACATAAAAAAATAGGAAAAGGCCTAAATGACCTAATTATCAGTTGATTTCGTGCACATGTAAATACAATGCATAGAGGCAATAAATAAACCTATTTAATCATTAAATTTAACAGTAAAATAAACCTTAACAACTTCTTAAACATAAAGAAATCATTGCTAATTAATAAATTGAAATGTAAATTGCATAAACTGATAATTTAAAATAGAAAAGAAATAGATAAAATTGAATCTATTTAATTTGATAAACAACAATCTATTTAACTAATTGGAAAATAAACTATTAATAAACTGGAAATGAGGTGATTGAAAACAAAACTGAAAACAAATTGGGTCTGCGCAGTCAATTATCTAATTCAGAAATAAAATTGCGATACAAGGATAATAAAATAGACTGCAAATTAAACTAGCTACAACCGAAAAATGAAAGAAATAAACAAGAAAAGAAACCTCTGGTTGATGAGGGGCCCTCTCAGCAATCGAGGGCGATGGCTTGCTAAATGCTTACACGAACACGCTCATGAACAACAAAACATACAACTTATTATTAAAAATGAGAAGCAAAGGTACATAGTTCTTGTCTTCAGAAAATGACCGACAAACTAATGAAATTGATCCACCACCAACACTCACGTAGAGGCTAGTATTTATATTGTTTACAGATATTGAGCAAGTTGACCCTTTAGTGGTCGACTGATCTCTAATTTTAGCCTGACCATTATGATTACTAACTAATCAAATGCCAACGCGCAATGCTCTTCCTTATCTTTCGAGAGTCTGGTTCTCTTCAACATGGCTGTGATGTGATGTCAAGCAGTGGCAGTGTTACCACCTAAGTTGTACTTAGTGGTTTTTTATCAAGTGAGCCTGGTGTACCGGACAAATATTCTTTGTTTGGACTTCCGAAGACCTTCAGAAGTACTTATGGGAAGTGCTTGTTGTACTATATCACATGTTCATACCCCATGGGGGAATTGTAATAAATGTTCTAACATGATAGTGTCTGTAAAAGACTCGGTCTCTTAGACTTTATTTGTCAATCCAATCAGCCTAGGGTGTTTTTTCCCTTGGTTATTATTGGTTGTTGAATAAACGACTGATAATTTCTGAGTTTTTCACTCAATACCTCAGAAGTTGGGGTGGTCGGCTTGGCATTTAGGCCTATTGAGGTTATTAGAGTCTATGTGTCAATGCATAAACATGCTAGGCATCATGGTCAAGTCATATGAACATGTCTAAGTCCCCCTAGGTTTTTATTTTTTTAAATTTTTTAAATTTTTTTAAATTTTAATTTTCCACAAAAACTTAGGCTATTTTTTAATAGTCTAATTGGAAAAATTGGTTTTGTAATAAAAGTGGGCCAAATAATCAGTTTCAGTCTTGGGGGTGCTCATTTTCAAGCTAAGAGCACCATGTAAACCCATAGACCCACTATTTTCAAGTTTTGAGTGATTTTCCATCACTCAAGTAAGAAAACCCCAAAAAATCAATTATTGATTATTTTAATTAATAAATTGATGAATAATGGAGCAAATCCAAATATCCTAGATCAGTGAATTCTCAACCAATTTGATTGAAATCAGTGAGATCTGCACCAGATTGACTAGATCTAACAAATCCTTGACTGAAGGAGGTGATCTGGATAGATCCAGAGTTGAACTTCAACCTCCTTTATGGGGAATTGCGCCCTCTCTCTCTCTCCTCCACACGTGTGGGCTCTTCTAGAAGCCCTGTGGTTGATGTGTCAGCTTAATCAACCCACTGATTGACAAGTAGGCTCAGTGGAATCTTAGTTCAAATTCATATCAGGCATTGATGGACTCTCCTTCAGTTGCAGTGGTCTGTCTCCTTGGGATTTGTGCCCCCTGGGCTAGATCTCCTACTTTTTGTATAAATAAATCTCAGATCACCTCTTCCAAGCTAGTTAGAATTGGGATTGAGGTGCTGTTTCTATTGTTCTATTGTTATTGTTTATTATTCTGCAATAAAGAAGCTTTGGAGGCAACATCTATGGTGTAATGCTCTTCATGTGTCGATGGTGATTGTCAAATGCTTATGAGGTATAATTTGTATTATTTATCTTTGCTTTTGCTGGTTAATTCTTGGCCTTGAAGGAGAAATCTCCCTCCTGTTAGGGTAAGAGTTTATTCTAGTTTGATTTATGCTCTTACTATTTGCTTGTTTCAGATCTATTGGAGTTGCATGTATTTTAAGTTTAATTGTATGCTTTCCAATTATATTTTCCAGTAGCACCTATGTTTTAACCATCTGTTTCTACAAGGATTTCTAAGTTGTAGCTGATATTGCTTGTAGAAGAGTTTGAGCTGGTTTGCATCTTCCTCATCTTCAAGATCTTCTCGAGGACAGAGTCCCTCGGTGTTCCACCAAAGAAGACTCCAAATCCCAACATTACCAGGCTTCCAACACTCTTTCTCTCTCTTTCTCCTTCAAAAAATCAATTTTATTACATGGTTACTGTGCTCGAAAGCTTTGATATCATTTGGATATGTTATATTAAAGTAAAACTTACATAGATATGCTATTTCAAGGCTCATAGTCTAGATCTCATTTCTCAAAAGTATCATTAAGCATTCTAGATTTAGCTTAGGGAAATCGTCCATTTTGCATGGAAAGTTAAAGATAATCCATAGGTTGCATTCTCTAGATTTCTTTTTCTATTTTAAATATATTAAATCCAGAAATCAGTGCATATTTCACCGGTTTAGCTAGTTTTAGCTTAGTTTTGTTTGAGTTAAAGTAGGCTGACACAAAGGTACTCTTAAACTGCTTTTGGGAATATTTTATTCTAACATACTTGCTGGTTTTTAGCAGGTGTAACAGAAAAGAAGAAAATATGCTGTTCGAAAGTGGCTTCAGGATCGTTCAAATCACCCCAAGGGTCTCCCCTTTGACTGAAATCTTAAAATTTTGGAAAGTTGTAAGATATTGGTTTCATTCCATATAAGGACCAAGAAGTTTCTGATATTTCAGTTTTCTGATATTGTAACCAATAATAATAAAATAAAATCTTTTTTTACTAGGCTCTTTCGAGCCCACTCCTCATCCCCCCTCGGGGGATCCACGTCCGTTTCACTTTTTTGCATTTTCCCTTTTTTCTATTCTAGTTTAGTACTGACATGTAGGATTGTATACTTTGATAATATTTTGCATTATTCCATATTTTCAATTCAGAAGTAATCATACTACTTACCCCACGACTTCCTGATTGACCCGCAAGGGGAAAGAGATGCGTGCTAGGACTAATTAGAAAACCGGTTTTGTGTATCTCTGATTCCTTTTATTTATTTATTGTTTGATAACCATAATTAAATAAACCCATCCTTTATTCCCCTATTGAGGTCCACTTGGACCGAAAGAGGTTCGTGGAGGGTTTTCTTTTTAACAAGAACACCTCTTTTAAAATTTACTAAAAATAACAAAGACTCCAGTGTGTATGCTCTGTACTTGGATGCGGTTCGTCCGACCAGTCAAGCTGCATCAAAAAAACTTGAGTGACTATATTAATTAGTCTTCACCTCCCAAATTGACAAACCATCAGGAGAAAATCCAACACCTCGAACAAACTATAAATGGTGGAAAAATACCCAAAGGAGTGGGAACAACTGGAAAGTGACCTCAAGGGGCCGATCTCTGTCACACCCTGATGGGTGCATTATGAACAATAGTCTCTGAGACTCCATTCCATCCCACAAACACCTTATGGGTAGCCATGAAATTTCACCTTTGGACATACTCCAAGTACCCCTCAGGTATATCTGGAGTCCCCTTTTCGCCTAATTTAGATCATTCACATTGCACATTAATTTAAAATATACCAAGAGACATTTGAAAAACATTCATTCAAGTGCATGCAAGCACATTATTTTCTCTGTTGACTCCATTTAAGGCACTGGTGATTTATTTGATCATTTCTTTCAATTATATATATATGTTGAGTGTCATTACTATGCTTATATGCTTTAAATATTGCATCTTGTTATCTTTTGTTTTCACTGGTTAACTTAAAAAATCCTAAACAATTTAATCATTCTAACACCATCACACTAAGTAACTAGCATTAGTAATTTAATAGGGTCTACCCCCCTTGGCTTCATTAGGAGTTAGCCTCAAACGAAGGAGTCAAGAACAAGCTGACAGCCTTGACTCGAGACTTGCCCCTAAGGACACACTGAGTGGCTTGAATATTTCTGCCATGTAACCCAGGTGTGTGAAAGGAGACAACACTTTTTGGTGCCGTTTCCGGGGATAAATATTTTTATACCCGAGTACGACTTAACTTAAATTTTTCTAAACAACTAAAAAAAAAAAAAATTTGATTGATCTAGTCTTTAAAAAAAACATAAAAATTAAAACTTGATCCATATGGTGACTCCACTGTCTAATATCCCTTCAAGAATTTCAAACCAAAGAAACTGCTGATAATTATTCAATCCTCTCCTGGATCTCGAAAGGTTTATCAGGGAAATATTGAATAGGCAGTATTCCTATAGAAACCCTGAAGATTTATGAGACCAATCCCTCTTAGATATCTATCACATATTTGTAAAGAGTCATACCTAGCAATCTCAAGAAACGACGGAATTATTCAAACCCCTTGAATTTTCTCAGATAGCAGGTACTCCCCATGACATTGCAAATGATGCTATCAAGAATATCCCCATATTCCAAGGCAATAATGCCATCATTGCCAAGTCTCACCTTTGAAAGTTTGAAAAGCACCTGGTCAGTTATTGCAATGATGCTGCCCATAACCATGAAGATGTCAAAATGAAGCTCTTTTCTTTATCCTTAGAGGATGATGCTGTAGAATGGTACTCTGACCTAGGTGATGATTCATATAAAACTCTTAGTGAATTCCTAGAGGGTTTTAAGAAGAAATGGAGAGAAAAGAAAGAACCAATACATTTGCTTGCTGCCCTTCAAAACACAAAGAGGATGGAGAATGAAACCATGGATGAATTTAACACTAAGTTCAGGTGTGTGGTTGTGGACCTCCCTAAAGACATCAAGCCAAAGGATGTCTCCATCCTCATATCTTACATTGAAGCTTTCACTGGTGATTTGAGGGGGCCAGTTAAGAGACAAAGAGATAGCCGACCTAAAAACTGCTCAGGAATTGGCCGAGAAAATATAAAAGAATATGCAGTCCTCAGGCAAGTCAAACATTCGAGGTTACACTAGGGGAAACACTTCATACAACAAAGAGAACAGAAAATCCGTTGAATCAGAAGAAAAGGGAACCTCTAAAGATCCCATGGAAAAGGTAACAGACATGATAAAAGACTTGGTTACTAGTCAAAACCAACTTATGGCAAATCATTCCGCACAACTGAGTCATATGCACAATAGAATAATCATAATGGAAAGAAATAATGGACCTAGGAAATTTCATCCTAAATAGAATCAGTTGTATCAAAAGAAATCTCCTCAGCAAGAACCTAGGATTCCAAACCAGTTTGACTCAACTAACATGGTAGAAGAAGTCATTCCATGGTGTCAACCTTGTGATCAATTCCACCAAGAAAGCACTTGTTGTATTGCAAACCAAGTTATAGAACATGGAATTCCCGAGGTCATTAATCAAGAAACAACGTTAAGCGAGTCTGATCATGTGTACATGGTAGGCCAAACGTACCCTTTATCAAACCAGCATTGGCAGCAAGCCACAAATTACAGTTATGAGAAGGATCTCCTTTCCAACTTTTATGGTGCAATGCCTTCTCTGGAAACAATCAAGGAAATGAAGGAGGCTAGATTCAAGGGTGTAGTTTATCAAATAAAGGAGAAGCCATCACCATCTAAATAGTACAACCCAATGGTAGCCGCTCCTCTTCTCCCAGATTCCCCTGTTATCCCTGAATCAAATGTTGATATGGGAGAATGGGTAAGTAGTGCTAAGATTCATGTTTATGCAACTGATGTCCTTAAAATTCCTGTTCAAAAAGAAAATTTGTTGAAAGACATAGAGGATAGTCAAAGTAAAGCTCATAATATTGTCAAAGATGATCCTCTACCTAATAATAATTCTATATTTGAAGCTAAACATATTTAACCTATAGATATTCCTATAGTCCTCAATAGTGTTGATATGAAAAGAGAAGACCACCCACCGTTTTATGTCTCCCTCTTAGTTGATAACCTTCTCCTTCATAACTGCATGTTAGATTTAGGTGCTTCATCAAATGTCATGATAAGAAAAGTAATGGAACAGCTAAATCTAAGGGTCACCCGACCCTACCACAATGTTTGTGCAATGGATGCAACGGAAGTTGAAGTGGTAGGGATAATCTTAAATTTACAAGTTAAGTTGGCCAAGTATCCTGACATAGACATGTCGATGGATGTGGTAGTGATAGATGTTCCAAATAATTGGGGTATGTTTCTATCCAAAAAATGGGCTGCAATGCTTGGTGGGTAGATTCAAATGGATTGTACATATGCTACTATACCTGCATTAGAAAACACTAGGGTGATACTCCACAAAGATAAGATAAGGAAACGACATGTAGAAAACCCTAAGAAACCCGAAAATGAATTTGTTCATTGCACTGATAACTTTGGAAACTATGCTATTTTGTCAAATTTCATGGATTATTGAATGCTGGTGCCACCTTCCAAAGAGACATGGAATTTTCCTTCAAAGAACTTATAGGAAAAATAATCGAAATATATCAATATGATTTAACTATTTTTTCAAAGGAAAGATCTAGCCACATAAGTCATCATAGGTAGGTTTTCATAAGATGTTGGAAATACGGTATTTCCTTGAACCCTGCCAAGTCAATATTTGGGGTTGATGAAGGCAAGTTGTTAGGGCACATCATTTATAAGGATGGTTTCAAGGTTGATCCTGAGAGAGTTGAAGCCATTAAGAAAGTCCCCTTGCCTCATAATCTAAAATCTCTCCAGTCTTTCAATGGTTAGATCAATTTCATAAGGAGATTCATCCCAAATTTAGTAGAATTAATCAAACCTCTACAAAAATTATTAAAGAAAGATGTTAAGTTTGAGTGGATGGATGAAGGGAAATATGCTTTCAATTCTATCAAATATTCCATATCCATGTCCTCGGTCTTGATCAGTCCAGATTATTCCAAGGAATTCCAGATATTTTCCTTTTCCTCATAAGACACCATTGCTGGTGTTTTGCTTCAAAAGAATAAGGAGGGACAAGAGCAAACTATAGCCTTTATGAGTATAGCCTTGCAACATTTAGAGTTGAAGTATACCACCATGGAGAAATAGGCTTATGCTCTTGTCAAGTCCCTTAAACATTTCATAACTTATGTAGGTTACTCCAAAATCATTGGGTATGTACCCTGTGCAGCTGTCAAGGATATCATGTCTCAACAAGATTGTCTAGGAATTAGGGGTAAGTGGGTTTCAAAGATTCAAGAATATGATTTAGAGATAAAACCTACTAAGTTAATTAAGGGACAAGGTCTTGCAAATATGTTGAACCAAGGAAATGAAAAGGGCTTAGGAATAATATTCCAGAACAATGATTCAGAACAAAGTGTATCAGACGAGCTTCAGAGATTAGAGCAGCACCCTTGGTATACCGACATCATCTTTTTCCTCTGCAACCTTACATGCCTTGATCACTTACTTGGACATAAAATAAGAGCATTAAGGATAAAAGAAACTAAGTATTGTTTAACAAAAGATGGTTTGGGTTGGAGAAACCCTGATGGTTTAATACTTAGAAGTGTCGATGAACCTGAGTCCAAAAAACTCATGGTTGAGTTAGATTCAGGATTTTGTGGTGGACATTTTGCAGCAAGAACAACCTCCCATAAAATCCTTAGAGAAAGATACTATTGGCCGAACTTGTTTTCAGATGTGCACAAGTCTGTCATAGTTTTCCCCCAGTGCCAGTTATTCACCGGAAAGCAACAAATGAAAGCCTTGCCTTTAAATCCAATAGTACTCCAAGCCCCTTTCTAGCAGTGGGGGATTGATTTCATTGGTAAGTTCAAAGATAACTCGAGCAATGGTTATTCTTGGATTCTTACCGCCACTGATTATTTCACCAAGTGGGTAGAGGCGATACCCACTAAGAAGGAAATCGATGCTGTAGTCATGGATTTCTTAGAAGATAAGATTATCACAAGATTCGGTGTTCCAGCCAGAGTCATCACAGATAATGGCCCATGCTTTGTTTCCTCTGAGATGTCATCCTTTTGTTTCAAGTACAGCATTGTCCTATCCCATTCATCCAACTATTATCCATAAGGAAATGGTCTAACTGAGTCAAGTAACAAAAAATTAATGACCATAATCAAGAAAACTGTGGGTGACAATAAAAAGGCTTGGGATAGCAAGATCAAATTTGCACTATGGGCCGATAGAATCAGAAAGAAAAGTTCAACCAGGAGGATCCATTTTGAACTTGTCTATGGCCTTGATGTCACCTTACCGGTCCATTTAAAGCTTCTAGTGTATCAGCTTCTCTAGACCTTCAGCTCAGATCAGGAGGCCATTCAGAATAGAATAAACTAGTTGATCGAGTGAGATGAGAGTAGAAGAATTTCCCTTGACCAAAGTATCAGAAATTCAGACAAAGTCAAGAGAACCTTTGATAGATATACCCGACTGGGATCCTTTCAAGTAGGTGAAACAGTCTTACTTTGGGAAAAACGACGAGAGAAACCTGGGAAACACGGAAAGTTTGAGAGCTTATGGTTGGGGCCGTATATCATTAATGAAGTAGAAGGAACAAATTATTTCTATCTAAATGACCTAGAAGGAGAAAGGTTAAGCCTAACATTGAATGGATTTCTCCTCAACATGTTCTTCACCGAGACAGTTTGATGCCTTTATTGGCATCAGTGGTTTCAGGGTCAATTTCTAAACCTTTCCCTGCATGTATTTTTAAATTTTATGTATCATATCATTGTACCATGTTACTAACCTTGAAAATTTTCTTTTATATATTAGTTTTGTAAAATATTTCCTTTTTATACATCATAGATTAATTCTGTACATTAGTTTGCTTTCATAGTTGATTTATATATATATATATGTTATTGACAAACTTTAATTGCTATTCAGGACCCAGAGATTCTGGAGTTCTCACATCCTCTTCTTTAAATCAGAAGATTAGTCAGAGAATGTGTCCCTAGACGGAGCCAGAATGTTACCACCTAAGTTGTACTTAGTGGGTTTTTATCAAGTGAGCCTGGTGAACTGGACAAATATTTTTTGTTCAGACTTCAGAAGACCTTCGGAAGTACTTCTTGGAAGTGATTGTTGTACTATATCACATGTTCATACCCCATGGGGGAATTATAATAAATGTTCTAGCATGATAGTGTCTGTAAAAGACTCAGTCTCTTAGAATTTATTTTTCAATTCGATCCACCCAGGGTGTTTTTTCCCTTGGTTATTATTGGTTGTTGAATAAACGACTGATAATTTCTGAGTTTTTCACTCAATACCTCCAAAGTTGGGGTGGTCGGCTTGGAATTTAGGCCTATTGAGGTTATTAGAGTCTATGTGTCAATGTATAAACATGCTAGGAATCATCTTCGAGTCATATGAACATGTCTAATACCCCCTAGGTTTTTATTTTTTTAATTTTTTTTAAAGTTTTTAAAATTTTAATTTTTCCACAAAAACTTAGACTATTTTTTAATAGTCTAATTGGAAAAAATGGTTTTGTAATAAAAGTGGGACAAATAATCAGTTCCAGTCATGGGGGTGCTCATTTTCAAGCTAAGAGCACCATGTAAACCCACAGACCCACTATTTTCAAGTTTTGAGTGATTTTCCATCACTCAGGTCAGAAAACCCCAAAAAATAATTATTGATTATTTTAAGTAATAAATTGATGAATAATGGAGCAAATCCAAAATTTTTAGATCAGTGGATTCTCAACTGATTTGATTAAAATCAGTCAGATATGCACTAGATTGACTAGATATGACAAATCCTTGACTGAAAGAGGTGATCTAGACAGATCCAGAGCTGAAATTTAGCCTCTCTTATGGTAAATTGCGCCCTCTCTCTCTCCTCCACACATGTGGGCTCTTTTGGAATCCCTGTGGTTGATGTGTCAGTCAGCAGGTTGATGTGTCAGCTCAATCAGCCCCCCGATTGACAAGTAGGATTAGTGGAAGCTCAGTTCAGATTCATATCAGGCATTGATGGACTCTCCTTTAGCTGCAGTGGTCCATCTCCTTCGGATTTGCGCCCCTCCCTAGGATGGATCTTTTATTTTTTGTTAAATAAAGCTCACATCACCTCTTCCAAGCTAGTTAGAACTGGGATTGAGGTGTTGTTTCTATTGTACTGTTGTTATTTTTTATTATTCTGGAATAAAGAAGCTTTGGAGGCAATATCTATGGTGTAATTCTCTTCATGTGTGGATGGTGATTGTCAAATGCTTATGAGGTATAATCTGTGTTATTTATCTTTGCTTTTGCTAGTTAATTGTTGGCCTTGAATGAGAGAGATCCCTCTTGTTAGGGTAAGAGTTTATTCCCGTTTTATTTATGCTCTTACTGTTAGCTTGTTTTAGATCTATTGGAGTTGCATGTATTTTAATTTTAATTGCATGCTTTCCAATTATCTTTTCCAGTAGCACCTATGTTTTAACCATCTGTTTGTGCAAGGATTTCTAAGTTGAAGGTGATATTGCTTGTAGAAGAGTTTGATATGGTTTGCATATTCCTCATATTCAAGATATTCTAGAGTACATAGTCCCTCGGTGTTCCACCAAAGCAGACTCTAAATCCCAACATTCCCAGGCTTCCAACACTCTTTCTCTCTCTTTCTCCTTCAAAAAATCAATTTTCTTACCTGGTTACTGTGTTCGAAAGCTTTGATTATATTATTTGGATCTATTATATTAAAGTAAAAATTACATAGATATTCTATTTCAAAGCTCATAGTCTAGATCTCATTTCTGAAAAGTATCATTAAGCATTCTAGATCTAGCTTAGGGAAATCGTCCGTTTTGCATGGAAAGTTAATGAGAATCCGTAGGTTGCATGCTCTAGATTTACTTTTATGTTTTTAAAGATTAAATCCAGAAATTAGTGCATATTTCATTTGCGGCACGAATATCAAGCCAAGATCCCAAGGAAATCTTGCTTTCCTTGGTTCCCTTTTCACCGGTTTAGCTAGTTTTAGCTTAGTTTTGTTTGAGTTAAAGTAGGCTGACCCAAAGGTACTCTTAAAGTGATTTTGGGAATATTTTATTCTAACATACTTGCTGGTTTTTAGCAGGTGTAACAGAAAAGAAGAAAAGCTTCTGTTCGAAAGTGGCCTCGGGATTGTTCAAATCCCCCCAGGGGTCTCCCCTCTGACTGAAATCTTAAAATTTTGGAAAGTTGTAAGATATTTGTTTCATCCCATATAAGGACCAAGAAGTTTCTGATATTGAAGTTTTCTGATATTGTAACCAATAATAATTAAAAAAAATCTTTTTTGAGTAGGCTCTTTCGAGCCTGCTCCTCATCCCCTCTTGGGGATCCGCATCTATTTCACTTTTTTGCATTTTCCCTTTTTTTTGTTCTAGTTTAGTATTGAAATGTAGGATTGTATACTTTGATAATATTTTTCATTATTCCATATTTTCAATTCAAAAGTAATCATACTACTTACCCCACGACTTCCCGATTGACCTGCAAGTGGAAAGAGATGTGTGGTAGGACTAATTAGAAAACCATTTTTTTGTATCTCTGATTCCTTTTATTTATTTATTGTTTGATAATCATAATAAAATGAACCCCTCCTTGATTCCTCGATTGAGGTCCACTTGGATTGAAAGAGGTTCCTAGAGGGTTTTCTTTTTAACAAGAACACCTCTTTTAAAATTTACTAAAAATAATAAAGACTCCAATGTGTATGCTCTATACTTGGCTGCGGTTCATCTGATCAGTCAAGCTGCATCAAAAGCACTTGAGTGACTAGATTAATTAGTCTTCACTTCCCAAATTTACAAACCATCAGGAAAAAATCCAATGCCTCGAACGAACTGTAAACGGTGGCAAAATACCCAAAGGAGCAGGAACAACTAGAAAGTTACCTCGAAGCGTCGATATCTATCACACCCTGACGGGTGCATTATGAACAATAGTCTCTGAGACTCCATTCCAACCCACAAACACCTTGCGGGTAGCCGTGAAAGTTCACCTTTGGACATACTCCAAGTACCCCTCGGGTATATTTGGAGTCCCCTTTTCGCTTAATTTAATTCATTCACATTCCACATTAATTTAAAATCTACCAAGAGACATTTGCAAAACATTCTTTCAAGTGCATGCAAGCACATTATTTTCTCTGTTGACTCCATTTAAGGCACTGGTGATTTATTTGATCATTTCTTTCAATTATATATATATGTTGAGTGTCATTACTATGCTTATATGCTTTAAATATTGCATCTTGTTATCTTTTGTTTTCACTGGTTAACTTCAAAACTCCTAAACAATTTAATCATTATAACACCATCACACTAATTAATTAGCCTTACTAATTTAATAGGGTCTACCCCCCTTGGCTTCGTTAGGAGTTAGCTTGAATGGAGGATTCAAGAACAAGGTGACAACCTTGACTCAATACTTTCCCCCAAAGACACACCGAGTGGCTTGAATATTTCTTCCACGTAACCTAGGTGTGTGAAAGGAGGAAATAGGCAGCATGAGGGCGATCTTCTAGAATAGGATCTTCTCCATCAACCAAACACATGGACAACAGGCCGTTTGTAGAACTGTTTCAACATTAAATGCCTGAAATCGGTTATGGACAACATGTATCCTGATTAACGAGCTGGACAATGAACTGCGTGATGAGATGTGTGATGTGCTGCATGATGAGCTGCGTGATGAGTTGCGTGATGTGCTGGGTTAAATGGTAAGCTGAATGCATTTTGTTTATAAATTTAGCCCAAAAGGATTATGAAATATGCAAACAATTATGTAAATCAATTAATATATCAAACATACTCCAATAATGTTATTTTTAATTAATTAAAACCATTAAAATGATAATAATAAAAGGTTCCATATAAACATTAAATATAATCATACCTGAGGTTGAATAATGATCTGCGTGACATAAAATAGACAAAAGATAATAAAACATGTGTTTAAATGTGTTATTTAAATGCCAAAAAATGATAACAAAATGAGGCTCAACATCCCCCTAAACCGGAGAAATGCCAGGTCCCACTGAGCAAAAGAAAGATAATTTTAGGAAGAAAGGTAATTTAAACTTCAGTCTTATCACATATCTTTCACGTCAAACAGCTCTACAGAAGTAATGATAGTGAAAAATTATGGGCTAACAAGAAGTTTAATCTGTTTAAGAGATCATGCTATCATTGCAAACTTTGAGATGTGTGCATATGCATGAATGAGTGAATTCATTGTAATTATGTGAACCATATCCAAAGTAAACTCTGGATAGGTGGAGCATATGACAAAAAGAGGTATAAATTGTATTTATGATAAGATTAATCAACAAGAAAATAAGTCATTTTATAGTATACAAGCATGATTGGGTAAAAGGATAGGGTCACTAAGACTGAAATGATAATTAAAAAAAACTTTTAAGGTCAAAGCATTCACATGGAGTTAAAAACTATTTGTCAAAAACAAAATTTGGTTAGCAAATTTTAATCATAAGTGTTGTAATATCACCGAGTTTTATTAGATTGTCATTTGGTATTTCATTTGGATTATCCTTCGATCCTTCATATAGTCCTCCATATTGTTTTTCTGTAAAATATGATCCATCCTATAAATTCCACTGATCCTAAAAAACACTTATCATTTTGTTAGAGATAAATAGTTTTGTCATAAATAATAATAGATAAAAGCAGACGAGTCTCCCTAATACTCACCCAAACCAAAGAAATGGTGTGTGCCCAAGCCATACAAGAGAGAAGAATACATTGTTCCAGATAATAAAAAGTGCTAGCATGTTGTTTTATTATTTTGTAAAAAGAAAAACTAACTAGTAAATGGCAATGATTCAGATATGTATATTCATGAAAAATAGAACAGTGCTTAGAAATACCACTTGAATGTCGATAATATAATTGAAAGAATGCCATAGGAAAATCTAGTCATCCATGCCTTATGTTAAAGATATCTTGCCATCTATTGCAGCTGCAACTATTTCCCAAATTCCATAAAAAGTTTGGACCCTCCTTTTAATTTTATCTTGCATGGATTTGTTTTGGATTGCTGAACTTTGTTGAATTGAGATAAATTATTTAACATTTTCGGAGGTGAATGACTATCTTTTGATTGACTTGAACTTGAGGTTTTGGTTTGCTGATAATTTTCTTTTCCACTGTTGGAATTCATTTGAACAAAGAATCGGGGCCGTAGTTCTCTATGTAGCCGCCGTTGCAGAGGCTAAACGTTGAATGTTCCGACGGCTAGCTCTTATATTTTTCGATGCCGTGGTTTTGAATTTGTGATATTGTTGCTTTTCACTCTTGGAATGGTTTATGACTTTAATCAGAAACTGTAGTCCTTATGTTTTCCACTGCTGGGGCTCCTCAGTAGACTAACCATCCATCCGTCCGTCACCTGCCGTTGCGACTCCTTGATGAACTAATCGCCCGATCCCTAGTTAGTCCGCCTGCCGATAAAGTTTCTCCCGCTGAATTTTTTTTTTCACTGAAGTCTATATATAGGATGGGGTTATTATTTTATCATTTACCCTTGTGAACTCACGCTTGATGTCCCTATCGATTTGAACTGTGCATCCGTGCTTAGCGGTCGGGATTTCGAGCATTTGGGGTGCTGACGTGGAAGTGTTGGATCATCCCGTAGACTGCAACTCATTTCCAGTTAGTCCAACCATGGTTTTTCTTTCCTTTTGATTGTATTGGGTCATTTTGGGAACTAGGGTCTTTTCCTAGTTGGGTTTTCCCTCCATGGGTGGTTAGCCGTATAGATTGATGAATGTGTATCCTTACAGTGTGAGGTATTAGTCGGTTTCACAGTTTTGCGGTGGGGGGTTTTATTTTTTTGAGCTTGTTTGAACCATTATGGAAACTCGAACTCGGTCCAAAGGTTTAGGAAGTTGGTGCAGACAAGCGTTACGCTGTCTGCACCGGTTTTTTTGGGGTTGCTTATGGCCGTCTAGGGAGGAAGTTTTCAGTTCTTTTTCTGTCGTGGGAATTTACCCTATTTTTCTGGGAAGATGAAGGTTTTGATTCTCGTTCAGACTAGGATTTCTACGTAGAACCTCATTTTCAAAGACGAGCCTCACTGACAGGGGTTTTTCGTTTTGGCGAGGAGTTAAAATGCATTTCATTTTAAACGATGTATGTGCTAGCTGGGTCATGTTTTAGTTGCAGTTAGACTTAGAAATTTTCAGACCTAGCTTGCAAAAGTTCTTCTTGCTGGTCATTTTCCATTATGCATTAATTTTTTGATAATTTTATCTGTTGAAAATACATATGGAAGAAGTAAATGTTTTTATACTATTTTTCTTCATTCCTAGAACACTGACTATAAGCTCCAATAGCCTAAGAACATGTTTGGTCTATGACAAGGCAACTTCCGACAAAGGAGATATGTATAGAAGACAAAAGAAGAAGGCTCTTGTTGCTGAGGGAGAACCAGATGTGGAAGTCATTACTAAGGTGGAATATATCTATGAGGACACTGGAGCTACCACCAGGGTAGAGCCAAACTACAAATGGGGTGAGATATATCAAATTATTTCAAATCAGGATGTGCTTGATGCAGGATTCGAGGAACTGAACATATATTCCAACATCGAATAATCTGCTCTGGTGAAGGTAGCCACTAGACCTGAGTTGTTCCCATGCTAAGAGGTGATCAGTTGGATTCTACCTAAAGCAGATGTGACTACAATGATCTTAGCAAATACTGCCAAATAGGGCTACACTGCATACAACCCTACTTATGTCTCACTAGCATATCACCTACCTCCTGCTCAAGTATACCTAACTGAAAGTTGGTTAAAGGAGATAAATTTGGACCTAGTTGAAACAGTGAAGAGAATGATGATACCTAGGAAGAACTTCTGAACTAGGCCATCAGGAGAGTATGATACAACCACTCTCTGGACTCCTTACATCTTTATAACACTGATGCTAAATAGAGTGTTTGGGAGAGCTCATGGTAAAAGTTTCAAGTTGGGATGGATTCCCATTATTTTCTATGTGGCCACCTAGGGGATTGTATTCAACTGGGAAAACATTGTGTCCAACAGCCTCTCATCTTGCATATCTTCATCTTTGGGAGGGGTGTCCTAGAAGAAGTCTAAGTTATATATGAGCTCCATCTTAGTGGACTGTATATTATGTACCCAACCATTTCTAGCCTTAAGGTGCAATTGGGACATGGACATAATCCCTGTGTACAATGCATACAAACTATTATGGGCACACAAATATTACAGCCACTATAAGGAGATATGTGAACATTTTACTATGCCTTTGTACACTTTAATCTTCCTAACAGAATGCAACTGTATGTCAGAGGAGGCATTCAAAGTCATTGAGGAACATGGGAGTTATTATTTGACTGAAGAGGAGATGTACATTAGAATGTATGGTTGCTCTAGGGAACCTTCACTACTACCTTAGTATTCCATTGATTATGTGGTACATAAAGAAGAAGTTAGGCAGGTTTATCTGGATGGTGTCGGAATCTTTTTGTTTGAACATAAGAAGGCAGCCTACCCCGCTATCCCTTTTTGGATAGGAAGTTATAAGTTTGCAAATATTAAATGAGTTGCTGAATTTGTACAAGAATTGGACTAGTTTCTTTTTGGGGAAATGAGCTTCCACAGGAATGAATCCCAAAAGAAGGTTGCAGATCATTGCAAAGAAGCAAATGTTCATTTTGAATATGCAAATTTCTGGGATAAGGATGAAGAAGTCTTCAAGAATGCAAGGAACTCGACTGCATTGAAGATAAGATTTAAATAGAAGATCACCAGTGTTGGCGGTAAGGGAAAAACATCACAAAAGAAAGTTGAAGAAGAGGAAGCCAAGAAAAGGGAAGCAGATGCTAGGAGACTAGCAAAAGAGGTAGAAAGTTGGCTTAAGAATGAAGAAGAAGAAAGAAAGAAAGCTGTAGAATAAGTAACAAAGAAGGCAGAAGAAGCAACAAAGAAGGAAGAAGAAGCAGCAAAGAAGGAAGAAGAAGAAAAGAAAAAGAAAGAAGAAGAAGAAAGAAATAAGAAGGAAGACGAAGAGATCAAGAAAAAAAAAGGAAACTGAAGGTTTGAGACTGACAGGATCTAAAATAGACCAGCAAACTACTGATCCTATGGATACACAAGAAGCACAGGATCATACCAATCAAGGGAAGGGATAAGATAATCCTGAATCTTAGGAGCCTGTTGCAACCTCTGGCAGCACCCAAGAACAGGTTGTGTTTTTTGGTTTGAAATTGATACCTTTTATGAAAAAAGAGGGAGAAGAGGTCACTGATTTCAGCACCATCTTTTATGACAAGGAGAAGAAGAGGATTATCAAGAGAACTGAGAAGAAAGTCGAAATAGGGGGACAATGAGGTATGATGATTATTAATAAAAATTTGGTGCATGGGACAGATACAGATCCATGATTGACAGCCAGAGCTGGGGAGACATTAACCCAGGCCATTGAAGATAATGTGGATATATTAATGACAGACCTTGAGCAATCAAGGAAAAATGCAGCTTAGGTGAAGGACACTCTAAAAACGGAGAGGGATGAATGTAACAAGTTAAAGAGAAAATTTGAAGATATGCATAATGAAGTAAGGGATTCAAAGATAGAATTCCAAACTCTGTAGGCAAGCAAGATAGCCTTGGAAGTCTCAGTAGAGAAGAATGAACGGGAAGCTCAGAATATTATAGCAGAACTACAGAAGTTACAACTAGAATATCAAGGGTTGAAGACAAAGAACAATGACCTCAAAGTATCATATGAAACTTTGAGTGCAGAAAAGGATCAGCTGCAGAGCAAAGTTGATGAGTTGGAGGCACAGAGGGCCACCATAGAAGAAAGGGAAAAACAATACCAAGTGCAGGTGGAAAGTTTTGAAGGAAAGATTGCTTCATTAACAGCATCACTGAAGGATGCTGGTGAACAACAAACTAATATCCAGCCTTTAAAGGAGCATGTCCTAGCCCACCGAAGAAGAATGCACCAACTGTAGGTGTCTATTGAGGAAGAAAGATGTAAAATCTTACAGATAGATAGCAGGTTGGAGGAAATTTTGGAAACTACCTCATATTTTGTAGATAGGTCTCAGGATATTTTGGAAACCCTGACTGGAAGGATAGTGAGAATATAAACCAATGAAGAAACTTCCTGCAGATTTACCAGCTAAAGATCAACATAGCTTAATGTAGGATTACGACTTGCTAGAGTTTGCAATAAATACTACAGAAGAATTCAAGAATAATGTGAAGAAAACGAGAACAGCTTGTGCCGAATACTGCAGAAGGGTGCTGGTCACCTACAACAGATGTCAAGTGGCTGCAGAACAAAGACTGGATGCATTACCAGAGCATGAACTGTTCAAAGAACTACTAGAGAGCAGGTACCAGGAGGATGAATAGAAGATACAACAGGTCAAAGATGTAGATGAGTAGATCCTGAAAAATGCAGTATCTCATTCAGCAGTCAGCATCCATTTACTTGAAGATCAGCTACGTTTGAGTCCAGCAAGAATTGAGGTGGTTAGGAATCAGGCTGCAACATATGAAATAAACATTTGGTTTCTTGAGCCTTCATATTTTGAAAGCATAGCAACAGAGGCCCAAGCGTGGAAGAAGTTCATCGATGATCAAGTGGGGCCCTCTTCATGAAAATGCTTTATTAAATTTTGTTTTGAATGTAATATATCGTATAATGTATGAGCACTCACTAATGGGCAAATTTTGGGAATGAAAACATTGGGGAAGCCTAAGAGTCACTTTTGGGCAACCCAAAAGTTTTGCCCTTTTGTATAAGTATAGGAGACTTAGTTGTAGAGAAGGAATTTTTCCTTTGATACTTGTGAGAACCTATTGTAAGAAGAACTATTTCCTTTTGCAATAAGAATTACAATTTTCCTGTTGGAGAAATCTTGGTAGAACTTTTCAAATGTTGTGCCATGGATGTTTTGAATGTGAACTATTTCATTTTCAGCTTTGTGTCTATTAATTGTAAGATCGTTCTAACTCTTTGAACCTATGTTCTTTTATGAATGCTCTCTAGTTTATTCTATGAAATTTCCTCTATGAGTAGTGAATGCTGTTCATAAACAATTAGCTATCTCGTTGTTCATATATCTATAAATGTTCATGTATTTTGAAACAAGTAACAGCTATCTGTGATTTTTCTTAATGCATGCACAAAACACATTACTCATTGATGAATGATAATATTGCTCCCTATGTATAGGTTAGATAGTTTTAAAGTCTTGTTGTGTGTGATTTAGATGTGAGAGAGTTGAGAAGAGAGGTAAGAACCTGCGCATCACATTGTGACACTCCTCGTATTATCTATCAATTTTCATTCTTAGATAGGAACTTGTATCTCATACTTAAACATAAAAACTAAAATATACATGATGTACCGGGTCGTAACCGATAAAACCGTTTATTTTTTGGTTACTTTGACCTACGGTAGTCAGACCGTAAACAGGACGGATTCCCCATACCAAACAGTAACGGGATAGTGGGGAATGTTTACTGGGGAGAATCCCTGGCTGTTGTTGCCTATGATTTTCCAAGCCTTAACAGTTTTTGGTGCTAGAAGGAGGGCCACCAGTGCCTGGCTGGCCGAGGAAACTTATTTCCTCGAAATTACTCAACCGGTAACAGTTTTGAGAGCAGTTTGTTTCCCAATCCAATTCCTGAAGAGAAGGGTAAAGAGCATATTTATTCTATCTATAAAGAAGTAATTAATGATCTAAGAAGACATACTAGGGAATATGTGAAGAATATTGGAGGATTACCAATTATTCCTGTCTTACCTAGAAGAGAATATAAGAAGAAAGACCGCCCTATATTGGAAGACGCCGTATTGGTGGGATATTTTGAATAACTTGTAGAGATAGCCTTAGAGGAAGTTGTTCAGCCTCTGAGTTAGTTGGGCCTAGATACACCTTACGATTCACCAATTCACACCCCTATTCATTCACCACCTCATTCTCCACCCAGACTCATGGCAGGCGTAAACGCAAATCAACCACCCAACCCACCAAATCCACCACTTTCTTGGAAGGCTAGGTCACCTCCAAACCCGACACCTCCTTTGCATGACTTACCTTAGGATTTTGAGAAATTGTTGCCCAAATTTGTCCCAAGTGAAATTTTTTTGGTAGATGACCATTTGCAAAGCTTTTACTTGGCCATACAAGGACTAAGGGCGGGAGAACATGAACATGTAGTCTATAGATTATTTCCACATACCCTTAAAGGAGCAACAGCCTCCTGGTATTTTTCTTTGCCTGCAAACTCAATCCCAGACTGGGACACATTTGAAAGGATATTCAGAAATAAATATGCATCCCAGAAAACTCATGCAGCCCTAATGAAAGGATTATGTGCTTTGAAGAAAGAAAGAAAAGAGAAAGTGCATAGTTTCACCCAAAGGTTTGCTGCTTATCTTAAGAATTGTTTTGCAACTGATAAACCATCTGATAAGGTTCTGATCGAATACTATACTTCAGCTTTAGGGTATGAATTGGCCATGTTTTCCAAGATGCAAGTCAAACCTATGTTGTCAGAAACATATGAAGAAGTGGAGAGAGTAGAAGCTGAAAAAGAGAGCATAGAAGATTTTCTTGAGTAGTCGAGAGAATTTTTTTTTGGGAAGAAATCCTTATTATTGTCTAATACTAAGGAGGAGTAGTCACATGACTTTGAAGTAATGTTAAAAATGATGTAGAAACTATCTAACAGAATAATAGATTTGGAAAAGGAAAAAGAAGCTAAGAAATATTATAAGCCTTACTATAAAAGGAGAGAGGACAACAATCAATCTAATCCTCCTCCACACAGTCCTGCATCAATGAACTTAACAGAGGTGGGTATGGATAAAAGTTTACACCTTTCATCAACAACCCCATTCTAAGAAAAAATGCCCTCAATGAATAAATTCAATGACATTAGTAATGAATCAGCTATTTGACTCTAAACTAACAGAAGCTGATGATGAGGAAGAAAGGGGAAATAAATCCACAGAAAAACAAGAGGATGATGCTCTGGTTGTATGGGAATGTGTCTCACTTTTTGACATAGAAGATGAAGGTACTCTGAAACATGAGGAGATATCAAAAACAAATTCAATAATTCCAAAGATTAAGAAATTTCAAGACAATATGAAGAGAATACAAAAGAACAACATAGATGATAAAATACTTGAACTTAGTTTTAGTAGTCAAGATCCAAAACAAGTCAACATGCCTGTTAGGCCTATTGAAGATAAAGCTGATAATGTCAAAGAAAATATCAAAGCACCCAAGATGGGGTATGAATTGGTAAAATCACTTGAAGTACTAGAAGGGGAGCTTCCCATTGGCAACCAACCTGTAGAAGAGATTATTGAAGCAAGTGTGGGAGGTAATACTAGGTTTAAAACCCCACCATTCCTCTAGGCTTTGGAGATTTTAAACCGTAATTTGCACAATTGTCTAGTAGAATCTGGGTCATCAGTCAATGTTATGCCACTTGCAGTCTGCAAAAATGTTAATGGACAACCTAAACCTACTGACTGGCAGGTTACTCAGTTAGATAGAACCAATGTGAAAGTAGTCAGGGAAATGGAAGATGTTCTGATTCTCTTATCTACAAATAAAAAGATATGGCATTACATTGATGTTGTAGTAGCATAGATACCTGATGGCTATGGGATTATTTTGAATCGAGACTGGTTGGCAAGAATAAATGGGTATTTTGCTTCAGATTGGTCACATTTGTGGTTTCCTCAGAAGGGAAGTCCAAACCAGATTAAAATATTAAGAGAGCCCCACAAGAAGCACAATGTTACATAGTTGGAAGAAAAAAATGAACCAGTGAATTCTGTGTTTGGAAATCATCTAATTGAGTTAGAATCGGGAAACTACCAAGCAAAAGAAGCTAGCAGTACATCAGACACCCAACCCGATCTCCTTCGATTTTCATGGGCTGATAAGATTGATTGTGAAATAGCAGATGTAGTTTTTGATTCAAGTACAGTAGAATTAGATAATGGTTAGGTCTTTTTCATTTTGTAGTAAAGCCTAGCCCCTTAACTTACAAGTTGCCAGATCTATAGGGGTGGGCAGAGGACTGACCAGTTAGTGGTTTAGTTCTCAAATTTTTTTTTTGTTGATTTTTGTTTCTGGATTATCTTGTACATAAATAAATTGATTTGGTTATTTTGATTTACTTTTTGTTCTAGTTTAGATTTTGTTTGATTTCAATAAAAAGAGGCAAACTTTTGGTTGCATGGAGAGCATCAGAATTCTGGATTAACTAAAATCCTCGATTATAAGACTGTGTACTATTGTTTTATCTGAAATAATTTCTTCTAGTTTAATAGTTTTCCTGAATGGCTATGAACACATTGAAGTCCTACTTAATCCTTGAAAAATAAATCAGGATCAAAAGGTCTAGAATACCATTTCAATGCTCCATCCATCTCACATTTAAAAATGTCCCAGGGAGTGACACCAAAAGACCCATGGAAAGGAAGCAAGGTAAACAGTATATTATATATAAATGATCCCATGCCAAGAATTGAAAGCCAAAAAGGAAAATAAGAGTCAAAAGCTCCTAAGAAAGCAATATGTATCAAAACAAAGTACTGAACTATATGAGTACAAAATTGCCAAAAGTTCTTCTCCATCTGTGAGCTGAAAATTAAATATATCTCTCACACAAAAGGACACTATGGATAGAGGAGCCTGAATAAAAATTCAGAAAGAAAGGCATACAGAAGGACTCAAATGAAAGGACAAAAGTCCAAAAGCACAAAAAGTGCAAAATGGCATGGGAATGAGGAACAAATGAATATTTATGTTTACCATATGTTACAATCCTGTGGTATCCAAGCTCAAAGCTACCCGAAGGCAGAGGTAAAAAAATGAAGATCATATTCTTGGCCTCAAAAGAGTTATCTTGACTTTGAAATCTTGGTTTCCATTTTCCTAAATTGGACTATCATCAATGACTAAAAGTACATACAATTTCCATTTGGGAAATCCAGAGATCTAGAAGAATTCAACATATTGCTTTTATTGTCAAACAGTCTATTACTGAAGGAAGAAATTGTCCAGAGATCTGGGTTCACCAGGTAGTCACCAATTGTTGCAGCTGCAACTATTTCCGAAATTTTCTAAAAATTTTGGAGCCTCCTTTTAATTATATCTTGCATGGATTTGTTTTGGATTGCTGAACTTTGTTGAATTGAGATAAATTGTTTAACATTTTCAGAGGTGAATGACTATCTTTTGATTGACTTGAACTTGAAGTTTTGGTTTGTTGATAATTTCCTTTTACACTATCGGAATTCATTTGAACAAAGAATCGGGGCTGTAGTTCTCTACGTAGCCGCCATTGCGGAGGCTAAACGTTGAATGTTCCGATGGTTAGCTCTTATGTTTTCCGATGCCATGGTTTTGACTTTGCGATATTGTTGCTTTTCGCTCTTGAAACGGTTTATGACTTTAATTGGAATCCGTAGTCCTTATGTTGTCCGTTGTTGCGGCTCCTCAACAGACTAACCATCTGATGTATAGTTGTTCCGTTTTCTGATGATTTGTTCTGATCTTCGTTGACGTTTTATTTTTTCCGTGGAACCCTTATGCTGTATGTTTCCCATTGTTGCGTTTGCACAGTACACTATCTCTCCTGCATTTTAGTTGTTTCATCTGCCGATACCTTACTAGTTAGTGGCCCTGCTATCGGATGTGTGACTATGGTGGCACTTAGTGTTTTTTCTCACCGACATTGTGGAGACCAAAGTCTATCCTTCACCCGCCGTTGTGGCTCCTTGACGAACTAATCGCCTGATCCTTAGTTAGTCTTCTTGCCGATAAAGTTTCTCCTGTCGACATTTTTTTTTCACTGAAGTCTATATATAGGATGGGTTTATTATTTTATTGTTTACCCTTGTGAACTCGTGCTTTCTGTTCCTGTCGAGTCGGACCGTGCATCCATGCTTAGCTATCAGGATTTTGAGCATTTGGGGTGTTGTCGTGGAAGTGTTGAACCATCCCCTCGACTGCAACTCATTGCTAGGTAGGCCAACCATGGTTTCTCTTTCCTTTTGATTGTATTGGGTCATTTTGGGAACTAGGGTCTTTTCCTGGTTGGGTTTTACCACCGTGGGTGGTTAGCCATATAGATTGATGAATGTGTATCCTTACAGCGTGAGGTATTAGTCAGTTTCATAGTTTTGCGGTGGGGGTTTTCTTTTCTTGAGCTTGTTTGAACCATTATGGAAACTCGAACCCGGTCCGAAGGTTTAGGAAGTTGGTGCAGACAAGCATTACACTATCTGCAACAGTTTTTGTGGGGTTGTTTATGGCCGTCCAGGGAGGGAGTTTTCAATTCTTTTTTTGTCGTGCACATTTACCCTATTTTTTTTGGAAGCCAGAGGTTTTTATTATCGTTCAGATTGGGATTTCCGCGTAGGGCCTCATTTTCGAAGACGAGCCTCATTGATAGGGGTTTTTCATTTTGGTGAGGAGTTAAGATGCATTTCAGTTTAAACGATGTATGTGCTAGATGGGTCATGTTTTAGTTGCAGTTAGACTTAGAATTTTTTAGACCTAGCTTGCAGAAGTTCTTCTTGCTGGTCATTTTCCATTATGCATTATTTTCTAATAAGTTTATCTGTTGAAAATACATATGGAAGAAGTAAATGTTTTTATATTGTTTTTCTTCATTCCTAGAACGCCGACTATAAGCTCTAATATCCTAAGAACATGTTTGGTCTATGACAGGGCAACTTATTCAAAGGAGATATGTCTAGAAGACAAAAGAAGAAGGCTCCTGTTGCTGAGGGAGAACCAGATGTGGAAGTCATTACTAAGGTGGAATATATCTATGAGGACACTAGAGCTACCACCGGGGTAGATCCAAACTACAAATGGGGTGAGATATATCAGATGATTTCGAATCAGGATGTGCCTGACATAGGATTCAAGGAACTGACCATATATTCCAACATCAAGAAATATTCTTTGATGAAGGTAGCCACTAGACCTGAGTTGTTCACATGATATGAGGTGATCAGTTGGATTCTACCTAAAGCAGTTGTGACTACAATGATCTTAGTAAATACTGCCAAACAGGGATACACTGCATACAACCATGCTTATGTCTCACTAGCATATCACCTACCTCCTGCTCAGGTATACCTAACTGAAAGTTGGCTAAAGGAGATAAATTTGGACCTAGTTGAAATAGTGAAGAGAATGATGATACCTGGGAAGAACTTCTGAACCAGGCCATCAGGAGAGTATGATACATCCACTCTCCGGACTCCTTACAGGTTTATAAAACTGATGCTAAATAGAGTTTTTGGGAGATCTCATGGTAAAATTTTCAAGGTGGGATGGATTCCCATTATTTTCTATGTGGCCACTGAGGGGACTGTATTCAACTGGGAAAACATTGTGTCCAACAGCCTCTCAGATTGCATATCTTTAGCTTTGGGAGGGGTGTCCCAGAATAAGTCTGAGTCCTATATGAGCTCCATCTTAGTGGACTGTATATTATGTACCCAGCCATTGCCAGCCTTAAGGTGCAGTTGGGACAGGGACAGAACCCCTGTGTACACTGCATACAAAATATTGTGGGCACACAAATATTACAGCCACTATAAGGAGATATGTGAACATTTTATTATGCCTTTGTACACTTTAATCTTCCTAACATAATGCAACTGTATGTCAAAGGAGGCATTCAAAGTCATTGAGGAACATGGGAGTTATTATTTGACTGAAGAGGGGATGTACATTAGAATGTATGGTTGCTCTAGGGCACCTTCTCTACTACCTTAGTATGCCACTGATTATGTGGTACATAAAGAAGCAGTTAGGCAGGTGTATTTGGATGGTGTCAGAAGCTTTTTGTTTGAACATAAGAAGGAAGCCTACCTTGCTATCCCTTTTTGGATAGGAAATTTTAAGTTTGCAAATATTAAATGAGCTGCTGAATTTGTAGAGGAATTGGAGTAGTTTCATTTTGGGGAAATGAGCTTCCACAGGAATGAATCCCAAAAGAAGATTGCAGAGCATTGCAAAGAAGAAAATGTTCATTTTGAATATGCAAATTTCTTGGATAAGGATGTAGAATTCTTCAGGAATGTAAGGAAAATGACTGCATTGAAGAGAAGATTTAAACAGAAGATCACCAGTGTGGACAGTAAGGGAAAAACCGTACAAAAGAAAGCTGAAGAAGAGGAAGCCAAGAAAAGGGAAGAGGATGCTAGGAGACTAGCATAGGAGGCACAAAGTTGGCTTAAGAATGAAGAAGAAGAAATAAATAAAGCTGCAGAAGAAGCAACAAAGAAGGAAGAAGAAGAAAAGAAAAAGAAAGAAGAGGCAGAAAGAAAGATAAAGGAAGATGAAGAGATCAAGAAAAAACAAAAGGAAACTGAAGGACAAAGAGGATCTAAAATAGACTAGAAAACTACTGATCATATGGATACACAATAAGCATAGGATCATACCAATCAGGGGCAGGGAGAAGATAATCCTGACTCTCAGGAGCCTGCTGCAACCTTTGGCAGCACCCAAGAATAGGTTGTGTTTTCTAGTTTTAACTTGATACCTTTTATGCAAAAAGAGGGAGAAGAGGTCCCTGATTTCAGCACCATCTTTTCTAACAAGGAGAAGAAGAGGATTGTCAAGAGAAATGAGAAGAAAGTTGAAATAGGGGGACAATCAGGTATGATGATTACTGATAAAAATTTGGTGCATGGGACAGATGCAGATCCACGATTGACAGCCAGAGCTGCGGTGGCATTATCCCAGGCCACTGAAGACAATGTGGATCGATTGATGACAGACCTTGAGCAATCAAGGAAAAATGCAGCTTAGCTGAAGGACACTCTAAAAAAGGAGAGGGATAAAGGTAACAAGTTAAAGAGAAAATTTGAATATATGCATAATGAAGTAAGGGCTTCAAAGATAGAATTCCAAACTCTGCAGGCAAGCAAGATAGCCTTGGAAGTCTCAGTAGAGAAGAATGAACGGGAAGCTCAGAATAGTCTAGTAGAACTACAAAAGTTACATCTAGAATATCAAGGGTTGAAGACAGAGAACAATGACCTCAAAGTATCAAATGAAACTTTGAGTGCAGAAAAGGATCAACTGCAGAGCAAAGTTGTTGAGTTGGAGGCAGAGAGGGACACCATAGAAGAAAGGGAAAAACAATACCAAGTGCAGCTGGAAAGTTTTGAAGGACATATTGCTTCATTAACAGCATCACTGAAGGATGCTGGTGAACAAAAATCTGATATCCAGCCTTTAAAGGAGCATGTCCTAGCCCAACGAAGAAGAATGCACCAACTTTAATGTCTATTGAGGAAGAAAGATGTAAAATATTACAGATAGATACCAGGTTGGAGGAAATTTTGGAAACTACCTCATATTTTGTAGATAGGTCTCAGGTTATTTTGGAAACCCCGACTGGAAGGATAGTAAGAATAGAAACCAATGAATAAATCCCTGCATATTTACCAGCTAAATATCAACATAGCTTAAAGTAGGATTACGACTTGCTAGACTTTGCAATAAATACTACAGAAGAATTCAAGAAGACTGTGAAGAAAACGAGAGCAGCCTGTACTGAATATTGTATAAGGGTGCTGGTCACCTACAATAGATGTCAAGTGGCTGCAGAACAAAGACTAGATGCATTACCAGAGCATGATTTGTTCACAGAACTACTACAGAGTAGGTACTAGGAGGATGAACAAAAATGAAACAGGTCAAATATTTAGATGAGCAGATCCTGAAAAATGTAGTAGCTCATTCAACAGTCAGCATCTGTTTACTTGAATATCAGCTACGTTTGAGTCCAACAAGAATTGAGGTGGTTAGGAATCAGGCTACAAAATATGAAATAAACATTTAGTTTCTTGAGCCTTCAGATTTTGAAAGCATAGCAATAGAGGCCCAAGCATGGAAGAATTTCATCAATGATCAAGCGGGGCCCTCTTCATGAAAATGCTTTATTAAATTTTGTTTTGAATGTAATATATCGTATAATGTATGAGCACTCACTAATGGACAAATTTTGGGAATAAAAACGTTGGGGAAGCCTAAGAGTCACTTTGGGGCAACCCAAAAGTTTTTCCTTTTTGTATAAGTATATGAGAGTTAGTTGTAGAGAAGGACTTTTTCCTTTGAGACTTGTGAGAACTATTTCCTTTTGCAATAAGAATTACAATTTTCCTGTTGGAGAAAACTTGGTGGAACTTTTCAAATGCTGTGCCATGGATGTGTTGAATGTGAACTATTTCATTTTCAGCTTTGTGTCCATTAACTGTGGGATCATTCTAACTATTTGAACCTATGTTCTTGTATGAATTCTCTCTAGTTTATTCTATGAAATTTCCACTATGAGTAATGAATGTTGTTCATAAACAATTAGCTATGTGGTTGTTCATATATCTATAAATGTTCATGAATTTTTAAATAAGTAACAACTATCTGTGATTTTTTTAATGCATGTGCAAAACACATTACTCATCCATGAATTATAATCTTTCTCCCTTGGGATAGGTTAGATAGTTAGTTTTAAAGTCTTACTGTGTGTGATTTAGATGTGAGAGAGTTAAGACGAGAGGTAAGAACCTGTGCATCAAATTGTGATGCTCCTTGTATTCTCTATCAATTTGCATTCTTAGATAGGCACTTGCATCTCATACTTAAACATAAAAACTAAAATATACACGGTGGACCAGGTCGTAACCGGTAAAACCTTTTATTTTTTGGTTACTTTGACCTACGGTAGCCAGACCGTAAACCGGACGGATTCCCCATACCAAACAGTAACGGGCTAGTTGGGAATGTTTACTGGGGAGAATCCCTTGCTGTTTTTTCCTGCAATTTTCCAGGCCTCAACACCATCATAAGATATTTTTAGTTACCTCGGAGTGTGTGAGATTTATAGCTATGGGTCCCATTTTTCGGATAATGACATCCTAGGTATTTTTTGAATTAGATGATAGAGCCCAAGCCCAACTTACAATAAATCTCAAATGACATTATAAACAATCATCCTTAACATATTATTCATAAAATTTTAAAATTTTTCGTCATATTATCATTATTCTACGAATCATGTGCATAGTGGTACATTAAACTGTCTCTTTTACCCGATATTGCCTCGCTTCCAGTAGGCATGTTCAGTACCATAACGGGTTTATCTTGGTACCATGCAAGCATAGTCCCACTACGAGTGAGCCTGTTCAGTACTCTAATGGTTTTAATTGCATTTATCGAGCTTCCTTGTTTTAAGTTGTTACTTAGAATTGACCCGCCACCAGCAGGCTTGTTCAGTACCCTGACGGGTTTTCCTTGTATAATGATATTAAGTATATGGAATCCGATTGGTACTAGAGCATGCTAAGCCCTAATAAACACACAATTCAATTTTGTAAAGTAAACTTATAACTAGTTTTTATAATGGCCTTAACCATAGATCATGTCAAAAGAGAAGAACCTAAAGATGTTCTTTGACCTTAGAGTCCTTCTTCTTCATAAAAGATAAGTAATGTTCCCCACAAGAGAAAATTCCACTTTACTCCCGAGTTATCACAAAAAATACTTAAGAAACAAGTTTTGATAACAAGTATAGGATGAACTAGTAATCCATAGGTGTAAGATGAGATTGTGAAAAATATGATAATGAAAGTAGGTCTGCCAAGCAACTGTCCAAAATAGAAAATCAGAAATATACATGTCTGAATCAAAATACCAAAACTATCTAAATAATAAAAGAAATATGTTGGGCCCAATAATTATTTTCTTATCTTATTAATACTTATGATTATTGTAATCAGGGCTCTATATCTTGAATTATGCTAACATATGGTGATTTTATAAATATAATTCGGTATGTAAAGGATACAGGTGTAGGAGGATGAACAAGTCAAGACAGAGATGAACATTCATTACTGAGATGATTGCCACCTATTCCATCTCTGCACAAAGGATGCAGTCAAAGGTTACTATTCCACACAAACTGTACAAATGTGGTTGCAACAGGATTGGCTGCAACAAATTCGGGTGCAATAGTGCGCCACTGCTCAAGGGTAGCTACAACCGACATAGCATCTTCTAGATTGATCATGATTGTCATTGCTGGCTCGAGTAACAACCTTTCTATATTTTCTGCTTCTATCTTTCCACAACTGTAACATTGTATCGTAATTAGGGAATCCTGAAGATCAAAGATCTTCATGGCTACCTGATATTAGTGGGTAGAAGTTATGATTGTGAATGTATAAATACTGGGAACTATTTTGAGCCAAGGGTTGGAAATTAATTGATTTTATTGTATAAGCTGTGACAGAGACTGTAGCTTCAGTTTTATTATTTAATACAAGGAGTAGGATACTTCTGATCTCGGTTTTAACATGTGTTAATTTTTGGCATCTCTGTTCGAAGGCTGGGCCCGCCATCTTATAGATATTGTCGAGTTAATTTGGTATTTATTTCCTCTGTTGTGTGGTGTGGATGTTACAGTAGATTTATTCATTTCTAATAGCTGCAACAGTAATGATTTATTGTGTGTGCCTTCAATCGATCAATAATTGCATTCCTTATGAGCCGCGGTAGAGTGGTGTGATAGTCGACTGTGTAGACTAATTTTCCTTATGCAGAATGTGTGCTAGATGTAACAATCGATCTCTTCCTTTGTTTATTTCAATTGATGTCTTTCTTGAGTCTTATTAATTAAGTCCATTTGTAGTTACAATTGTTGAAGCTCAATTTCTGCATTTCTGAATTATAGATCAAGTTGGATTGAGATAGTCATAATGGATCTTCAGATGGCCTGGTAATTTAGGATTTAACATTCTGCAAAAGTAAATCTAGATTTTTATTTTCTGAACCTCTCATTTCTAGATTAAGGATTGTAAGAGGGTATTTGTGATTCTGCATTCTTAAGAAGGTAAATTATATTAAGTTGATCTTGGGATGAGTTGGGATGAACAGGAAAGTAGGATAATTCATTTACAGTATCAACTACTTAGTGTTTAAGGATATATAGTGCACATTATACTTGAAATAAAATACTTATTTGGGTTGGCAATTTATATTGAACACTCTGTATGTTGGATTTAATTAACTTGCATATAGGGTGCCCAACATTTTGGCACCGTTGCCGGGGAAAGATAATTATTAGACACCATAGTAGTTGTATCTAGTAGCTATACCTATTCATTTTTATTCAGTTTTTAAGTTTGCATGTTTTGGGTTGCATGAATATGAGAAGAGTACAATGTGACATTCCTATAAATTGCAGAACCCCACAGAATACTAACATTGCAGGTGGTCGAGGCCGTGAATGAAATCCATCATTAGGAAGAAGGACATTCATTGATGATATGGTTGATATGACCAATTATTATGCTAGGGCTTACCATGAGGAAAAACCTATCAGAAGAATCCCAGTTAACCCTATAGTGGAAGCATCAGTTTCGATAGTGGAGAACACAAGAGAAATTGCAACACCCTCGGGTATCCCTGTGGAGGAAGACAATGTTATTACTGTGGGATCAGCTGACCAAGATTTGATATATCACATTAATGGGAAGGTTGTGACAGAAGAGGAGTGGACACAGTTCCATAAAAAAAATCATGATTAGTGGAAGCACGAAGAGGATAAAGTAGAAGAAGGAATGAAGAAGACACACGATCTAGAAGATCATGAAGAAGTAATGGGTGAAAATTAGCATCACAAGGGTAAATCTCTGACTGAAGGGATGACTACTAAACTCCAGCTCCCAATTCAACAGCCAGAGGGGATATCCCCCATGAAAAATATATTGCCATCAGTGTTTCCTCATCTTTATGGAAAAGCAGCAGAGGATCCAGATGAATTTCTTTTTGAATTTGACATCCTCTGTCGCAGCTATGACTACACCACCAATGCACAGAAGCTAAAAACATTTCCTGCTAATCTGAAGGACAATGCGTTACATTGGTTCATGAGCTTGGGTGGGGGAACTGTTACCACCTGGGACTGGATCAAACAGGTGTTCCTAGAGAAATATCAAGAGTATTGCAATACCAAATATAAGAGAGAAGAACTATTTAAAATTGTACAAAGGGATGATGAAAGGCTAGAAGATTTTGTTGAAAGGATTTTATACAATGTGTAGAGAGCTGGACAGAATAATATGGGGTTAGATGTGCTCAAAATAATCCTACTTCATGGGATTAGGGATGACTGCCTAGACATGTTGAACCTATTAGGAAAGGGGTATATCTCAAAGGAGTCCTTTCAAAAGATTGTTGAACTATGGAAAAGGTATTCTAGGGGATCTTCCAGGAACAACAAACAGGACAAACATGATAAATTAGAATGATATGTCTTCGACAGAACACATAATTCATCTAATGGAGGAGCCACCTGGGCAGAAATAGGAAATCTCCTTGAAAATTTCAAGACAAAAATGATGAGCTCCATCTCCTCGGAAATGGATGTCCTAAGGGAAAAGTAGAAACAAGCAGTAGAAGATCTCACACTTGGTATATTCTACCCTAAATGTAGGAAGAACCATCATCTAAAGGAGTCCCCACTCGACAAAGTAGAAGTGTGTCATATTTTTGAGTTGAACCATGAAACAAAAGAGTTCCCTTCACTACCTCAAGTGAAGGCAATTCTGTAGGCATCAACTCTAGATGTGGAACCAGCTTACTTTATTGCACAGAAAAAGCCCCGGTAGCCTTGAAATCAAGGTATGAATCCAGGCTAATTCCCATTTTCAAATAACATGAATAATTGGAATAATAAGCATCACATGAATACATAATTCCCTTCATCTTATTCCAACCATCAATGGTATCCTTCTCAACCTCCTATGCAAAATTTTAACTACTGGAACTCTTGGACACAACCACCAAACCAACATAATTCTTGGTCTTTTGGATGGAGGAACTTCCATCTAGGGAACTAGTTTCCCCATAACCAACCTCCTCAATAGTTTCCACATCAAACGTTTCCTCATCAACTGTACCCTCCTCAACAATGTCCTCAGCCTTATCAACAATATCAATAGTCACAACTGCAACTCCAGAATAATGCTATCCCCAATGTGCCTATACGACCGTAGTTGCTTGCTCAACCTAACCCCAAACCAAAGAATAAAGCAGTCCATCAATTTGAGACTGCCAACATGTCTGCTTACTCCATTACTCTAGTTCCCTGTAACGACATCCGCTTATGATCAGGGAGGGTAGTGGAGCCTTTGGTCATTGAGGATGTTCCATCCTCTATGCTTGAAGAAAGGATGAACCAATAGTACTTATCCATTACAACAATCCCCATAATTGAGGACCCTGAAAATCCTACTAAGATACTGGCGGCTAAAACACAAGAAGAAACATCTATCGACTCACAACCTACACAATTGGTTAGGGAACCACCATACCCTGAAAGATTAATACTACAGAAGGCAGTGGGACAACCTCAATTTAAACTCTTAGGAGAGTTAAAAAACCTTTATGTCAAAATTCCACTCCTTCGGGCCCTTCACGATGTGCCTATCTATGACATAACCGTTCGGGATCTGTGTATAAGGAAACTAGGAAGAAAACCTAGGGATCCTCCCACTATTCATGTCATAGGGAAATTATCTGAATTAATAATGGGAAAAACCCTCTTGGCCAAATATGACGATCTTAGGAATCCCACTGTCACTGTGCAGATTGGGAGCACGCAAATACCCAACTTACTGGTAGATTTAGGTGCAGCAATTAACGTCATGACCATTGAAACTATAAGGAAAATTAGTCTCACTAATTTCAGGCCAACTCCTACCGTTTTAGAACTTGCAGATAGATACACTATTAAACCCGAAGGAATCTTGGACGACCTCATTATCTCAGTTGATTCATGGGAATATCCTGCTGACTTCTTGGTTTTACAATCCAAATTGTAGCTAGGGGGACACTCATTGATCCTGGGAAGGCCCTGGTTAGATACAGCTGATGCTTGCATCAAATGTCAGTTTGGGTCTATGACCATATTAGATGGAACCGAGATAAAGAACCTCACTCTCTATCCTCCAGGTCGATCGAGTCTAGAAGCTAAAACTCTGTTATGGTTGGAGTTAGAGGACGAGGAGGGCGTTTAACCATTATTAAAGATAGGGAAGGCCTTGAATTTTAAAGATAAAAATGAAGATGACGCTATTAATAATTTCATCAATGAACCCACTTCTGTCAATAAGCAAATTTATCAGATTCTGAATGCTACTCTAGGTGAAGAAGAACAAGAAAATCTCACAGAGGAGACATTAGTCAGTGATACTCACATAGTTCCAGTGTTGAAAAATTCAAAAAATGTTCCTGTTGAGACAGAGTCTGGAAAAACCCTGAATATCAATTCCAGTCTTGCTCCAGATGACCAGGAACTCCTAATCACTCTCTTAAACAAACATAAGGGGGCATTTTCTCGGGAGTACACAGACATGAAGGGCATCCCTTCTAATTTATTCACCCACCACATTTATATCAAAAGTGACTCCCAGCGTGTGTGCCAGCCTCAACGAAGAATGAACCCCAATATTAGGGACACAGTGAAGGAAGAAATTCAAAAACTCTTGGAAGCAGGATTTATATATCCCATCTCAGATAGCGAATGGGCGTCTCCACTTGTGATAGTACCCAAGAAGAATGGTAAATTGAGAGTCTGTGTGGACTATATAGAGCTGAACAAGGAAACTGTAACGAACATAAAATAATATAATAATTAAATAATTAAGTTAACTAAGTTAGGTTATGAAATGAGGCATCTCCTCATTTCAAATTCCCAAGCCATATTTAAGGTAGGGCCACCATTGTAACATATCATCTCTTATCTTATCATTAATATATATATTTGCCTTATGGCTTATCTCATTTACCAAGTTTTTTGGTAATATTATTTGTATGAGTGAATAAATATTCGCTTCATTTGGTATCAGAGCCAGCCCTTTCTCAGGCTTGTGCTCATTCTGGCTTTTAGCCAAAATTTCAGATTTTATCTGAGTAAATTCAGAGTTTCTCCATACACTTGGTCTTTGACCAGTCTTGGCTTCTGGCCATTTTCAGATTTCAAATTGACAATAAAAAAATAAAAAAATTGAAGAAATATCGGTTGCAAATCTGAAGAATACTAATTGAAGAAATATTTTTTATTTATTGAGAAGTCCCTAAATTTATGCTCTTTGACCAAAAAAAAATACATAAAAGAAAGTAAAAAGAAAAAAGAAAAAGGAAAGAGAGTAAAACAAAAAGTGAAAAAAAGTAAAAACTAAAAAACTAAGAGAACGAGGAAAAACAAAAAAAAGGGAAAGAAAAAAAAAGGTTAAAAAAGAAAAGATAAAAGTAAAAGGAAAAAAAAGAGAGGGTAAAAGTGAAACCACACCTGTTTTCTTAAAGTGGGTTTGAATATAAAAGTGTATAATAAATACTACTAAAATCAAGTGAGACTTGAACTTAGGTGGGGAAGGTAACACTCATTCCTCCCAACCACCCAATCTACTAGAATTTTACAAAACTTAAGGGAAACAAAAATCTAAAAGTACATAATAATTGCTACTAAGAAGCAAGTAAGATTTGAACTTAGGTGGGGAACGTAATAATCATTCCTCCTAACCACCCAATCTATAAGAAGTATTTATCAACCCTCAAAAAAAGAAAAAGAAAAATATTATTATTATTATTATTATTATAATTACTTAATAACTGTATTAAGTACAATTATTAAATTGCAAGAGCAAAGCAAAACAAAACAAAAAACAAATTTTAATAAAAGTCAAATATTATATATAATAACAAAATATTATTATTATATTATAATATTTATTTTTAAAAACATTAAAAAAAACTATATACAAATATTATATAGTTTATATAAAAAAACTGATAGGTATAACTCCTGATTCGATCTT